>OY015311.1:143435728-144035728 GCA_955612985.1 Cheilosia scutellata
CCAGTGCTGTAAATTCCTTGTAACCAGTGAACAGTAGAGGAAACAAGTAATAATGTGAGAAATAATACATATTCCATGGCATTCGTATAGATAATTTTTGCATAATTGCAATCGTGGACCGGCCGACGCGCAGCCAATTACGGACAGATCGATGCAATCATTGATAAATAACTACCTGACTGAGGTGTGTCAGTATGAGAAAAGGATTGCAAAAATGAACCGATTTCCCTAGTTTAACACAGAATGAAACTTAAAGACAGCCATGACCAATGACAATGAGTAACAATAACTGATGAAAAAGGAGCCCTGCCTTTACTTATGATGGAAGAGCAACAAAAATGGTTAGATACGTCTTTATCTTTAATTTTAAATAATCCCCTGAAAGTAGGCAATTAAAACGAAGATTATGTCGAACTTAATACACCAATTGCTCCCACACAAAGGGATGGCTAATGAAATAAACGCTCCGAATTGGGTTTTAACTATGAGCTTACACAATAACTTAAAGCTTCACACAGAGCTACTAAAATAATTGGGCATGCTTCGGGAATTTTTTTTTAATTGTCGGAATTGAAGTAGAGTTTTATGACCTCCTGGACCTACGGAGCCTATCCGGAGTATGATATAAAAGTTGTACTCGGGGACTTCAATGCTAAAGTGGGAAAGGAAAACATCTTTGGCGGGTTAGTTGGTATGCACAGAATCCACGAAACGACAACGGACAACGGCTACCGACTAATCGATTTTGCAGAAGCTCGTAATACGGTGATAAGTAGCACTAGGTTTCCAAGGCTAAAGATCTACACAGCAACTTGGCGCTCTCCAGACAGTCGAACCGCCAACCAAATCGACCATGTCCTAATCGATGCGAGGTGCACGCATCCAACATCCTCGACGTGCACACATTCCGAGGGGCAAACGTCGGCTCTGACCATTTTCTTGTCGCGGCTAAATTCAGAGCTCGACTGTCCAACGAGAAGAAGCTGCGAACCGCCCAGAAGAAGAAATTCGACGTTGCACGCCTTAGTACACCTGGAGTAGCCAGAGGCTACAGCGTGCGCCTGAGTATGAAACTCTCCTCTGTGCACTCACCTACCACATACGACAACAATCAGTGGTGCTATCGCGACATCATCAAGGAAGTAGCCGAAACCACTGTAGGGTACCAGCCACCCCAGAGAAAAAGCCCGTGGTATGATGATGAATGCGTGTACAGGAAAAAGGTGATAGAAGATGCACACAAGAAAGCGCTGCAGCGGAAAACAAGGGAAGCGAGAGAAGAGTATCGAGCCAGGAGAAGGGAGGAAAAGAAGATCCAGCGTAGAAAGAAGAGGGCTTACGCAGCATCCGTAAAAAAGCCAAGCAAATGGCTGCTAGATACAAAACCGGAACGCAGGCTCTTCGAGACAGCGAAGGAAACCTGTTACCGAAGCGCAGGGAATAGTAGATGTATTTAAGCAGCATTTCCAGTAGCTGCTTAATGGGCATGATGTAGAGAGAGTGATAGGGCAAGAAGAGAACCCACGTCCAGTCAATGAAGAACTAGTTCCACACTTCCACCATCTAGTATAGAAGAAGTTGGCCTAGCTATAAAAAAGCTTAAGAATAACAAAGCCGCAGGCCCTGATGGTTTACCAGCGGAGCTCTTTAAATACGGTGGTGATGTTTTGGTAGGGAACATGCACCGAATCATCAACCAAGTATGGGTGGAAAAAACCATGCCCGATGACTGCACTATCAGCTCCATATGATCCATCTACAAAAAAGGCGATTCTGTGTATTGCAAGAACTATCGAGGCATTTCCCTGCTTAATGTCGCATACAAGATCCTATCTAACGTACTGTGTGAACGTCTAAAACCGTTCTGCAATACACTAATCGGAACGTACCAGTGTGGCTTCTCGCCCGGCAGATCGACTATAGACCAAATTTTCACACTGAGCCAAATACTGGAAAAGACCAACGAATTTCAAGTCGAAACTCACCACCTATTTATCGACTTCAAAGCCGCGTATGATAGCATACATCGTCAGGAGCTCTATATGGCAATGGCCGAATTCGGAATCCCGGCAAAACTGATGTCGCGCGACGCTGGAAAACACGCGTTGCAAGTGTTTGGAAGTAGCTCCTCCGAACTATTTCAAACATACACCAGGTTTCGGCAAGGAGACGGAGCAGATAGTGCGCAGGGCAGGTGTCAACACGGAAGGCACTATCTTCAACAGATCCGTCCAGCTGCTGGGCTATGCGGACGATATTGACATCATCGGTCGCTCCCAGCGTGACGTGATAGAAGTGTTCACGGCGAAATCTGTTCGCCTTGAAGTAAATGAGGACAAGACTAAGTACATGCTATCAACAAACAAACAAGCATCTGTCCACCAACTAGGACAAAACGTCACTATTGATAGCAACAATTTCGAGGTAGTTAATGAGTTCACCTACCTCGGAGTAAACATAAACTCCACGAATGACACCCTAGTGGAGAAATTAGGAAACCGTTGCTATTTCGATTTGGCAAAACAATTGGGTTCAAAACTCCTAACTCGAAGGCCAAAATGTGTGCTCTACAACCCTTATCCTGCCAGTTCTGTCTTATGGCGCCGAGTGCTGGACGCAAGAAGGGCGAGCTGATACTGGGCTTGGGCTCCTTCGAAAGAAAAATACTTAGGCGGATTTTTGGTCCTCTGTGCGAAGAGGGCGAATGGAGGAGAAGATACAACAGCGAACTCTTCACGGATCGGGAGCCTGATAAGTAAGTAAGTAAGGAATTTAAGTTTATATCCACTCATGACTGACGGGGCTGCCCCTCTACCTCTATATAAGTTAATAGCACACGATCCTCATTACTCACTCACCCAAAACTTGAAACAGTAGTAAAATTAAGTTAACCTTTGTCCAAGGTAGATCTGTGGAGACAGCACAACATGAGGTTACTAGAACTATCGATAAGTCTTTACACCTAAAAAAAATTAGGTTGGCCGCCATTCTAGACATAGAAGGTTCTCAACACATAAGCCATCACCTCTTCACGCGAGAAGCTCGGTCTCCAAATTAAACTGGAAACAGAACACCTAGAAAAGTATAAAGAAAGGACTAAATGCTTTTTTTACGCACAAAGGCTTTTGGGGAGAAGTGGGGCTTAGAACTGAACCTAGTGAACTGATAATACATAGGACCGCTTTATGAAATGGAAAAAAATATGCAACTGCTTTGATGCAGAAATGGGAGTTAAGCAAGGTTGTCATTCCCACTCCTTTTTTTTTTCATTATTTCTAGATGATATCACTGTTCAAAAACCATCGGCGAGAAAAACGGAAAAAGGGCTATTACCTGTAATTGGAACTGGAAGGGTTTACTTGGCACAAAAAACGTCCCACCAGGTCTTAAATTGTACGTTTTTGAAGGCCAGTCATCAAATAATAATTGTTAGGACCAGAGACTAACTTCGTCTAAATTAAATTCATCATAGATTCGAGCGCAATACGGAATGTACATCGTGCAACTTACATGTAAAAAAAGATTGAAAAAGATTTCAGCAGGATACTCAACTTTAGGTTTAGCCCAGTATCTTACTCGCGTTAAATTTATCTCCCACACAAAAATGTCTAAAAAGACAAAATCCACTACACAATCTCCACTATTTTAGCTCGCAAGATTTGTCTGGAGCACTAAATCGAAAAGGAGCACTAGAGCGAAAATGTTGCTTTTTGTTTTACGTTTTAGAATTTATAGATATAGAAATTTTACTTGTGGATGGTAGATACAAAAAATACGTTACGATTCATCGGAGCCATATTCTTAATTTTATTGACAATGTGGCGAAACTTTTTGTTTCAGTGAAAACGATTAGTTTCCTTAAAATCAAAATGAAATAAGAATTATCTCAAAATACCCCTCCTGACCTCCTGAAAATCACACGAAACACATAATTTTCCCGCAATGTCATTTATGACATAAAAACTTCTGCCAAGCAAACACTGTATTTTTCCTATCTTCTGTCAGCATCTCCCTCACAACGAGAGCATCCTTTGACAGATTACCGCCATAGAAAAAGGCTATACGCACAACTAGCTACATCGCAATCAAACTAAACATTTGCCATCTTGTTTGTTCCGTTCCAACTGCAGGAACTTCCTAGAGAACGAGTCTTTGCCACAACCGCAGGGGTTTCCATAAGCCAATAGAAACCAAACATCAAATAAAGTTCTACTCAATACGCGTTCGCGTGTACAACCGCACGGGTAAACACTAACAGTTGTCATTTATGAATAGGAAGCCATGGCGCAAAAGTTATTAAACCAAAAAAAAAAAGGAGCAGCACCATCTTAAGATGTCACTTGCCACCATGCCACTTATGAAACATGAATCTTGTAACGAGCGTCAACATTTAAAATAAGTATATGTACGAATATGTAGCTGGAAGGAGCAGATGACGCCACACTAGTTTTTCAGCAAATTTACCCCGTCACAAGGTGGAAACTCAAACAAATCGTCTTCAGGAAGAGACCAGGAAAAGCCGCCTCAAGTGTAAGCTTCTTAATTCAATTGCCAAAGAGCGAGGATGATACGGTGTCGACCGGGGAAAGGAAGAACACTTATGGGGGAGGATTATATACATATACTGCTTGTCCAACTAACACTTTATTGTACTTTTGTGTGCATTTCTGTTCTTTTTGTCGCAAGTCTTTTTCAGCCACAAACATGAGGTTAGCTGGGGGTTCATCCCCACGACTAGTTGTGTTTTTCAAAACTCTTGTGCAACCAACGAAAACTAATTTAAAAGGGGTTGGCTGGGGATAAATGTTTTTATGTTTGTTTTGGAATTTTTCGGCCTGAATAGGTTGTGGTTTTTTTTTTTTAACTGGGGACATAATTGAATGGGTAGTGATGAAAGGATGCATGTTTACTTTGATCATTTTTAGACCTGAATAGTTTTTATTTAGACAGATTTTGTTAAGTTTTGTCCATAACTAAGTGATACTGTGGAACTGGTTTACAACATAGCAGGAGCACCCTCCTAATATTTGCGACTTAATCTGAAACGTTGCTTAAATTGTCTGAAAAAGTGAAGTGCAGGGATTAAGATTGTATGTCTTGTGTATGCAACAACGTCGGCTTTAATTTATAGCACGACAAAGCGATCTGCCGATGAAAATTGATGTTGCTGTAACATAGGTGCTTCTTAAAAAAAACTTATAACGGTGATTTTATTTTGCAAGGACTTCTGCCGCCATTCAAAAGTGACTTCGCGAAACAACAATTGCTTCAACGAAGACATTGGGCGAAAAGTATCAAAATCGGGGAAGAATCGTAGCCAAACGACGTTAAAACGACGAAAATGCAGATAGAGCATAAGCTTTTAGTGTAATGGTTTAAAGCTCTGCTTTTTTTACTTTAAATTTCATTCATAGATGGCGCTCGATAAACGAGTTTTTTTACGAAGCTTGGAGAGTTTATTAGATAGATGTTCGTGCACTGTACATAAATTTGTATCCTCTGGAAAAAGGGAGAAATTATGATTTTGGTCGCTTTTTTACGAACGCAAAGAGGAACATCTCAAAGACCAGATTTGTTAGAAAACATTATTTTTATACGGGAAGTGGAAACAGGAAGAATACAAACTTATACGAAGAAAAAACGAGCTAATACAATAATCTCGTAGTTGAGTCTATAAAGAGCTGGAACTAAAAGTTCGAAGGTTTGAAAATATGTACATATATTAATATTTGGCGCCACAGGTCTATAGAGGTTTAGCTACTCATAACCATTCGTTTGTGTGAGTTATTACTTTATGGACGGATGAAATGGACTTCGAATTCAAAGGTTTAAAGGTTTACCAAAAGGTAGAAAAAAAATGTTTTAAGTATATGGAGCCCTTAACGGATGCATGAAAAGACGAACAGTGGAGGACAATAGTATATTTAAGGCGGTGCTGAGAATTCGGAAGGAATAAAAAGTAGCTGATAATTAACAATCTAATAAGACCCAAGGAATTCCAAAAAGGCCTATTAAAAGATGTCAGAAAATGTTTTACCTCTACACTCGCCGTTGGCTCGCCTCTGGCCGAGTGACGTGCTTCCATGTGTTTTGATGTTAAAAAACAGCATGGCTACTTTCATTCATTAGCTGGAACCCAAGGTAAAGCTTGAGAACATGGACATGGACAATCTGGCATGAAAAAAGAAGTCAAAGTTCCGTCACTGAGCCTCCAGGTTACTCTGATAAAGACAGACACGACTTACTTATTTAAAGGTCATTACAAAAGTTCAAAAATGTGCATAGGCGCGCAATTCATAGCCGTATTTACGGGCGGATCAAAAATTAACACTGGGGTAGGGTCAGCCGGTGGTAAATACAGTACCACATTCGCCGGACGCTAGAAGAACTTTGTAGAGGCTGCAGAAATGAGCGAGTTCTTGCGGAGCACTTTCTATGTCACCCCAACACCAGGTACAAATTTCTTGGAAATCTAGATGAGCAGAGAAGAAATTTTCAGGATATCCTGCTTTTTGTACCACATTTCGAGATTTATGAAAACCCTATAGTCTCGGACTATTGCCTGCCTACCACCCTCAGACGTTAACAATATGAATACCTGGGCGTTTGAAAAAATATGTGTGTATAATATGCCCAAAAAGACATCTACCTTAAACCACCCTATAGGTTCAGGCTCTTCCGGGCTTCAAAAAAGGCAATTTTGTTGGATTTGCTTGATTTCGGATACGGCTTTAGAGCCCATTTTTATATTAAAATTCCTTGGGTTTCCAAATGTTACTACAGTTCCGTTTTTCGATACCCGTTTCCTTAAAAGTCCAACACTTACTATTTCATTTGTTCCTTAATCGGATTGCACGGATGTTCAACTGCACGTAACCGACATACATGAGAACTTGTTGAAACCCATAAAATAGCCTCTTCAAAGCGCCGACCTTCGCCACTCCCTTTCTTTAACAGCAACGAAATCAATAACAATACACCACGTTGTGCACACACAAAGATCACACCGTAACTTCACACTGAATCTATATTAATTCCCGTGCGGTTCTCCTCAGCGTACAAAGGGATCTTTCATTTTACTAGCACGTAACGTAACTGAATCCAAATTCAAATCAAAATCATGTTCGCCACACCTCAAAGAGCGAGAGATTCATCTTCACGCTCACAACAAAGCCCAAGATTCAACTTCTTTTTTTTTTTTTTTTTTTTTGTAATTAACATTCAACTTACTTGGATTGTTGTTGGTTTCACGCCAATGAGTGGCCGCCTGGCATCCAAACGTTGTTCGACTTAATCCTTTACAGCAGGACCATTTCTTGCCTGACCACAGACCGGGATGGAAACGATATGACTTCTGGGTATTGGTGTCTTCACAAACTGAAAAGAAAAAAAATCAAATCAAATTCCATCTTTACTATCACCTTCGAGTTCATTCAAAATCAAATGAATTGATCAGTACAGTACTGCGCGTGAACCGTTAGAGTTCTATAGCAAATGGCTCAATGAACCGCAGAGATATAGTATAACCAATCTAATGCCTGGCATCTATATTGTGCGTGTTGTTGTGAAACCCACAAATGACCTTGGGCCATTATGTTGCCTTGCATGGAACAAACAGAGTCTCCCACACTCGTATAGATGGCCTGGCCAATGATGCTCTGCGAGATTATAGGAACTGATTGAATCGACTGTGGCTTCATCATCAACATCATTGTAAACCACAACAGAGAGCAATAGATATAGAGAGAGAGCTTGAGGTGAGGATTTTCTTGATTAACAGTAAATCACCTGAGCAAATTTAATAAGTTTTGTGTTTTGTCTTCGCGAAGGCGATTTATGGGAGCTAGAACAAAAGGCTCCCAAAGAAAGATACAGCTGCTGTTGGGAAGACATTGACCATCGTTGTAAACATTGTTGAACATGATCTCTATTGTATAGGTGTGACCTTTACTAATGACCCTGCGGTTGTAATACATTTATATCATGGCCGGAGCAAAGGGAATTGTGCGCGGTCAGTGCTGCTTCGATGGTAATGGTGTGGAAGGTTTTTGGGTCAGGAATGTTATAGATGATTATGGCTGAGGGGAGTAGGCTAATAGTGTTATATTGCACAGTTGGAGGGTGTATGGAGGAGGAGTTTCTTTTACGAGGTGGACAATTGGATAAGGAGCTTTCAGTGCATGGATTGGGAGGAAGATGTTTGCAAAACGATTTTGAGCAACGATTTGACACTGATTCTTGAGATTACGGGTAAAGTGGTGCGGATATAGCCTTCTCATCATACTAGTTTACGGATGCTGACAATTCAACGATTTGATCAATCGGATCGTGTGTAAGAAATTTAAGGATGTACAGACAATTTTGAAACAAAATGGACTATTTTAACTTAGAAACGGTATCTAAAGATCCGAGTTGTCGCTCATAAAGGGAGAGACGTGGCATAAAAGATGTTGGATCGTTTCTGGTTATCTTCGCGGCTTGTTCATAAAGCCTTGGTTTTTAGATATCATATGCGGAGGAGCATTGTTATGTCTGAACAGTGACCTATGATTATTCCCGTGAGCATGAGCATGACCTGTCAAATGCATTAATGGACTAGCTGCAAAAAGAAATTATGATCAACCTCCAAAAGAAGCAAAATTATGCTTCACTTCATTTTTGAAGGGGTCGCACAAAATGCCTGGTGGAAGGGAATATCAACATCGGTTCTTAGGTAGATAGAGTAAAAAAGGCTTTTAAGTGAGAAGAATGCCGCTCTTGTCTTATTCATCAAATTTGACTCGATGGAGAGAAGCCCATCAGAAACTCTTATTTGCAACATGAATACCGCTGGTGCATGCAAGTTGCAGTTCATTACTGCGGCGATATGTTTGCTGGCTGGCAGGATTCAATAGCTAGAAAAAACTATCTGCCACAAGTGACAACATCGCTCCCTCCATTGAACATTCACAGGAGCAATGAACTGAAAAATAACTCAAATCCAGACATCTTTTCTATTCAGTTCGAATACTCTTATATACCTCCCCAAGAAAGTCGAATGATCCTTGAAGAGTCACACAAATCTTCATTTCAATTGTGATTCATTTCAAATCCATTCAATTTGCTCTTTTAATCTCTGTCATCAATAATACCTAAGAAAGGTTACCCCATTCAAAAACATCCCCAATACAATCAGACAAAAGAAAAAACCCGCACCCGCACTCACCTTGTCGTATGGCTCTTATCCATTCAGTTCGTTCCTTGTCACTGTTCGCGACCAAATACAGTGTATACTGGGGCACGGACCTCGCTGCTGCTTGATCATCCAATTCACAATAGCCTACTTGAAATGGATATCCCTGTGGGGGTTGAATAAATGGATACACAATCACATACAGTTATAAAACCCATCGCCTTCGCTCACAAGAAATCACTACTTCTTGTGTGTGCAGGATTAAGGGCTGAAACAGGATTTAAACTCCAAACAAGTGTTACTTACATCTGGGGCAAAAGGATCACCACCTTCACCATTGACTGTTGCTGTCTCCACCAAGCGAACTCCTTTGACTGGTATTCGACCTCTCTCGCGACGACGCTGCATTACAGGAAGAGAAGCCAAAACAAAAAACAAAAATATTAGCAAAAAGTTTACAACATGAGTCGGTTTTTTTTGTTTTTTTTTTTAATTTTGTTCTGGTTTTGAAATTAATATGTCTGAAGTTGGATACAAGTGGTTAAGTGAAACGATAGGGAACTATATACATTGTACACGAATGAGGAAGATTTTCGGCATTTTTGGGGTTGCTGGCGGTTTTGGTATTTAATTTAACCATCTGCCACGGCATTGTGGTTTGAGTTAGCTGAACGCTGAGCTCATGTTCATTAGTAGAGGGTCCTTTAAAGTTGGATTTCTTGGATCAACAGATGGATGGCTTAAGAAATAAGGGGTAAAAAATGGTTCAGCAAATTGAAAGGTTTCTGCTTTCCATCTTAAAGTGGAAGGAAATATGCATTTAAGTGGTAAAAGGATATATTTATGTATGCTATGAAAGGGTTGATATTTTGATGGGTTCTAGTTCCGATAAAGGAGCAACATGTTAGATGATTTTTTTTTTGTCTGCTTAATTAAGATGAATGAATGGTTTGCGATTTGAAATTAATTAGCGAATGCTTCAACATATGGCATTTTAGTTTGTGGTTAGCATGTTGTTCTAACGGCTGGCAATTTGTTCAGCTATAAAAAAAAGCCCTTAATAATATGCAGGCCAGGAAAGAATTCGCTAAAGGTATCTTTGCCTACTTTTGACAGATGCAGATAATGCAGATCTGCCAGAGAACATGGTCTTAATAAAACGCTTGTTCTCTGAACCAAAGATATGCTTAAAAGCAGTGAACTTTTGCGGACCGCGGTAAAAGTATCATGACAAGTGTTAACAGAAAATATTGACCAGAAGCCGGTTTGTCGCCACAGTTATGGTGTTTGTTAACTCTCTGTTAACCGCATTCAACGATCTGCTCATTCCCATGATGTATCCGTGATTTCCTTTGGTTCATATCTTCTGGACTTTTGTGAATTCACTCAAGGCCTGTCTGTCTTTGGATGGTTAGAGGGTGCTTTTGACAAAACATGGAGCGTAATACTATAAAAGTCATTTGGAACTACACTGCGGGCGTTGATAAGATGACTTATCATCTCATCACCTGAGCATCAGGCACACTACCCTGAGGAGAATTTTACATAAAGATCTCAGATTATTCGCATGCATAAGCTTCTTTATAGCATCTCTGTATGGGGTTTAGTGCAGCTCGAAATTGACTAAAAAATCATCTTTTCAGACCAGGCGCATTTCCATCCTGGCGGCTACGTAAACAAGCCAAATTGCCGTATTTGGGGCTAGGAAAATGCACACGTAGTCAATGAAAAGCCAATGCATCCTGAACCTGTGATTGTTTCGTGTGGGTTTTGGAGTGGCGGCATTGTTATGGGATATTTTTCTTTCAAAACCGCAATGGACGTTATAGTCAATGAAGAGCGCTACCGAGGCCGATTTATTGTACAATAAGTTGAGTGTTGGTAATGTTGCTTGGCCGTCACAGACCTTCGATTTGACAGCGGTGGGCCTTTTTCTATGTGGGGTGACATTAAAGAGCGATGCTATGTGAACTTTCAAGAGACAATTCAGGTACTCAAGAGTAATATTCGTGAAATATAGGCCGAAACCATCGAACAAGTTTTAAAGGCACGTTAGGTAGGTATTAGGCAACATAGCGCGCCATAGTCATAGCCGTGGGGAACCTTCACGGTCATCAGAACCTAAACCAATTCGCACAATCACTCAATTTCCCTAAACCTAAAATTGGTTTACATTTTACTTTGGTTTTTTTTTTACATTTTGGTTGAGAAACCAACCGCCTCTAAACTGTCGAAGACGTTCCTTCCGAGTTGTTTGCTTCTACTTTGAGCAATAGCTTGACATTATATTAGTCAGAGAAGGCTATTACTAATCAGAGAAGATTAGTAATAGCCTTAGACTCTGCTTTATGTAGGTTCTCACAATACCTGCCCGCATATGTATTCGTTAAGTCTTATCTCCTATAGCGTGCTTCCTCAGAAGGCAATGCCCTGAAAGTATTCCTAACGCCATTAGTAACTGTGATCTGCTGAGTTTTAACAATTTCCAGATTGCTTCCGATCTAACTCAGGACACAAGGCCTTTAAGTGTCCAGGGACCCAACACAATCTGACATTGTTCTCCGAGCAAAATGCTTTCAACATCGTAAAGCAGCTCCAGATTAGCTCATATTTGATGATATAAGGCTCTAGAGCATTCCGCGCAGAATGCCTATCAATATAAATAACGATATTCTTGTTTTATATTGATTCCATCTCCAGTACTTCCGCATCTTTGAGTGCGGTCAGAATCTAAGCCTGGATGGAATACACCGAATTTGTGCGGAAATGTCAGTGTCTCGTGTATGTCTATTTCTCTAGAAGTCTAGAGTACATGCCCGGCACCGTTACCTCGCCAGTTTTGGAACCATTCGTAAAAACCCAAAATTCACTGTCGATCGAAACTTTATTCCTCTCCTTTATATTCTCTTTCAGGATACAGTACTTCGTACGGTTTGTCGAAGTCGAGCGTAACAATACTTTCGTCCGCTTTATCGTTGGAGAATGATTCCTTGAGCATGGAGTTATGTCCTACATAGCCCAGAGGAGTGGACAAATAATCCCTCCCTGGGAATGTCTTCAGTAACCAATTTTCTTATTGAATTGTGTCCATCGTTTGCCTGACCCCTTAAGAAATAATCTATGACTGCTTCAAATCGACCGTCAGCAACGTGATAGGTCGTGAGAGTCCAAATATTGACACTATAGGAAAAATACCCCAGGAATTACAACTCGAAATATACCAGCCATCACCTCTTCATCGAGTTTAAGGTTGACTTTGATAGTGCAGATAAAGGAAGCTGTACAGGGTTATGAAGTTGTAGCACTGCTCCATTAAGTCCCTACTGATGTCAGATAATTTCTTAGAAAGGGTCACGAACTATGTTCGTCGTTCGAAAGTCCAAATTAGTAACTTTTTGTTGAATAGAAAATCTGTTTGCTTCAAAGCTATTCCAATGGAATTGCTCCCTAAATACTACCTCTACCTACCTACTTAAAGCTTATCGAGTAAAAGTATTCAAAATCTAAAATACCCAACAAAATGTTCGCTTTTAGCGCACGATAAAAACTTAACAATGCCAGCGACGAACAAACCCCACCTCCACTATCAGCTTTATGAAAGAGGTCTCACTCAATTTCAACGCCTTAATGGAGCCATAAATACAGTCAAATACACATAAACAGATACTATAACTACCAGTACCCATAAACACTGAACGAATTTCCTTATCATCGTCCATTGTTACAGTGCATTAAAAAAATTTAATTTAAACTGAGACACGTGCATGAATAATTACATTATGACCTACAAAAGGCCGTCTTCCTCTTCCTCTCGAGAAAGGCATCATATCTTGTTCAACTAAACATTGTTCGCTTGTCGTTCGTTCACACGCAATCTAGTTTCAATTTCAAGTATACTTAATTACCCGTGTAATTTCCATGTTCGCCCACCATCTTCTCGCGTACAGTGTAACAAAAGTGCCATAAAAATAAAAACAATTAATTGTTTTATCTGCAATGCTACACTCGGTTGGCGGGCATAAACAAACTATTCGATAAGGCAGCTGGTGACGAAAGTGCATAATTCCCCGTTTTGTGATCCTTTGTTTCCGTGGAAAGTTGGTCGTTTTTGAAAAAGTTTTCAAGCGCTTCTGGCACAACTTTTGAACGTATACTGTATAGATAAACAAAAACCACCCACAACAACGGCAGCTATACCCTTTCAAGGGCTGTTGAGCCGCACCAAAACTTTTTTTTTTTTAATAGAGTCAAAGTGTAAAGTGGTGTAGTTTGAATCCACTTGAATGAGAAAAAGTTCTCACCCCTAAGCAGTTTGTAGGCTAAATCGGATCAAGAACTTCAACAGCATGGAAATCTGTTTAAACACATAACCCACGAACCGATGAGACCCTATTCCACATGAGTAATGGACCGCTAATTGACTTTCACTTCAGCATCCCTGTCAGACGACAGCTAATGAATGAAAAATGTGCACATTCTGTCAATTTGAAGGATGAAATACACCACGCAGATCCGTTACGTACAGACGCACTCATAAAGCATCATTATGCGGTTGACTTGGTATTCAATTGTCATCGGTTGGGAGTAGCAGCATCCTGCTGTCATAATGTTTTGCGAAAACTTACAGAGGAATGTATGCAAGACTATCTGAAAGATACTAATGACCCACTTACATTGTATGACACGCAGCAGAGAGAGTGCTTGTATAGCTTGTTACATGTCGGATGTATCATCAGCGTCATGGAGAAGATATTTTTATGTGTTCATGTATCCTCTTGTCAGATAGTTTTGCTTTTGATAGCACACACACCAAGTGAGTGGCGAAGAGGTTGGTATGAACGCCCACGAGGAGATTGCAAAGAACGCAGAGATTCTCAATTCTCATGAATCGGAAATGGAAAAGGAATCTCTCTCTCTGCGTTGACAGTTGGGTGTGGTGGATATTGATACCACGATGGGAATTAGGGTCAATTTAGTGCTTCTTCACATCGAACGTTGCGATGGCTATGTCTTTGCTTTGCTTGAGAAGCTCATGAATGCGTTGCCTGCATTTATAATTATTGTCCCAAGGTGGACATTTTATTGGAATTTCGTTTGTTATCATGCTGTGACTGCGAGTATGCCCTAATGGATTGTTGGGACCAAGGAATTTTAAATGGGAATTTGTCGTTCAAAATGCAACTTAGTTGGGAGGAAGATAGAGATGGATAATTAGGGTCATAACGAGCTTAGGTCATTACATTGGTATAGAGAATTTAGAATGCTGAAAATATGAAACAGGAGATAGGATTGCGAGGCAATGGTTCTCGCATCTGTAAATCCTCGTGTGTGTCTAATGGCGTTAGTGCGAACCAAACCATTTGGAACATTGTTTGATCCAGCTGATGAGAGGATCTGGGAGGAGTGCTTGTCCGTTAAACCCTTCTTCATTTAGACGATAATAAATTGCATATACTCTTAGTGCTTATACCTTGTAAGAGCTACTTGTACAAGTTCTAATCCTGGCAATGCAGGTACTATTTTCAAGTCAGAATATTGGAAGGGAGATGGTGCCAAAGGCAGATCCTAGTGCCATCTAGAAAATGCGATAAACCATGTCGGCCGTCAAAGAACTGGTATAGAGAACAGAAGTGGCGTTTCTTTGGATGCGTCAATTGAGGCCCCTACTGAAAATGGCAGGTCCAAGTCCCGAGAAATCATAGGCTTAGCAATCTCATCGGATATCTGATTTCGCGCAATGCAAGCGTGCCATGGGGACCACTCAAAGAGTTCAACTTTCCAACAGAATTCGAAGAGTTATTTAATTCCCGAACTGTTTTGAAGCGAGTTACAGAGTTGAGCAAGGTCTTAAGTACTGTCGCTACAACGCCATTAGTAAGGCATACTTCCCAAACGAGTAGTGAAGTCAGGTGTTGTCAGTTTCCACGAAGACACCAGCATTGGACCCTCGACTAATTAATCCAGACTTGTACTCCGATTGAAACCATTCCTGAATGCAAGGAAAGTTGACTCTAAATTTGCACAGGAGCCGAAGTTCCGGTTTCATTGCATCGGAAGGCATATCCATGGATCTAGGGTCGTAGGATAGATGTCGCTAGAGGTCATCCAAACTCCGGTACCGTTGGTACTAAAGGCCACCACGCCTATAAGAGGGTGGATTAAGTTTTGCCGTCAACCTGAGTAATCAACCTGCACAGGCGGGCTAAGCTTGGACCCAATCAGTGGAAAATGGGTTTCGAGCAGAAGACTTAGTCTCCGCTTTCGTCTCAGTGTAGGTGCCGTCAGATTTCCGAAGAGCATTCGGTTTGATCGGTTTGTCCTTATTGAAAGCTATAACCACTGGTACATATCTCGTTTTTTTTTTTTCAGAAACATTTTTAAAGGAAGCACTTTTAGACAGACGAAGTCCCATTTTATGTAGATTCTATTTTGTTTAGATCGGAAGAGATTCCAATCTACATTAAAATTTGTCTTGAGAGACCGATTTATAAATTTTCGGTCTTCCTTTTTGAGTCACTTCATTTCTGGGTTCAAACAAGGAACGGGCGTGAGCGTGATCTACATGAGGTTTTCGTACTATTAGATAAGCGCTCGGTCTTTCAGTTCTTAAGACTTTCTAATTCTTCTGCGCTCCAATTGTATAGTTTCCTTTTTTGTGTTTTTATGCAGATAGGTAGCCTGGTCTCAGAACCACTATTAAAATTCGTGTCTAGTATTTTTTCAGCAGTGTCAGTTAAATTGTGAAAATTCCTTACCGCGGGTATGTTATTGTGTCATTTTCCGAAGTCTAAGTGCTGCCCACAATTGATCTAGTGGTCTTTTTAAATGCCTAAGTCAACCTCACTGATGCTGAGAGGTGTGTTTGAAGCGGTGATTGACCTTCTTCTCATAAAGAAACCTTTTTATAACAAATGGTCTGATTGATCTTTAAAGCTACAATTAATGTCTGTTTTAACTCTCATTTTTCTAAAGGACTACACAATAAACTTCCAAATAACTTCCTTCTTTCAAACCATATGCACATCTGCTTCCATCAGATGACTTCCTTCCATTTCATTCAACGGATAGAAACTTAAACGTTTAAAGAACATTCTTGCAGTATAAACCGAAACTCCCTTGTCATAACCAATGCAAACAGCGTTGATGCTGGTCCGGTCACGTTGCCCTTGGATATCATTTCTAGGTATGAATACCTACAACATTTCAAAAACGTCGCTAAAGGACAAATAATGAAAAGAAAACCCGCCTCCATTCAGCAAATACCTTGAAAAAATACTACCCGAACCCGAACCCGACCCTTCTCTCTCTTTCTTTCACGAGAAAGAATGGAAAAAAACTTCAAATGATGCCTAGAAAGCAAAAAGGATATCACATCCGTTCCAAAGTGACACCGATGACGATGATGAATCTTGATTGTACATCATCGTCTGTGTGTCTGAAAAGCCTACCACTTCACCAGCGTCATTCATTTTCAACTGTCTTCCTCTTTTCCACCTTCCTTTGGTGATTTTTTGTTCTTTTTTTTTCCACTCTTCAGCATCCACCTGAGTGCAGGAACACACTGTTGTCCTTGTTAAAGAAATTACAGTGAAAAAAAGAGGAAATATGACGACAGTCTTTGTTGCACCCTTCTTGGGTTGGTCTTGATAGTGCGATGTTAAGAAATGAATGTCCCCGACAAGGGTGAAAGAAAATAAAAGCGAAAAAAGGCGACCGGACAAAAATACACAACCAAAAAGGACCCTAAAGGGATTTGATCCTCTTTAAGACTGATGAGCGAGTGAAATTGAGTTATTTTTCCATTTTCTTCGTTTCTTGTATATGAGTATCTCCGTAAGGAAACCCATTGTTGTCATTAACGAAAAAAAAAAACTATTTCAAGTACTCAAGAGGACCTGTTAGTCTGTTAGAGTGCTCAACACAAAGGGCAGTGAAAGGACAGACAAATTACGTAAGCAGAACGAGGGAAACTAATATTTTGTCAACAATTTGTTGTGCACCTTGTTGCTGCTGCAGTGCACTTGTTTGACCTCTTCGCCCTCGAGGAGCACCATCACACCAGACACTAATCTCTGGGCATTATATATGTTTCGGTTAGAGGTCGAGGAAATAATAAACAGGGAGATGAATGCAGGCAGATACGATTTTTTTTATCGGGATGGTGATGGTTTTAATGAATAATAAAAGTAGTCGGCTTTCGTGTGGGAATGGTTTCGGTTTGCTCTTCTAAGATGACCATACCCAGTGCGATTAGGACTAGATTGCATTTCAGATGTCCATTCGGGGTGTAGCTGATCCTAAATTATGAAATGGTCCTAATAGTGAAGGTCAATGACCGACAATAGGAAGGCTTAGGTAGTATACAATTTAGAAAACACGTGACAGGTGAATTTTTAACCGGATTTTAGTGTTGAAGTTGTTTATAATTGTGAAGGGTTTTTCATATAAATACGTGTGAGATCACTTCTATTTTATTGCACACTAAAGAACAAATATGACAATTGACAGGATAAAAGGATTATGCTTTAATAAGTATGTTTAGGAAGGCGTATTGTATCAAGAAACAAAATAAAGTTATTTTAAAAAATATTTTCCAACAAAACTAGAAACACATAATTGTATGAGCAAAACTGTTGAACTACTAATATTAAAAGTGCCAACTAACACTTTCGAAAAGAAGTGTTTATTAATGAGAATAGTAGTTGTCCTCTTCACCAAATTAAAAAAAATTCAGTTTTTGAATACTCCTCTCTGTAGGCGTATTTTTTTGGCAATCTATAGCTAGCTCACTTTTACTTTTACATGCAAAACCAAAAGTGGGTATAAAAGTGGCTATAATTAACGCAGTAATAAAGTGGAGATAGGAAAGTTGAAAAATTTCATTCATAGATGGCGGTGTTATAAATAAGGAGGAATTATTTTTGATCCTTGAACGTTGAGAGCGGCTATTTGTCACTAATGGGTTGTGTTCGTTAATTGTTGTCTGAATTGGTAAATATTTTGCAATTCTCTGATTGGTTGAAATGCATTTATACTTTTTAATACTTCATATTCTTACATAATATTATTTAAAATACGATTGAAAATGCTACATAAACTTTGTTGAAAAATGGATGTACTTACTGCAATTTGTTGTATTCAAGGTAACAAAATGCAATGTGAACATTCAATAGATGTAATAGACGCGATTTCTTTTTGAATATTTTAAAGATAATCACTCCTGTGCTGAATTCCGACCGAAATTGAATTCGTGCGGATTTCGAGTTTTCTGTGTGATCAGTTCGCTTAATACATATTTAGTTTTTTTTACAGTAGCTGACTTGATTTGTTTCAATTAAGAAATAGGTAATTGGAAAACAGTCAATGCGACTTAAGGTAATCAAAAATGCATGTTTGGTACACTGAAAATTCGAAATCCGCACGAATTCAATTTCATCCGGAATTGAGCACAGGGGTTGATGTATGCACATAATTTCACCGCATTTTGCCGTTAACAAGGCGTATTAAATTTTGATGCTCATATTAGATCAACAAAATAGACCAACAACATTTTTCAAGCTATTTTTGTTTTGTGTTATTCCACCTACTTCAAACAAAATATTTTTTAAAAAGGTTAATTAATTTAATTTTATAAGATGATGGATTTTATTGTTTTAAAAATTACAAACATCTGTCTAGAACCGGATATATGTCTTGGCAGCGCAGATAGTCGCAGTAGCACCCAGCAATAAAACATCTGCACCATCACCATTAGGGGTCGTAAACTAATTAATTAAAACCCAGCGAAAGATGTTAGGGATGTTTTTTTGATACTCGAAAAGTGAGTATAGTAAAGAGTCTCAAAAAAATACGCCTTGTGTCAATTGACAAAAGTAAAAAGTAAAGTAAAGTCTATGCCATAGATGTGTTCAAATCAACTTCGACAGACACAATGGCAATTGTGTTATATCTATAATGTAGATATAATATCAAATAGTAAAGCTACTTTCACGGAACTTGATTTCTAGATCAGTAACTCTAAAATTTTCTAAAATCTAGTAGAAGAAACGAGATGACCCTCTGTTCAGTACCTGGCCATTAAGTGAATAGACCCACAAAAGACTGAAACATTTGGGAATGTAACAATTATTAGATAAGAAAATACCGCCGTTGGATTCTAAAGGTTTTTACATACGGTCATTTTTGGGGGCTATTTCGACCAAACGGTTTTTTTATGAAAGCCTTTAAAAGACGAAAAAAACGAAATATGCAGTCAGCAGACATGTGCCTCCTACAAAATCCTACCATACAAAGTTTTTACAAAAAAATACTTTTTTTTTTTAATATCTTACAAAACAAAAAAACATTCCGTAAGTTTTATCGATCTGAATAACATCTACCTACCGATTTGACAAGAACTTGAAACTCAAATCCTCCGTCGATTGTTTGCCGTAAAACTATTTTTAAGCTATTCAATACTGACACTTAAATTTTTTAAATATTTACCACTTTTTCTGACACTCCCACTTTTTGGGGGCGTTTGTCTAAGAAACTGAAGCGTAAGCAAAGGTTTTTTTTATCTAGAAAACAAGTTTATTTGTTGAAGGACAAAATAGGAATGATACAAATATTTAATATTTTTAAATACAAATAAAAACAGGATTGCTATAGAATATCATAAATTCTCAACACTCCCTCTCAATCCTGTAATCCCAGCTCCAGTGATAAATGCTTGAATCGATTAGGTTCCAAAGCCTTAGTTAATAAATCCGCAAGTTGTTTCTCAGATGCGATTGATTCCAATTTGATTGAACCATTTTTGATATGATCTCTAATGAAGTGATGTTTTATGTCAATATGTTTAGAGCGTTTACATTCCAAATTATTGGCCATAAACATTTCATTTTGTATTTGAAGATCCTGAAGTATTCCTTTAACCCATAGTATTTCTGAAACGGCACTGCTTAGCGCAATATACTCGGCCTCACTCGATGACGTTGCCACAGTTGTTTGTTTCTTACTGGACCATGAGACACTGCATCCAAATACTTGAATGATGTAGCCGCTTACAGACTTCCTATCGTTGGAATCGCTTCCCCAATCAGAATCTACATATCCAACAATTGGTTCACCCTTTACTTTATTTTTGAAAACTAGTGCTCTTTCCTGAGTTCCTTTCAAAAATCGAAGTACTCTTTTTAACGCTTGCCAATGTTCGACAGATGGGTTTTGTTGAAACCGGCCTAAGTATCCAACAGGAAAACATAAATCAAGTCTCACACTCACCATTATATACATAAGACTTCCTAAGAGTTCTCTGTATGGCTTTCCAAGAGGTTCTTCATCTGTCTTGATTTTGAGTTGAAGACCTTTTTCCATAGGACTTTTGACGGAATTGCACTCCTCCATCTCAAATTTTGTAAGAAGCTTTTTAATACTAGCCTGCTGAGAGATTCTTATTTGAGACTGGTTCACTTCAAACTTCAAACCAAGAAAGTATTTTAGTTCTCCACAATCCGACATTTCAAATTTCTCTGACATCTTCTTCTTAAGACGATTTATAGACGAAATGTTCTTTCCAGCTATCAGGATATCGTCAACATACAAGATCAGGAACATCATGTCTTCATCCCCAGGCTTGATATATAGACAATAGTCATGATTTGATCGTCTAAATCCGAGTTCAATGAGATAACTATTGAACTTATCATTCCAGCATCGAGGAGACTGCTTTAGACCATACAGTGATTTGTTCAGTCTACAAACATGTCCTTCTTCGAAAGTAACTCCTTCTGGAACTGACATGTACAATGATTCTTGAAGATTTCCATGCAGGAACGCTGTTTTCACATCTAGTTGATGAAACTTAAATCCAAGATGAAGTCCTACGGCCAAAACAATCCTAACTGTGGTTAACTTGGCCACTGGAGAATATGTTTCATTAAAATCTATTCCAGCTTTCTGTAAATAGCCTTTCGCTACCAGTCTAGCTTTATGTCGGGTTGGTACTCCATTTTCATCAGTTTTGATTGTGAATACCCATTTCGACTGTATCAGCTTAACTTGACCACTGGGTTTCTTTTCCATTGACCAGACTTTGTTTTTCTCCATGGATTTTAGTTCCTCATTTACAGCTTCAATCCATTTGTCACAATCTGCTCTTCCTTCAATGTCTTGATATGTTTCAGGAACATCTCCAATACTCGTGATAGCAGAATTAACTTTGTAACCAGTGAAGTAATCAAGAAATCTATTTGGAATACGTTTCTCTCGAGTGCTTCTTCTGATTGGTGTTTCAGGTTGAGAAATGTTAGGCTCGTTCTGTAATTCAGGATATATTTCTTCATCTTCCGTCAAGATTTCCTCCACATTACTTTGTTCACTATCACTGACCTCAACATGCTCGTTCCTATTAAGATCAGCAGTGGTTTCCGAATCATTTATCTCTGTACCTTTTTCTTCGAACAAATTAGCCTCATCTTCTCCCTCTTGATCGAAGAACCTATTTGAGATGAAAGTTGGTTCCTTTGAGCTTTCAGCTATTTCACACTTTGATGGAAAACTATCTTCATGAAATTTAACATCTCTGGCAGTGAAGATTTTCCGTTGATCCATATCCCAAAGACGATATCCATTTGAAGAGTACCCAATCATTACAGCTTTTCTACTTTTAGAGTCAAGCTTCTTTCTTCTTTGATTAGGAACCCAAGCATAAGCTTTGCAGCCAAACACGCGAAGCTTTCCAACGTCAGGTTTCACGCCATACCATAATTCAGCTGGAGTAGCACGACAGTCAATCGCTTTAGTAGGACTTCTGTTAATCAAATACACAGCCGTTAAAGCTGCTTCCACCCACATGTCTTTAGGAATATTTGATTCTAACAGCATTGTTCTCACTTTTTCTACAAGAGTCCTATTGAAACGCTCCGCTACTCCATTTTGTTGGGGTGTGTAGGCAATAGTTTCTTCCATTTGAATTCCTTTCATTTTACACCATCTCTTCTGTTCATTCGAACAGTACTCGCCACCTTGGTCGCTCCTAAGTCTTGATATAGCTGAATTAAACACAGAGGTTGACATTGCTTCATACTCCTTCAGCTTCTCGAAAACCTCGGACTTTCTCTTGATGGGGTAGATCACAGCAAAATGAGTGAAATCGTCGATGAAAGATACGAAATACCTCGATCCATCCCAACCGGTATAGTTGACGGGCCCACAGACATCAGAATGTACCCGCTCAAGTGGTCTAGTAGTTTTCTGTCTGCTTCCATTGAAAGGCTCACGAGTTTGTTTTCCCTCTACACAGACGTCACAAAACGGAAGTGGTTCAGCTTTGACATTTTCTAATCCATTAACCAAACCATTACGCAGCAACTCAATGAAACTAGTTTGACTAATGTGACCATAACGCTTATGCCACAATTCCAATTTCGATGAACAACAGATATTCGCAGTTGCCTTCGATTGAACTAATCCAACTTGAATTCCATACAATCCTCCGCGTGAGACCGCAGTTGCAACAACGGTTCCTTCCTTTGAAATAAAGGCTCTGTCCTCTTTGAAGCTGACTTCCAATCCGCTGTTTGTTAGTTTGCGTACTGACAGTAAGTTGTCCCTTAGTTCAGGAATGAACAAAACATCTCGTATAGACATCTCTACCCCTTGATCACTGATTCCGCTTACTTGACCACAAAAATTAGCAATCAACGACTGGTTATCCTTTGCAACTTTAATTACGACAGGGGTGTTTAGTTTCTTCAGTGTTTGAAAGCAACCCTTGTCGTTGACCAAATGGTCACTAGCACCGGAGTCTAAAATAAAATTCATTTTCGAACCTTTCCAATCATGTGTATTTCTATCAGCCATGAAGCATACAGATTTTGATGAACTGGTAGTCACACTTCTAGCTTCCCCTTTCTTATGTTTGGTTTGAGATTCCTCCTGCTTAGCTTGCCCAGCCTTTTCCTCCTTTAGTTTGCAGAACTTGTATTTGTGCCCAAATTCATTGCAATTGAAGCATTTCCCACGAAAATATATGGTTTTCTTCTTATTGCTCGAAAATGCAACATTATCGGTAGGTTCATCCACATGTCTGTCGTTCAGCTTTATCTCCTCCGTTAACAGTCTCTCCTTCACTTTATGCAAGGTAAGTTTGTCTTCATCTACACTCTGCAACGCTGTAGTCAATGCGTCAAACTTCTCTGGCAAAGACAAAAAGAATTGAGCTAAAACGTCGCTTTCCTCCATGTTTGCACCAGACATCTTGAGTTGTCTAATAATGTTCTCGAATGTGTTCACATGAGCGGTTACTGTATCTCCTTCCTTCATTCTGAGCTTCGCCAATTGTTTTCTCAGGAGAAGCTGACTGACAACTGATTTCTTGAGGAAATTCTCTTCCAAACTCTGCCACATCTCTTTTGCTGTGGTTTTGTCTCTGATGTACGACAAATAATCATTGTGGACTAGGCCAACGATTTTGTCCTTAGCCTTCTTGTCTCTCTTCCTGAAAGCAGCCTTCGCAGATTGTTCTTCTGGTTCAACGCCGGTTAGAACGTCCAGAAGCTCCAACGAGTCCAGGTGTGTTTTAACCCGAAAACTCCAATCGTCGAATCCGCAACCTTTGAATTGCATCAATCCAACCGAAATATCTTTAGATTCGCCCATAACCTCTAAGAAACTGAAGCGTAAGCAAAGGTTTTTTTTATCTAGAAAACAAGTTTATTTGTTGAAGGACAAAATAGGAATGATACAAATATTTAATATTTTTAAATACAAATAAAAACAGGATTGCTATAGAATATCATAAATTCTCAACAGTTTGGAAGGTAAAAGTGCATATCAAAATGACGGTAATTTTATTAGTAAACCAAAAAAGGTATTACAAATAAAAAAATGTGCACGACTGGGTCGTGAAGGGCACGAAACTTTCTCGTTTATTGCGAATCTCGCAGAATCTTCGCAAATTTCAGCAAATTTTACGTTTAAAATAATGCCCACTCAAGATGTACTCAGGTTTAGTAACTGAAGCCTTGTTAATTAAAAAGTAATACATACTACATAAACATGCGTATTAACTACAACACTTTATTACTTACTTTTAAATTTCACCACGAACTGACACTTAAAGGAGGCAAGTAGGCGATGAATTTCGAATTATATTGCCACTGAAGTTTTGGCCTTTGCAAAAATATGCCGGGTGTGAATACAGATCGGGATTTAGGTAGTAATTTTTGAGAAATATTCATAAAACGGCTATATTCGAGTTTTCTGAGAAAAACTAAGTACGTGATCATGTTTAGAATGCTTATGTTGTCTTAAATATGTATTTTGATCAAAATCGTTAGAGCGGTTTTTTGTAAAATTATGCTGACAAATGTTACAACTTTGGATTCGAAACTGTTACTAAACTGTTTAGCTGAAAACTGAGTATGACGTATTCTTCTTCTTCGTATATAAACATTACCCAGCAGTTACGCATTTTCATCCAAATCGAAAATGGCGTTTTCGAGATATGAGCAGTTTTTTAAAGTACTAGATTTGGGTGGATGTCAAAGGACACTGTCTTTTTAGAGAAAAACTGAGTTTACTATCGAGTTAAGAATGACGATAGTATCTTAAAACTAAGTTTTTGTTAAAATCGTTTTTACTGTTTTCGAGAAACAGCCAATTTTCAAAAGTGCCGCTGCTGGACTGATGATCATGTTAATCATTTACTACTACTACATTAACTACATTAACTCAACTATCAATTTTGGTTCAAATCGTTAAAGCCGTTTTCGAAAAAATTAAAAAAAAAAAAAAACGCCCCCTAGAAGCCCACAAACTCTAAATACGAAGTTTGAAACAAATCCGTTTAAGCGTTTAGATTCCCAAGGGTGGACAGACAGACATACAGACGGACAGAATTGCGAGACCAATTTTTTTGATTTCCCCTATCTTTGTAATATCAGAACTGATGAAAATCTCGAGTTCGAAATTTTGTACGAAAACAATATCTTACTGTTGACAGAGGTCGAAGTTGCTCGCCATGAAAGACGGGCAATATACATATTACATTCTGTCATTTAAGCTGTAGTCGCATGTCAATAGCTAAAATAAGTTGTCAATATCTATTATTATTATTATATTATTATACATATAATTATACATATAATAAAACTGTAGGGCTTTTCTTTGTCAGCTAAAAACTCGAAAACTACTGGACAGATTTCGATGAAACTTTTTTTAAAATGTTCCTTAAGACTGTAAGACTGCTATAGGCTATGTCGTTTATAGCCACGTCCTTAGGAACAGTTTTTAGCCAAAATGTATTTTCTGAAGTGAAAATATATACATACATTGCTACAAATGGATGTTTGTACTTTTACGATCGTGCGATGCGACAGGACAAACAAAAGAACACTATTTGTTTTCGCAGTGGTCAGTTGTATATGTATGTAGGTATGTATGGGATGGGATGTATGAGATGGGGTGCGTGCGGCAGTATGGCATGGGATATATTAATAATCTTCATAAGAGAAGAGACGTATAATACAAAACAGGTTTCATTTCAGAATTTCATTCGATATGGTGTATGGTAACAGTGTAGGGTTGGGAGTTGTTTGGATTCCATAGGAAGAGGGAAACAAAGGAAAGGAAATACAGCATTACAAACAAGTAGCATGATCATGGAGAGGGAGGGCGATGAAGAGGGTGCACATTATATATCCAATACATTAAATCCATTATCGATATCGCCACGCCAAAATTGGACAAACGGGGGTGACGCCTCCCATACAAAAAACATCTTATATGATTTTCATGATTATTTTTTTGTTTTTTTCGTATTGCTGTATATTTCAGGTTTAGGAAAAAGAAAAAGAAAGAAAAGAAAATTCCAGAAAATAGATTTGATCTCATTTTTCGCATTTTACAAAAGAACATTATTATCTAAGACCAAAGCAATACAATTCCTGTGCACGGGCAAAGTTGAGCGGGTACAGTTAGTTTCTACATAAAACGCATTTAACGAGAGCATAATGATCTATTTTTCTTGCTGTCATTCGGTCTCTCGTGTCGTGTTATTTCTTATGCTGGAAAAATATATTTTAGAAACAATCTGACATGGGATTCTCTAAAAAACGAAACGAAAACCACTTTCGCTTTAAAAAAAAAACGAAATAAATCATGCGAAAGCGAAAGTTTGCTGAAGTATACATACATAGTTGAAATTGCATAGTCGTTTTGATTTAATTTTGCAATCTTTAAAGTCTTGAAGACACACAGCTTTTATGCAGTGCCAGTACCATTTCTGCTCCCGAAATGTTACTTCCTTTTGACAGATAAATTGTTAGAAATAGCCGCAAATGGTATTTAATTGTTGAAATAATCAAAGAAAATTAAAAACGTCAATGAAAAAGCTATCCTTGGTTTCCTCTCGCACGAAACGAACATTTCTTTCGTTTTTTAATAAAGCAAAAAAAAAAAAACCAACAAATTAAATAGGTTTTGCTTTTTTTGGTTTCGCGCAAAAGAAAATTCCTTTTGTTTTCGAAGTGACATGAAAAACATTCGTGCAAACGAAAACGATTGAACGTTTTCATCCTACCCCTGCCTTAAGTCGGCTTAATCCTAGTTTTCCATTTTTTATAATTCGCAAATTATTTCCATTTGCATTTGATGTTTTTTTAATGTTTCAAAAATAATTTTTTGTAAAATCCAACAATTTGAAAAAGGTGAGTTGTGGAAAATCTTTGTCTATGTGACTACCATCACCAGTTTAATGTATTGAACATTTTCCTAATTTTTCTTGTTCTTTCTCATTTTAAGATCATTCACAAAAAAATATTAGAATAAATACATAATTGAATTGGACCAGAACTGTATTTTGGTTTGGTGATCCTTAAATCGCGACTCTTATAAAATGAGTAATTTAACCAACTTCTACATTTTTACATATTAATTTCTGAAAAAATGAAGATGACTGTGGTCGCAGGGGTGATTTATTCCTCTAGGGATAGATAGTATTATGAAAATCCATATTGGACTGTACAAATACAATCAACATTCCTTTGAAAGACTTTATTTCCAATAAAATTACATTATTGCCCTTATTAGAGGGATACGCAATAATCACCATCATCCTCTTCCAGAACAATCAGCAGAATTAAATTGTATTTTAAAAATGTTACAATTCCACTTAATCCGCTCAACAAGTCTGAAATTTTAAATGACACAAACCAATTGCGTCCATCATCGGACAATTTATAGCTCCCATCAGTCTCCCAAGATTATGCGAAGCAAAAAAATCTCCTAGAACAATGCAAATGCAAATTTCAGTTGATTTTGCATTCGGTTGGTGAATCTTTCTTCAAATCTCAGCAATTTGCAAGGGAACATTCTGTGATTGCTTGGGAGTAGCCTAACCACCCACCCATGGATGGATGGAAAACCACTTCTACTTTACGAAGAAAAAAGGATGAAACTTTATAATTAGTTCGAAACATTTTTTAACATATTTTTTATGGGAGAATTATTTCCTTTGTGTCGGAGTTACCTACCCCAACGGCCCAAAGGGTGTGTCCACCGTGTTTTTACTCACGTGACTCACTCACGTGGAACAGACTATATTTTCTCGCCCAAGTTTGGACGCAACAAACCCAGCAGATGGAATTAATTTTTCGGGATCACTTATTACTACCCAATCCGGCAAAGTCTTTGTTTGTCCGCATAGCAGTTTGTATAGAGGGTTCAATGATTTATGTGGCATTCCTCGTCGTTCCCATTTGCTGCTAGATTGGAATTTCATTCCATCCGAACGTCCTACGCGCACGTGAAATGCATTTCAATTGCAGTCCCGCTCTCCTTCTCCGGCCTGACCTTTGTATTAGAATCGTTTGATGGGTTCCTTTGACTGATAGCGATCAGAAGACTCTTTGAAAGATCACATTGTGTCCGCTGTCAGATGGACTGTCATAATTTATTTTATCATACGCTCGGACATTCGTTTACAGACGTTGTGAAGTATGTAGTAGTTTGTCACGAATATACACAACTATCGTGGGTTGTTGCGGTGATGTACTTTAAGGAGACCCTCTTGGCCGCGCATTCTTTTGTTTCGCTTATCGTCGAGTGAGGGGTTATTGTCGAAAAATTTCCCTTTTATGGGTTCTCCAAGTGATTTTTTATGGTCGATTATTCATGTTGTGTTGCCCTTTTTTGGGACTTTGGATAGAGAGTATAGTAGCTTAATGTACTGTTGCCGCCACACATGATCAATCAACCTACATTGGCTGTGAATGGAGAACGCTGGCTGTACGCTATCTGTTGTGCGAAGGGAAACTAAAACGTGGGATTCGAGGAAACATCTTCCTACTGGTGCTTAGGCTACAAGTCCATGTGTCTTGGGGTGATTAAACGATTGAGAGATGGCATGAAATTAATGAGATTGAGATACGAGAGGCCAAAAGGTGACTAGCGGAGAGAAAGTATATTGAAATGCAATAAAACCAAAATTGGACGTGAGGGTTCCATGTTCTCAAACATTTTGAGTGATTGGTTGAAGAAAATTCTTGGATCCACAGAATGGGGTTTATGATGAGAGGTTGGTGTCGGGGACAAAGTTTCGAAGAAGAAAACAATTTTTATATGTTTTACGGCTAAGTCTAAGAAGTCGTTGAGATAAATATAACTTTGGGATGTGAACACACAGCGTAAAACGTACATTCCCAGAATATGAAGTCTTTATGGAACCAGGCGACTCTAGAACGGGACCAAACATCAAATGGATTACCAAACCTGCTGACGTGTTTAAATGACACCACATGTGTGCCTTCCACCACGCCGCGTGGTGACAAAAGGGTCCCTGTGGTGTTATTCGGAAGACATATAATTACAACCAAAGTGTAAAGAAGACATTATGCCCAATAAAACTTTCCAATCAATTCCTCCGAATCAGCCTAAAGGTATGCAAACATTTTTATGATGTGGTATAAAAACTGTATTTAGCGTGTGCTTCAGATTATATCACAATTTAAATAAATTGTATTACGTAGTAGCAGTGTCGTGTTGAAGATGAAGTAAATATTTCCTCGTTTACTTACTTTTGATGGCGCTACAGTCTGGGGCGAACTTGGACCTCAAACAACTGAGGGTGTCTTCATCCGCACTTGACAGAGTCCGTGCTTCTGTGACGGAATTTGTTTAGAAAACTAGACATTGTTCTCTATAAGCTCATCTTTATACACGCTATCAAAGGCAACCCTAAAATAGATGAAGATGTGGCGGTTGTCGGTTTGAAATTCATTTGTTTTTTTTTTTTTCCCAAAATCTGCCTAAGGGTTGGTAGTGTTTTGGTCAATTTTGGACTTTTCCGTCCTAACCGCACTGATAAAGACTTATCAGATTGTTGACCATTGATTTAAGGCGGTCACAGATTATCACAGATTATTATTACATCTTGTATGGATCAAAGGCCGGACAAACGGTGCTAAAATTCCACTCATCGGGAAATTTTTCATCTTAAAATTGTTGCTCCAACTGACTCCAACTTTTTGTCTTGCTCGGGATGAATCTCAAAAATTTCAAAAAAAGCGGAGATCTTAAAATTGCGTACTATGTAGTATTGTGTACCTACCATTGATTTACTGAGAAAAATGATTCATTAAACAGATATCTATTTTCGACGGCTAATCTTCTCTATATATATAAAATAAAGTGGCAAAACTATGCTTCCCTCTGCCGCCCGTAATTTTCAACCAATTCAGTTGATTTTTTTTTATAATGTCGGTAATTACGGTGATCGGGCGTGGCACCTCCCATACAAAAAAAGACATTCAAAATCGTATATCTCGAAAACCACCGAATCGGTGGAGCTCAAACTTACAGATAATCTTAGGTATTGGTTCTAGAGTGCTTCCCTGAAGATTGGTCGAAATCGGACAAAGGGGCGTGGCACCGCCCATACAAAAAAAAACATTCAAAATCGTATATCTCGAAAACCACCGGATCGGTTGAGCTCAAACTTACAGGTATTGGTTCTAGAGTGCTTCCGTGAAGATTGGCCAAAATTTGACAAAGGGAAAAAGGGGCGTGGCACCTCCCATACAAAAATAAAACATTCAAAATCGTATACCTCCTATACAAAAAACATCTTCTATGGGGTGAAACTTGATGTCGTTATATCTCTATAACCGCTGGGCCGATTTTCATGAGTCTTTTTTTGTTTTGTTCGTATTGCTGTATTTCAGGTTTAGGCAGAAAGAAAGTTCCAGTTTATTCTCATTTCTCGCATTTTACGAAAGAACATCTGTGCACCGCCAAAGTCGGGCGGCTACAGCTATCTCTATATATACATATAGAACAAAGTGGAAAAAACTAGGTATATGTTTCCCTCTGTCGCCCGTAATTTTCAACCAATTGAGTTGATTTTTTTTAAATGTCGGTAATTACGGTGATCAATTGATAGGCCAAACAAATTAAAAAATAAAAATTGTAAAAAGCAATAAAAGGCCTGGCGAAGCCGGCGGGGGTTCAGCTAGTAAGCTATATAAAATTCGTAACACGAATACATCCACTGATATACCTCGCCTTATCTTATCTGAGAAGAGTATCAAGTTATCAAGTAGCTCCACAACACTGCTTAATTTAAGTTCGCTCATTATGCCATTAATCTTCGACATGACCTTACTCGACTCACCTTCAATGTGCTTGACACAAATACGCACTCTAATCTACAACTCAAAACAAATTTCGCTACTGTTTCGTGGAACGCATTCTTATAAAACATGTTTCCATTTCTTTGAATTCCATTTGCACACTTTACCTCAACTAACCTTGTTTTTTCCAAAACAACAAATCAATAAATTTCGGTTTCGAATTTATTTGCGAAAAACGCTATCGCTTGGCTTACAGCTTGTCAGTGATTCATATGGCACCCATAACTCGCTCTTAAAATTGACAAGAGCAAAGCAAGAGTATAGCCGGAACGAAAAATCACAGAATTAACCTTCAATGGGAATGCTATTCCGATTATCATGTGTCATGATGACCATTGACCGCCTGTCAATAAAGAATGATGACAGCAAAAGTACCTACGGAAAAACGAACAAGTTGCATTTAACTAAACCTGCCAACTGGAAATCCCCTCGTCTACATAGTATATCTTTTCTTGGGGCTACATACTATAAGATAGGACAACAATAACAAAATGATTGGAATCGAAAAAGAAGAAACAAACATCGCATCGGCATTGGCGGCAAAGTGTCTATTTTTAGACATTTTGCTGGCCGAACCTACGTCGTCGGTTGTATGGAAGGAGAGCTGCTGGTACTGGTATAGTTGAGCGGTTGAGAAAGATAGATAATAATAAAAATATAAAGTAAGGTTGCAACCCTCGTGCATTAGGGTAGAGGCCCGGATAGCTCAGTCGGTAGAGCATTGGACTTTTAATCCAAGGGTCCAGGGTTCAAGTCCCTGTTCGGGCGAGCAATATTTTTTTTTATACATAATTAAAAATAATTTGCCACACGCAATTGGTGTCACATATTGTGTGTGGAATTGTAGGTGTTATGTGAGAGCAAAGGAAGTGAGTTATTGACTATGAACGGTGGTATACCGCTGAGAAAAGTAGGTATTTATTAAGCCGTCCTTATATATAGAACTTATATTAGAACTTTTTATTTCCTTTGCAGTTGATGTTTGTTTATGATTTTTGATAAGAAGAATGCTGTCAAACTACGTGTGTGGTACTGTTTTTTTTAGAAAAATACCAATATCTGTATTAGACTATCCCTATTTCTTTACTAGTCTTACAATTCATTATAATTTAAGTAAAGCTTTGGTCGAGAGTCTCGGAAAATAGACGAAGTTCGTCTTTCTGTGCGTAACAAACCTGATTTTTCAACACGCAAACGTTCGAAGGCCTGGACCAAGCCACATACTCGATAAAATACGATCTCAAACTACACCCTTACAAGATTCAGTCGGTGCTCTTTATTATTACGGAGGCAATTTGGGCTTGTGGACTTGTGGTTGCCAATTCGCCAAGATTGGCAAATAAAAAGGCTTCGAGATGAAGTATTCTTCTTTGAGATTAGGCAGGACAGTGGGTCAGTCGTTAAAATGCTGAATAACTGAGGAAGGGGGCCACGATTCAACCCACGAAACATCATTTATAAAACCCTAAGTTTTTTATCTATACTGGGTCACCTCCTTCGAACATCTGGACAAACATCCAAGTGTAGAACTAGCATAGTAGTCTATGTTTCTGAGAAACGATGTATTATGATGGAATGGTCACTCTGATATTCACCCTTATTCCGAGTGGCATTTACGACGATTTATGAAAGGCTAATTTGAATTTGGAATTACGAGTGGCGTTTGAACGCCATTTGTCACTGAACGGCATGTGGAACCTATTGGCGTACGACGAACGTCATGTGAGAAACTTCACTGCCATTCTGTAAGGTGTTGAACGCCACAAAACGACAAGAAAAACGACGATTTCTGTCGTTAACAAATTAGTGAACGCCAAGTAATGAAAATCTACTGAAAATTGAACTTTTTGAATTGTTATTTTATTCAATTTAATTAGATTCTTTTCAAGGGTTATAAGTACCAAACCAGAAACAATTTAATGGAATTTAATTAATTGGCAAAGGTATTTTAAAAGGAGTCTTAAATGATGACCCAGCCTAGACCACCATCAAGAAATGGAAAAGATTGGCAGAAAGTTTTTGTGATCATCACTTTAAAACTTGTTTTATAAATGTAGGCTGTGATCGTCTCGTCCTTAATTAAAATGTTTTCCTACACCATTCTGGTAGCTACCCTCAGTCAAGAATCTCGCAGTCGCAGCAAATTATGTGTAGGTACTTTCCACGAGCTTACCTTTTATTTCGTCCAATGAAGATTTCCTTACATTCTAAAAAACATTATGGAATCCGAAAATAATTAAACTGAGAATTTTTTTCGAAAAAGATAAACAACAACACACTGATACAACCAACAACAATTTATCTGTCAGCACTGATTAGCTCGTTTGGATCGTATGTGGAATGTGAACTACTTACCGACGACGTCGTACCCTGTCGTGGAAGTTAGGGAATAAGTCTTCCAAAATGAAACGCCTCCAATAACGACAAACGTCGTGAAAGTAAAACGCCACTCGGAATAAGGGTGATTATTATATATGTTACCCGTCTTTACACTTGCTCGCCTAAACGGCCAACCGCTAACATTATCCTCCAGTGCTAGGTATCTGAGAGTGATCCTGGATCCCAAGCTCAACTGGAAACTGAACATTGAACAGCGGGTAAAAAAAGCGTGTATAGCTTTCTATGCCTGCAGCAGAACGTTTGGCAAAAGATGGGGTCTGCAACCAAAACTGACCCTTTGGATGTACACGGCCGTAGTACGAGCAATCCTCACGTATGACTGTATGAGTAATTAGTTGGTGGCCGGCTCTCAGAAAAGCCTACAACATAACAAGCTCATCAGAGTCCAAAGAACGGCATGCATAGGCATCGCAGGCGCTCTGTGGACAACGCCGTCAGACGCCCTCACAGAACTTCTGCATCTGCTGCCTTTAGACCTTCATATCACAAACATTACAATACACAGCGCGATCAGACTCAGAGAGTCAGGGTGCTGGTATGAGAGACCCTACGGACATAACAAACTTGCTATCCGTGAAGCTTGCCGCCTAATCAAACTACACACGGACATAAGTCCGAGGCAAAACACAGACATTTTCATTGATAGTCAAGCTGCGATCAAGGCTATCGCCTCAGTCAATATTACGTCAAAATTAGTTTTACAATGCCGAGAGGAACTGGCCTCGCTTGATCAGTTCAGGATTACCCTGATCTGGGTTCCAGGCCACAGTAACGTTTATGGAAACGAACAGGCTGACGAACTGGCCAGGCGAGGTTCAAGCCTCCCCTGCTCGCTTGCGGAAATGGTCCACATTCCAATAGGAGCAGACAAAGCAAAAATGTCCACAGAATTCATCAAAAGCCAATCTCAGATGTAGGAGGCTAACAAATTGCATCATATCCAGAAGGATGTGGCCAAATTATAGCAGGGAAAAAACAACCCACCTCCTGAGTAGAACACGTAAAGATATAGCCAGAATAACAGCGATTACCACACGCCACTGGTCTATAGGGGACCATGCAGTCAGATTAGGCATCCCACATAATACACACTGTCGTAGTTGTAACGATGCAACCGAAAAAGAAACCCTCATTCACTACCTATGCGCTTGTCCGGCACTAGCTAGGACTAGACAGCGAGCTCTGGGCAAACCCTTCTTCGCATCCCTCGAGGAAGTCGCGAAGAATAACATCAAAGAACTCATAACCTTTCTGAATTCAACAGGCTGGATCTAAACCACCCTTCGACATACTTACAACAACCAGGTCAAATGAGTATGTGGTAACAAAACGGCACATTGTGCTACTTGGGTTTTTATCTCAAACCGCCACTCCTAACTTCGGCTTTATAGGCGAAGAACCAAGCATTTAATGGCGGTGCTCACCAGATAGTGGTACTTGGAGTATTTGTCAGAAATAATAAGACGCACTAAATGACAGAAGCACATAAAACGACAAAGAGTTAAAGAGTGGTAGGCAGCTTAGTCATTTTAGACTAACCAAATGATCTATGCTATACATTTGTCAGATGGGGTCATGTTGAAGGTGTATCCGGGATGTGCAAAAAACGCTAAGGAGATCAGTTGGAATTCGGAAGGATTGCTGTTCTTGATATTGTATGTCCAACTGAGTATTTTCAGACGGTCCCCGGAATGTCATCGAGCTGATTTGTTACGCTTACTTAAAGAACTAAAGCTAGTACGAGTTTAAAGTTATAATTCAAATTACATTCTAAACATTTTAAAACTAAAACTTAAATTGTTAAGACTCAATAATTAATTTGACATTTTCTACAAAGTGGCAATACCTCTCTTTCTCACACAAATATACCGAAAAGCATATTTTGTTGCAGTCAGAAGGCAAAGAAAAGTAAGTCACATGAACATGATAAACTAATAGACAACCGTTGGGACAAGAACAACGAGAAGGTATCTACTTGCGTTAATTTAATTAAAATGGCGGACAAAAGTATTCTTACCAAGAAATTTTTATTAATTTTTAAGCGTTTTGTGCAAAATTATTCAGACGGATATTATTCAAAACAAGATAAATTTATTAAAAAAGAAAAGCATTCTTCATTGTGACATTCTTGTTTTGGATCTTCATTATGGAGATCGGAAAGAAAAGCGCACCACTAGCAGCATTACAAAGATGCTCCTTTAATCACCCAACTAAATGTGGTGTAGATAATGCATGACCCTACAATCAAAAAATATATGTCCAAATTAGCCTACGAATATGCAATGCTTTCTTTGTTTTGTTTAATTTGCTTAACTTGTTGGTGTAGCCTATGAAGATTCAATCGATTCTTTCTTTTGTTTCACTCTATTCTGCAAATATTTATGTAAATCTAATTCTCGTTTTGATAGTTTTTATTGATTGTAAATACGGGATTGAAATAACGCCGTAATCGGCGAAATCGGATCGAAAAATATGTGAAAAATATAATGATGAGGATTTTAAATAAGGAAAAGCGACAAAAACAACTACAATTAATTAACTAAAAAACCAATAGGATCGGGTAGATTTTGACAGTTCACCGCGACCGGGTTGTTTTATTTATTGTCAAGTTACAGTGTCGAGCAACACGTGCAAATGATAATAAGTTTTTATCAAAATGGGTGTTCTCATGTGGAAACAATGAGCTCGTTTGACCCCTTTTACATAGTTGTCCTTCTCAGTCGGCTAGCCAGTGTTTATTGGCGAAATTCGAGTCGACCTATTCAGTGAACAAACGGCCAACACCCCTATGTCAACGAAAAGCAATATCGGCTGGAAACATCGACGCTGTCTGTGAGAGTGTGCAATCAATTCCGCAACGCGCACAAGACCTTGGCCTTTAGCAGACATCAACTTTACGCATTTTTGCGTTGGAATTTTCGAGACATCTATAAAAAATCCATCCGATCGAGGAGCTAGACCCCGTCAGACATTGAAAAACCCGCTTTACATACGAATACTGCCTACACTACGGACAATTGCAGAATTGTATATTCGAAATTGGAATTTTCGCTTCAACCCCATATAACGATTTTCAAAAATGAACTATCCAAAAAACCCCAAATCCTCCCATCTCATAACTGCAATTCTAAAGAACGATGAGATAACCTCTAAACCAACTCCACAACAAGTTGCCCGTAAGAATAAAAAAAAAAATAAGAAAAACAATCGTACAATTCTAATCAACCACACAACTTGTCACATTGCCCTGGAGCCACTGAACCTTGCGATTCATATAATCACAATAGGGAGCAGAGAAAAACGTCCACGATTATGACATTGAAAAATAAATTCGTGGTTCCAATGTTCGCCAACATGGCTGCACTTTAGAAAATTAGTTTTCCCATCTTGGCAATGTGCCCAGAAAAAGTTTCCCTTCACACACAAGCACCCATAAAAAAAAGTGACAAATACACTGTCCTTTGGTCCTGTCTCGCTCCAGTCCAGTCTCTCCCCTCGCACTCATAAATTATACAAGCAAGAAAGAACAGTGTGGACCAAAAATTCCATTCACCGATTCCAAACGAAGCGACGCAGAAAAGCCCCATCTCACGCATGCAACGATGGAATCATTTAGGAACCGTGGCAGCAGCAGCAGCATGAGGAGGAAGGAAGGCAAATCACGCCCCAAAGGCTCTATAATTAGAGACGGATTGATTATATGTTTCTTCTGTTTTGGTTACAAAACAACAAGAACCGTTCTTGGTTATAAAAACCTCTTGTTTTTTTTGTGAAAACGGAAATTGAAGATTCCATTAAAATTGCTCATTGGTGGTGCAACGAAAACTATAAACCAAATGCGCGCACCAGAGAGCGTGGCCAACAACAGTACCTACGCCATAGAGCCCTCGGGACATTACTCAACAATGATGACGATGCTGATGCTGTGACTACGACAACCAAGCAGATGAATGTGTAAGAGTTCTCCTAATCCGCACAAGATTCCCATTCCCGTGTGAACGAGTGTAATGATTTAAAAGTCCACATACACCGTGTGCTTTGCTGCATCCCTGAGAGATGAATCCATTTGATGGCCAACATCAATTTCGGATCAGCAAGAAGACACTGCAATTGGATGCTGCTGGTTGACACGTGAGTAATGCATTTTTGCGCGTGTGATTCATGAGCGGAAAGAAAGAAAGCAGTTAGCTCCCGGAGCTGACTGTTTTTGGTTATTGGACGCACGACAGAGGTCAGTAATGCCACGCGTTTGTGGTGAGTCACAAATGCTTTCTTCTGTCCCAGAATCGAAAGTTGTTGCTTGTTTCAATTAGTCGCAAAATATTCGGTATTGCAGCAACATACCGACGCGACGACGCGGTGTGGTCCAGTATGTGGCATTTCCGGAGCCGATGTGAGATATACGATTTCTTTGTTGGTTTTTGTTTTGGACAATCCGGTTTTAATGGCGGTCTAAAAAGCTTATAGCTGCGGGATGGTTGGGTTACCTCTTTTTCGGTCTAAGTAAATTTTAAATCGACGGATAAATTCAGCAATTGATCTTATCTGCGGTGTGACTCATCCCGAATTCATTGAACGGATGGTAAGGTATGCGCGTGCCTTTAAACGACACACAGGTAGATTTATGGTAAATGCGGAGGGAACAGGAAATGCGTTTAACACAATTTATCGATCAGAGTGTACCTATTCATTAGTTATGGACGTGCGGTGAATGTTTGCCTCGTTCGACGTTTACTATGATGAGTAATTGGTAATTGAATTGCCATTGGATAGAGCGATGGGCGTTTTCATTCTGGATTTAGTGACAATGTCAACATCAGGAATGGGAATTTTGTACATACTAATGCATTGCAGTCTCAGTTGTTACTTGGACACTCAAAATGATTATTAGTATCATACAGGGTTTCTGCTTAAATGGACCAACGTTTGACTGGTATATTTAGCCCGTTTTCACAAAATACGGGAAATAGAATGGAAGTAGTACTTGACCATGTAAAATCGACTCTTACTACTTAGGTATACTTGTCTTAGGTATAGTAATGACCGGCCTTTATAGCTTGTATTTTGTGTTCCTGTTTCCGTTTCCAAGTTTGCGAAGGTCCCAAAAGACACACTTGACAATTTTAAGTAACTTTCTTTAGCTACAAGTTAAAAAAAAATGTACAGGACTGGATCGCACATAACTTCCTCGTCGTTTCACCTAACCTAACTATATGTCTAAGCACAAAACATTGACACAAAATATTGTGGATTGCGAATAATTCTGCAATCTAATTAAGCATTTCAACATCAGTCAGTGTTTTACGAGGCAGCTGCAACAGGGGTAGAGCAAGATTTTATCAAATGTTTGACATATAGAGCCAGAATCTGCACTAACACCATAGGCTTTGGCACTGAATAGAGACGAATCGTTTCGACGAAGAGCCTCTTAATGCTTTGGCCCAGAGACTTACATCAATCAAAAATTAGGAATGCGGACATAATCAGCAAGTTCTGTTGAAAGTATTGTCCAAATATGATCCTTCATCATCAAAATTTTTGAAAACGAATGGCTCCTCGAATAGTTAGTTATGCAGTTATTTAGCATTATAAGGATTCAAAATGCCTTGCAGTCTTAAAACTTACTCCAACTAGAGACAATAAAAATGTCCATTCCCAAGTTTAAAGCACAACTCGCAATAAATATGAAGCCACTACTTCGATCAAGGCACTAAAAAAACAAATAAATTTTGTGCGACAGGCTGAACTATATCACTTTACTACGGGCTTGAGAGCCCCGCTTAGTTATCCTATGTGTATGGCAAAATAGAAGCTGCTTAAAAAAATTAAGACTTATAAGATGGCGTGCGTTAAGAACTGATTTGAACGTAGTCTAAAGGTGCTGGTACAAGGCATGTAGCAAGGCACATACGTATGTATGTATGTAGCTCTGAGCCTCTGACGTCAACAGAGAGTGCACAAAGAGAGTTTGTACACGGCATGTACCCATTGGGACCATTCGCTGACGTAAAAATGACTACATGCCGTGTACTAGCACCTTAAGATGGGTCTGAACCATCGTCACTATCTATGACAGATGCAGATACAATACAATACAATGCAATACAAACAAGAGTTTTATCTTTAGTAAGTGTGCGCTAACTCGAACTGACCTGCGTAGGTAATCCAACTGCTTAAAAAAAAATCCAGCTTAAGCTTAGCGATAAGTAGTCGACTGTGCAATTAAGGTTCGGTTTATTATAGTACACTCTAAAAAATTCATGTAAAATTACTATGAAAGTGTATGTAATTTTTAGTGTAAAAATAGGCAAGTTGCGTTTTTATTGTATTTTTCTCCTACTTACTACGATGTCACCAGCACCCACTGCATCAATTTATAACCTATCCTCCTTCTTTTCCTTAGTTTGTCTCCAAGTTTGCTGTCTCTAAGCGTTGCCGGATTATGAACCTATTCATAAACCCATGCGAGCAAAGTAAAATCAGTTAGCAAATGAGTCCGGTTGAGGATTCGCAAAAGTAGAAAGCGGACCTCTTCCGATTTGTAGTACACAAATAAAAGCAGTAAGCTAAGGAACGGGAGGCATAGGCTTAGCTGAACTATACGAGTAAGTAAGTGAGTCTTCAAACGAGGTGAACCCTTGATGCAGAGAAGGAAACTTTCAAATCTACATCCTTCTTAACTTACGTACATTAAGATAAATAAATACTGAACGCAACGTATCCATAGAGGATCCTAGGGCCTAGCCCTAGACATTGCTTTTCTTGAAAGTATAAATCCATTGCCGATCGACGATTTTTTAAAGGGTATTCGATAGTCCAAACATAGAATTTAATTCGACATTTCTAACATAGAAGTTAATTGGCTTGTCTCTTAAAGAGGCTGAGTGCCATAAAAAATACATTGGGCCTTAAATAATTATTTTTAACCTTCACCTTAAATATTTTGTAGGTCACAATAGCCAATTTTATATAAAACTAACATCTATCCACGGCTTTCCACCCGTTACAGAAGTAAGTAGTGTGCTTTCATACGCGCTCGATAGGATAAAAAAATATTCCCAATACGAAATGAATCACCCTTTCCTGTGGCTAATAACTCGGACTCCAAGCAAAATTACCAAAATCAGAGAAATTAGTTTCCTCTATACTTCTTATATAGAGGACACAAACCGAATTTGAAGCCGATCGGATGAAAAATAAGAATTTTCCAATACAAATTTTGACTCCCCCGTTTTCACCCTCTTGGAGTTCGAATTTCCCTAAATCGCTTTTAAATGTTGACTTTAGTCGTAAAAGGAAATTTGTTTTAAAATGTCAGCTTCCTAACTCTAAATCGTTTGGCTTGGGCGATGATCACAAAATCTATATCTAACTTTGCCACTAAAGATTATGTTTTGGGTCGGAAATTTCATAGTTTTACGACAACAAAAACGTCTGGCTGATGCAGCAGTTCAAAATTTCAACTGAGTCCAATGTACATATGTACAATTGTACATATATGTATATTTTAACAAAAATATATACCATAGTCTACACTACATGATAATGGTGGATGTTTTGTAATATGACGAGAGGGTTGAACCGATGAATTATTTAATCGACGACGATATCGCTTACAAGCAATGAAAATGAATTGTCGATGAAATGAATACGACGATGAAAAATATGTGAAATTCCAGATTAAGTCGATGTACAATTTATTACCAATAGATGAGTGATGCTTACAGCTTGCTGGTTGATAATCGAAAAAGAAAGAGTTCATGACAAATTTAAGCACAAGTGGCAACGAATAACAGCACAAAGAGAAACAAGAAAATATAACAATATTAGAGAATTTTAGAGAGCGACATAACAGAAGAACATTTGAATTAACATACGGAAACGAATATTATTATGCGCTCGTCGATATGCGACCAAATCATACAAAAAGGCAATTAAACAACTCTTATACGTAAGACTAATAAATATAAAACAATAAGCAAACAAGGTATTAATTCGAGTTAGAAAAATAGAAATAGGGTAAATTATAAACATTTGTACAAATAAGCACTTAGTACAGAACATTCAGCCCCCCCTGAAGGACACAGTTCCTTCAGAAAAAGGTAGAGGAGCTAGTTTGGTGATAGGCCTGACGTATTCTCCAGATTGTGTTATAATTGTTGCAACTCGGTTCCGTTGATCTTTCCCAGCATGAACATTCTTTACTCGCCCTAGGATCCATTTCGATGGTGGTAGGTTCGGTTCTTTTAGCATCACAACGTCATCAACATGAAGATCTGCTTTGACGGTTTGCCATTTTGGGCGCTGTTGTAGAGAAGTTAAATACTCGGAATGCCACCGCTTCCAAAAGCCTTGTTGGAGATTCTGTAATAGAGACCAATTAGTGTAAGGGCAAACTTTAAGAGAACACATATCGGGACGAGGAACAGAGATTAAAGGTTCACCAATCAGAAAGTGAGCCGGACTTAGTGCAACAGGATCCATGTCAGAAGTGGGCCACATCGGTCGAGAATTCAGCAATGCTTCTACCTGAGTTAACAAGGTGTACATCTCTTCATATGTTAACCTGTGATCGCTGATTACTCGCTTGAGGTGATACTTCACCGACTTCACTCCTGCCTCCCACAAACCTCCAAAGTGAGGAGCAGAAGGCGGAATGAACTTCCATGCAATTTTATCCTTGGACAAGTGGTCGGCGATGATGTTGTTGTGTTGTTGGTTCATGAGTAGCTGGAACATTTCATCTAAGTGTCGCTTGCTACCGTGAAAGTTCGTACCGTTGTCGCTCCATATCTCTGATGGTTTTCCTCTACGCGATACGAACCGATCGAGAGCGGCTAGAAACGCGGACGAAGAGAGATCTCCAACTAACTCTAAATGAAGAGCTTTTGTTGTAAAGCACACAAAAACAGCGATATAGCCTTTGACAAATTTCGGATTTCGTCCTCTAGCTAAACGCAATGTTATGGGTCCCGCATAGTCAACTCCGACCGTATTAAAGGGACGCGAAAACCGAACGCGCTCTGCTGGTAAATTTCCCATAAGCTGAGTTGATGTTATTTTGCGTTGACGAAAACAAACAACGCATTCATGAACGATCTTCCGTAAGAGATTGCGACAACCGACGATGTAATATTCTTGGCGAAGAATAGCAAACATTTGAGAAACACCAACATGTAGGTAGCGTCTGTGGATGTCTTCGACAATGAGCTTTGCAAACCGAGTGTTTTTGTCTATAATTATTGGGTGTTTCGTGGAAAAAGTTGCATTTGATTCTTGAATACGACCACCGACGCGAAGGACACGGTCAGTATCTAGGAAAGGCGTTAGAGATGCCAACTTATTTCCACCTTTGAGATTGTCACCTTTCGCGATAATGTTTATTTCGGACGAGAAACACAATGATTGGTGGAACTTGACGAGATGAGTTTTTGCCGTTGAGAGTTCACTCGATGACAGCGAATGCAGTTTTCTAGAAGCAAAGTTCACACGCGAATTAGAAATAAACCGAAGGATGTAGGCGAGCACACGAATTGTTTTGAGGTAGCGCGAGGAATTGTTTATCAGAGTCTCGAAAATGTGATAGGGTTCGATTTTTGACACTAGTAATTGCACAGGTCGATTTTTCCGTTCTTCGAGGTGTTCTATTGGAATTTCTGTGGGCGAAAACGCGATGTAGGGCCATTGATCCCGTTCGTGCCTTATCCACGAAGGTCCGAACCACCACAACTCATTTGATATTAAATGAGAAGGTGGAATGCCACGAGATGCGCAGTCAGCCGGGTTATGTTCTGATCGCACATGAAACCATGATTCTCTGGGTATTACAGACAGAATTTCCGATGTGCGATTGGCTATAAAAACTGACCACCTTTTGGGCAACGATGAGAGCCAATGAAGGACTATTGCAGAATCAGTCCAGGCAAAAACTTTCATTTCTTTGTACTGCAAAGAAGTTTTAAGTTTTTTAACTAGTCGCGCCAATAGAACCGCTGCACAGAGTTCCAGGCGGGGTAAAGAAACCACTTTCAGAGGTGCTACTCTGCTCTTAGCAGCAACGATTGTACAGGTTATGTTTCCCGTGGAGTCCGTACTCCTGCAGTATACGACTGCCGCGTAAGCGCCGAGCGAGGCATCGCAGAACGCATGGAATTCAACTTTTTCCTTTGTGGGACACATTATCCTTGGAATAGTTAGAGGCTCTAGCGTAGGAAGCTGATCTCGAATTGAGCGCCATTTACCAGCGAGTTCTAACGAAATGGGTTCGTCCCATGCATATTTCTTTCGCCAGAGCTCCTGAAAGAGAATTTTGATGGAAATGATGACTGGTGATAAAAATCCTATGGGGTCAAATATCTTTGAAGACTCAGACAGAATGCTCCGCTTGGTAACCGATAAGCTTTCGGTTATATTGACCTTGTAAGAAAATGTATCGCGAGCAGGTGCCCATTGTAAACCCAACAGCTTGACAGAGGTATACTCTTCAAAGTCCTTTGGCGATAATTCCCGCTGATCTTCTGGTAAGCTTACCAGTAACGGCCAACAATTAGTGGTCCATTTGCGGAGATTAAATCCACCAGATTCAAGTAATTGGATAAGTTCCGAACGCAGAGAAATTACTTCATCGATAGAATCTGCTCCGGTCATTACGTCATCGACGTAAAAATCGTTGAGCAATACTGCTGCCGCGCGTGGGTAAGTATCAATAGAGTCAATTGCGAGTTGGTAAAGCGTACGAACTGCCAGGAATGGTGCACACGCTGTGCCATAGGTAACAGTTGAAAGGCGATAATGCTTCAATTCCTGATCACTTGACTCTCTCCATAGAATTCGTTGGAAGTCCGAGTGATTCTTTGTAACGCGTATCTGGCGAAACATTTTCTCTATATCACCTGATAGGGTAAAGAGATGACGACGAAAGCGAATGCAGATGGAAAAGAGATCGCGCTGATATGTCTGTCCTATTAACAAAGTTTCGTTAAGAGATTTGTGGTGACCAGACTTAGCTGATCCGTCAAAAACGACTCGTACCTTTGTAGTGCTGCTGTCTTCTTTTATCACAGCATGATGTGGCAGATAGTAGCATTTTGATGAAGACATGTTTATCTCATTGGAAGGTACCTCCTCCATGTGACCTAAACTTAGGTATTCCCGCATAAAACCTATGTATTTATCTTTTAAGTACTGATTGGAAGAGATTTTACGTTCAGTGTATTTGAACCGATTTAGCGCGACGTCTTTGGTATTTCCAAAATCAGTTTCATTATCAGACTTAAAGGGTAGCTGCACAAGGTACCGACCGTCAGGTAACCGTGAATGAGAATGAGCGAAAATGTCTTCAGCACGTTGGTCTTCGATGGAGAGAGAAGTTTCATGAGACACTTCTTCAAGTCTCCAGAAGCGCTCAAGGTCAAACTCATGTGTTGTGTCTAATTGAGTGGAATATGAATCAATACATTGAGTTGGTAGCGAGTTGGGAGTTGTCATGTTCCCACCAACAACCCAACCAAAAATAGTTGGAACTAGGTCAGGCTGTCCTTGCTCACCACGAACAGCTGATCCATTGAAAATACTGAACACTTTATCAGCACCGATAAGAACATCAATGTGACCAGGTAAATTGAACTGAGGATCTGCTAGGACATATGACGAAAACATGTTATTATCAAGGATTGTAGATACAGCTGCAGGAACTAGCGAAGTTAGTTTTGAGATAACATAGCACTGAATCTCAACAGATTTATGGCTGACGCACGAAAATAGATGAAGTGTAACAACTCCATTTGTTACACCTGCTGGCGTTGAACCAACACCAAGCACAGGAATACGAGCTGATTTCCTAGTGAGACCTAAGCGTTGCACTGTTTTTTCCGTAACAAACGAAACTTGAGACCCTGAATCTAATAGCAGTCGAATGTTCTGAAGATCTCCTTGCTTATCATTAGTACGAGCGATAGCAGTAGGCAGTAAAGTTTGGGTAGATCGAATGGGATTTAACGAATGGTCTACTGCATGTGAGCAAAGAACGGTTGATGAATTTGTAGCTGGCGGTGAATTCGAACATGAGGGGAGATCCGAATATGGCGAAGAGATATAGGCATTTGTAGCAGGAGATGGTGACGATATTGGCGGTGAGAAATTGGACGAAGAAGAGGTTGACGTGGTGGAAGCAGGTGAGGTAGAAGTTGGCGACGAGGTTGAGGAATGTACGAGTGTATGGTGACGCGACCGGCATGTTTTGCAACGATTGTTAGACCGACATCTATTTGAAGAGTGTCCTTGTCGAAGGCAGTTAAAGCATAGGGACTGTTCCTTAACAAATGTTCGACGTGCATCGATTGAAAGTGCGAGAAAATGTTGGCATTGCAAAAGACTGTGATCTGATTTACATTTGGGACAACTGCGATTAGATTCTACCAAGTGAGTTCGAATGACACTTTGAACCTTATTTCGAGACTGTGCAGAACGCGAAGGAGTATAACAGGATTCCAAACATACACAGCGGCTTTGCAAAAAGTCTAGCATTTCTTTAAACGACGCATCATCCCTTGATCCTATTAATTCAGCCCATGCTTGTTTTGTTTCCGTATCAAGCTTTTGCAAAAGAATGTATATTAACCACGGATCCCGTTCGTTTGATTCTAATGAATTTAACCCGCGAATTACCTCGTCAGCGCCATCAGTTATTTTACGTAACACAACCACATTTGACGAATTTGTAGTGGGCAACGACAGAAAAGATTGTATAAATGATTGAACTATAACGGCAGTTCTATCATATCGACTTTCTAATCGATCCCACGCTTCCAAATAGTTGTTGTCACAGTTTGCTATGTGCTTTAGTAAATTGCTGGCTTCACCACATAGAAATGACTTCAAGTATTGAAGTTTTTGCGTAGAAGTTAGCGATGCATTGCAATCTATTGAACCCTGAAATGAGTCTCTAAACGCAGGCCAATCTTTATATTCGCCTGAAAACGTAGGTATTGAAAGATGCGGCAATTTTACGGAAGTTGAAACATTGGAGGTGTTTAATTTTTGCAAAAACGTCGCTTGTTGACTTGCCAACTGATCAATGACCGATTCGTTTCGCTGACTTGAAGTTGAGGCACTTGCCAAGTTCTTTACTTGAATGAAATTTGTAAGAACTGAATGCGCGAGAAAGTACTTCGTTTCGTACTCTTCAAATTCCGCTTCAGGATCAACGAAGTTTGGATCTGCTAAAAACTCGTACATGGCATTCTGCAATTCCACAAACTCAGACCATGTTTTCTTTAAACTATCTAGCCTAATCTCTAACATAGAAAGTGTGGTGTTTATATCGACAGATTCCGCGAAGGTTGCAGCGCGAGATATTGCCGCCTTTGCACGACCCCGTTTTGCCTTGATGAAATTCATCTTGACCGACACGTATAATTATAAAAGAAAATAATAATTATTTCTGAGATATCAGTTAGATATTGGTATATTTGCTGATAGAGAAAACACGTGATGGAATTAGTTTTGGCAAATGATTCATCAAACACGTGTATGCAACTAATTGTTCTATCACTTTTCCGCGAAAATTGTCTATTTTTTCGATTTAATTCGGCTACAGAAGGACCAGAATGTTTTGTAATATGACGAGAGGGTTGAACCGATGAATTATTTAATCGACGACGATATCGCTTACAAGCAATGAAAATGAATTGTCGATGAAATGAATACGACGATGAAAAATATGTGAAATTCCAGATTAAGTCGATGTACAATTTATTACCAATAGATGAGTGATGCTTACAGCTTGCTGGTTGATAATCGAAAAAGAAAGAGTTCATGACAAATTTAAGCACAAGTGGCAACGAATAACAGCACAAAGAGAAACAAGAAAATATAACAATATTAGAGAATTTTAGAGAGCGACATAACAGAAGAACATTTGAATTAACATACGGAAACGAATATTATTATGCGCTCGTCGATATGCGACCAAATCATACAAAAAGGCAATTAAACAACTCTTATACGTAAGACTAATAAATATAAAACAATAAGCAAACAAGGTATTAATTCGAGTTAGAAAAATAGAAATAGGGTAAATTATAAACATTTGTACAAATAAGCACTTAGTACAGAACAGTGGATGATTAGGTACACAACACACTTGTGCAATGAACAGAGAACACATGCTACTTTCTCCAATCATCCCTCATCCACACTGAATCCCTTGGGAAGAAAACAAACTAAATCAAACATAAAACTTCGATCAATCAACTATATACAACACTATCCTGTGCAGTTCGTTCACCCTGTCATTGTCACCCCGCACGCACACACACATTAACACAGTTCACATAATAATCCTGAAGCACACTTGGCAAGCACCATGTTTAGTTTTTTAATCGCATGCCTGTCATTCTTTGGCATGCTTGCACTTAGCTCGCTGAACATTTTCTGCCATACGCTTGCCCGCGCACATATAAATGTACGTTCAACGTCCAAGTAATTTTCCTATTCCATAAATATTAAGCATACGCGTAGGTCGGGGGGTTGAACTCATTCCACCCTTGCAGCTTGTGGAACAGGAACACTTCATAAACACTAATCCCCCTCACTTTGTAGTAGAAGAAGAAGAATGGTTCGCCTCAAGGAATAAGCGAGAGAGAAGGATAGTAAAAACAACTGGGCCAGCAGACTCCTTCACTCAATTGCAGAATTAAATCCCACGATACTACCCCAAGGATCCTATCTAGTTAAATTGTTTTCCTATTTTCGGTGGGTATCTGATTCTCTGGGAAGGGTAAATAGAATAATAGTTTCTCCCAGCGGGTATGGCATAGTTTTGGTTTTGTTATATTCAACTCCCCTATATCTAGAGATGGAGCAGGGTATGGGAATAAAGTTCATTTTGCATAAAAAAGAAGTTCAGAGTTTTTCAAACTTTCAAATGCATTCTGCCCGGAAAGTGCACTGTTTTGGATTCCACCGTAGCAGTAAGTAGTTGGGGATTATTTGTTTTTTTTTTTTTCTGGTTTGGAATCTCGGTTTCCAGTTCATTATATGGAGTCCAAGTGGGTTAGACTTAAATTAGGTCTCTCTTGTATTGTAGATATAGGAAGTATCCACATACCTTTCCTTAAGATTGCTATCGATCTTAATAAGGTCGGTGTTCCACCTCGTTATGATACCCGTATTCCATTAAAACCCGCCATCAAAATGCACATTAATTTTCATTTCGTTTCATTGCACCTGAATACCTTTTTGAAGAAATCAATCAATTTTCCATTGTTGTAAGTTGCACCTGCTCCAAAAAAAAATTGTCCTTGATATACGAGTACTGTGGTTACCTGCATCTGATAAATCAAATGACAGCTTTCACAACGGAAAATATCACGCGTTGTCTTGTGTGTGACAAGCGAACATCTGTCATTCGACCAATTTGAGATCCTTTCCTCGATGGAAGTGCACCGCACCTACTTCCTTGTTTGCACAAGGTTGGCGCACTCAAATTTATTACTCAATTTAACTTCGGTAATTGTGTTTGAGAAAATTCAATTACATTTATGGCGAAGAGTGTTTCATTAAGAATACACGCCGGGTAAGTGTTGTAGTTGTAATTGGGTGGAATGAGTTTCAATGTTGAAATTTATTTAACAAGTGATTAGTAAATTAAATGGGCTGAGAAATACACGTTAAAGGTGCCTTAAGGGAAGAGTGGAAAGGAAGACTGAGTAGGGAACTACATAGAGGACAAAGGAAGGATCCCAATGAGATAACACTCTTAATTGGTGGGGGCCAATAATGACAGCTTGCTTATGAATTGATAAGTAGCGCAACTGCAAATTTGACCAGCATTGGTTCAAATCCCCCTCAGCAGTTGCTCACATTGTGACCACACAGATATGGCTAACGAAGCGAACACCCATGATAAGTTAGCCTTGGATATTTCTAAAACTATCAAATTAGGGCGCAGTAGCGCAGTGGTTAGTGTGCTGGACTACTGTGCGAGGGATCCCAGGTTCGATCCCCGGAAAAACACAAATTTACATCTTAAGGTTTTTTCTACTGCGCCACCTCTCGCGAACGTCTGACAAACATCCGAGAGTATGACTGTCCTGAAAAAGCTTCTCAATTCAGCCGTTCGGACTCGGCATAAAATTGTAGGTCCCTTCCATTCGTTCCAAAAATAGAAACTCACACAAAACGAATGGTTGCGAGAAGCTAGGCCTTGGGTGTCTACCGCCTGTTGCGCCGCCTATTTATTTTTTTTATTTATTATCAAATTAGGGCGCACTTTTAAACCAAGTCATTTAAACAGTTTACGATTGTCTATAATAAGGGTTTGTACAGCTCGAAGACTTGCTGGCAACCGTTTGCCCGGATTGACACATGGAGCATCTCTTCGCTTTGATGAAGGACTAAATATGGACTAGATATATCGGGTTTTTCATCAACAAAGCAAAGTGGTTTTAAACTGTGGACCTTACTGACCTTACGAGTCCCATGAATAGAATGAAAGGGAATAAGTACATTTTAAGCTTAAAGCTGGCATGCAGAGTATTAAAGTGTATACCATTGGAAGGAAGAGTTGGAATCTTCAAACTTAGTGTTAAAAGGTCAACTCTAGCTCTGGTTCAGATGTGTATGCCGAATCTGGAGTCGGGGTAGGCTGCTTTTTTTACTGGACTTCATGCAGCCCTTAAAACAGTTCAAGACGTGGATTGTCCTATCATTATGGGTGACTATTTGTGACCCCTTTAACCCATCTAACCTTACCTATCCGGTCAAAGGTCTAATTCTCTTGGCTTTCACTGTGTAACTGACATATCCAATATTCAAGTGCATTATGAACAATTTCTGATCTGCTCACGTTAAGAGCATGTCCCCGACTAAAATTTTAAGCCAGCCGTCCTCTAGGTAAGTTCATGATTTGATGGTTGGATCAAGTTCGACATCTTTTCTCTATCCTCTATCTATGGGGATTGCACCTAATGATTTAGAAACAGTGACTTAAATTTTAGAGTCATGAAAGGAGCAATCACCACCTGCGACCCTGGCAATGGAATGGATAAGCGGGATACTCCATATTTCTAAAAATTTGGTGGGCTAAACTTATATGGCTAAATTTAAAATCAAAGCATCTTCTGTCATCTGTAAAGTGGACCCTGATGCATCCCTTCCTCCTATTCGTCCCAAAAATAAATACCACACAAGCAAATGGCTGTTAGGCGCCAAGGGTTTGATTCTATGTAGACCTGCTGCGCAAAACTACTTATTTTTATCTACTTATAGCTTGTCTAGTAGGTACACCGATTTTTCTTTCTATTCTAAGACCGTAAGGGAGCTTAGCCGCAGACTATAGACCAGTGTTGTTATCGTGGGAATTTTTATGGGAATTTCTGTGATGGAGACAAATGTAATTTTGGATAAATGGACATAGCAACACTTCACTAGATCCGTTGTGCTACTGGAGTAATTTTTATGTGGTACGTCAAAGTCACAAGTAAATTCAATGATAATGCTTTCAATTCAACTTTTCGACAGACAACTTGAATTTTTGAAAGTTTGTAATAATTATCATGCTAAATGTTACAAAAAGGTTTCGTAGCGCTCACTTTTCCCAAGCAACTATACTTAATTCCATGTATAGTACTAATTTAAACAAATTCCTGGGCCAAATCAAATTCGTAGAAACAAGGTAGGGCTTGGATCAAGTTCCAGACCCCTCATCTCGAAAGAGTTGTTTCTTTTTTGGGAAATAATGATCCACGGCCATTAATCCATGCACCGTCATACAACTGTACACGGAACCACTTCACGCACACTGAATGTCAATAGATTAATAACCTTCCACAACAGCCACACTAATTATTCCCATCAGAAATGACCAACAGGACTTTAGTGTCTTTGTGCGCCAGCTTACTTAACTGCATTCGATTCCATGTAAATTCGATGTAATGGAAACCCATAAAAATAGCTGCCATCGCGAGTTGAGTTGAGTGTACACAAACATAGCTACACCCATCCTCTTGGCCATTTAAGATCCAATAAATTTTCATATAAGAGAATCAGGAAAAAAACAAAAAGAGTTGCAGCCTCGAAGAGCCCAATAGTCACACTTGAAACTTGGAACTGAGAAACTCTGTGTGAAATTACTTGGAAACCGATAAAAGTCCGAGAGCACACTGAAACTTTATGGTCAATTGACGTGCGGACATTTATAACGTTGCTGAGAAACAAAACAGAGAAGTAGCGACTGCATCAGGTCTATGCATATACCCGTAGGAAACCCGATTAAGTCATACATGGACAGGGGCCGATATCCCGTGTGGTGGTAGTTGGGAAAAATATGATCCTTGTCGGCTGAACGTATTTCTCACTCTTTATGAATTTCGGATTAGACGAGGATGTATCTGAGTGTGTATACGCTCATATATATAGCGTACCTACCTGCCGGCATGGCATCAGAAGTGATTTGGAATGACGTGTGTTCTGTCTATCGAAACGCATATGTGAGAACATGTAAGGAATGTTGGTTGGAAGCGTTAGTGGCTTGGTGGGTGGCCGAAAGTGGATAGACATATAGGAATTCCATTACATTGAGTAATACTTTCGCAAAAGAATGGTTATTAGTCAAATGAGCGAAACAAGTGTAACAAGCCTAACTGAGCCGACAGTTGGTTGGGATGCATCGGTGCTTAAAATGATTTATGCAACACTTTGCGAGGGTTATTAATTTTAAACGGTTTTCGAGCTCTTGGGAAATACAAAATTTCACATTTTTTGTCAGAAAACGATCAATACTCAGTTCTGAATTGGAAAGAGTGGAAAGAAATAAAATCAATGACAGGTCGCTGTGTTCGAGTCAAGTCAATATCGTCGGCGTATTCAAATAGAGGAACCGACTTTTCAAAGGTCGTGCCCCCTGTCAGCTTGTCAGTTTCGCACAATTCTTTCAAGCATGATGCTAAGGAAGTCACATCTTTTTTTGACATCAAAGTTTGCGGCAAGTCGTTACCTATCTAGATATAGAAGCGAGTTATCTCCATCGTCGTCCTACACAGTTTGATGGGTTTTGAGGAAATGCCAAAACTATAGACAAGACATGACTCATGTATAGCTTGGGTCTACCTATATATAGGTGCTCACGTATGTGCTTTAGAAATAGAAATCGATGAAGAGACGCACTTAAGCATATAAGCAAGCTGACAGATGTGATGTTTTAAGCAATTTTATAGAGACTGATGCCATTGTTTTTGGACCGGCCAAGCCATTCATCAGACCAAATCTTGAAAACGAGTTGGCGCATTCTCTCTACAAAACTATCTCCAGCTACTTTAAAAAGGTCAGCGGGTAATCTATCAAGCCCAGCAGCATTGTCTTTATATATATAATTCTTCTGTACGTGTTTGTAACCGAACTCCTCCTAAACGGCTGGACCGATTTTAATGAAATTTTGTGTGTGTGTTTGAATGGGTCTAAGGAGGGTTTATATTAATAATTGGACCCGGTAGGTGGCGCTGCGATCCGATTCCACAAAATTTCAAATAATAAACACTCAACAATAAGAAAAATTTAAAATTCATGAATAAAATTTCAAATAATATACACTCAAGAAAAAAATAACCTTGAATAAAATTTCAAATAATAAAGACCGTAGTCTCTAGGCGGTGCTTACAAACGGTGATACCATAGATGCTTCTTTCTTTTTTATTATTGCGTTAAAGTCGTCTCATATGATTTTAACGCCATTGATCGTGGGTTAGAACGTTCTTTTAATTTATGAGAGCATAAGCTCATATTAGACTAATGTTGTCGAATTTAACCTTGATGCCGATTGTCATAAGACGCTCACTAAAGTGTGCGAAAGCACAAGATAACATTCAAATAAGGACTATTCCTGCTCCTGTATAACTCGGCAAATTTACAGCGGCGCAAAGAAGATCCAGCGAAGAACCACTCTTGTCAATCGTTGTTTCTTCGGAATGCATCTAAAGAATAAAACCCTCCCTCATAGAACCGAGGAGATATACATAATATGTATTAGACGAGAACCTATACTGGTGTAAGATACAGATCCATGAACTTTGTCAAAAGCGGATAAATTTTGACAGAAAGATTCTTCGGTTGATATCTGGTCCAGTTTGTATTGTTGAAATGTGCAGAAGAAAACTCAACAACGAACTTAAAAGGATATACAGCTTAATATAGAATGGCAGAGGTATTGCAAACATTTAAAGCTTCCAATTCGGTCGACTATCATATCTGTGGCAATAGACAGAGACCGCTATTGTCGAAAGGATATCGTTCGATCGTTTTTATTTTACGTGATCTGACCCCGGGTTCATTTTTTCAAAAAACAGCAGCATATTTAATTTTGTAATACGAATAAAATGTCAGCAGCATATTTTATTTGCGAGCAAGAAATAAGGACACGTGAAGGAAAAACATTCCATCCGTATTGCTACAGTTTTGCAGAATGTATCTCCAAAGCGGAATGATAAAATAATGATATTTTTGAATGTTATTTTTGAGTAACTCTTCTTCTTTCTCTGTGACAAATTGCAAGTTCTTGAAAAGTGCCGTTTATATTTGTTTCCACAAAGTGCATTTAGTTTGACCGTTATCTTTGGCACGTGGACTCATATTTTTCTTTAATCTAATTTTTTTGTTAATGTCGACTATTTAATAAAAAAATAAAAAAAAATAAAAAAACGGTTGTAGAAATAGCCTTAACCAAGCCGGAAAAAGGACGAATCAAAGCTTAAAAACATGGAAGTCCGCATACACAGTTTGCTTTGCTTACTAATGCGGAAAGGTGACTTTAATTAAATTCTCACGACTCTTTTTCCAAAATCAGGAAAAACTGTGGTATCAAAGCAAGTCTCAAAACTATTCGTCGTATATTTTTTCAAATGCTAAGCATATAAAAAGACTAAAAATCAAGAAGAAGTCACCTCTTACAACCCGGTTCGAAAAGCGCAGTGTCCGTTTTTGTCCCGCACATGTGACCTGAATGTAGTAGAAACATTTTTCTCAGACGAAAAGAATTTAATTTGGAAGCCCCGTATGGCTAGCTACTATTTCCATAATTTCCGCAAAAAGCTTAATCATTTGGACCGGTTGCATAGCAGAGTTGAAGGTATGATAGTGTGGGGGCCCGTTTCGTATTATGGCACCTGCAAATTACAATTTTTGTCAACCACAATTAATGCGTTGTCTTGCAATGGTAAGAATATTAAAAGAGGCATTTCCATACTTTCATAACCTTTTTGGACCTCTGCCGTTTATCTAACAACATGATAATGCGCCAATACATACACCCCGGGTTGTTAAAACGTATTTATAAAGCCAAAATGTGGAGTTATTAAGCGGATGTGCGAATTTTGGAGCAGTATGGTGGCTCAAAATACAATTGAAGAATTTTTTTTAAATCTAAAACACTCCAATTACCTTAAATTTAAGTAATGTTTGTATTAAAAAGAAGCAGAATTCTCTAAAATGTTTTTTTTTTTTTTCGTTTAAGTGTTTCAAGTGGCGCAAAATTAGGACCCCATATTTTCCCGGTTTTTAGTTAATACTTAAAACTTCTTAACGTTCTGGCCAAATCACAATATGTAAATGAATTTAAATTTAAAAAAAAATTAAGTCTCTAACATGTTTGGTTTGGGACCAGTGGGCGATAGAAGGTGTGCTATCTTAGAGGGTGTGCTATTCAAGTGGCGCGGAGCGTACAACAACACTGATCCAGACAAACTCTTTGAAGATGGAAGATATTATGAATATAAGATGTAGACAGCAGATGCATATTAATTCCGAGATAGAAGACGTCTTAAATGTACGATATAATATTCGTAGATTAAGAAGATAAGATGTAGACGTACTGATGGGTTCTCTTTTATTCCTTATTGCAAAAGAAAATCAGAAATAGTTTCCATTTGTAATCCAGTTGAAGAAAAGCCCTCAATAGCGAGCGATTTTCCAAGGAAAAATAAATCGCAAAGAAAACGGCCCACAAAACAACAAGCTGAAGACACGAACCAACAACAACAGAAGTAAGGAAACGCCTTATGGCTGTCGGCCGTTGCAGTTACATAATCTTTCTTTTATCACAGCACCCTCGACCCCTCGACAATGAAATAAATTCAAATGGGTGTAATTTTCAAATGAAAACCATTATACTCCTCCCTTCCTTCTCCAGTCGTTCCTTATTCCTTCATTTCCTTCTTGTTATTTTAAAATCAATGACAATACACATACATATGTTTATAGATGGGCTACTAATAGGCCATACTTTTCCCCTCCCATAACAGGCCACGAATGTAATGTCGTTAGTTCCCTTTTAACGTTCAACAAAAACGACCAAAGGAAGTCGTCCATAATACACCCATGACGGCGCATGTTTTTACGATCAATCGATCTTTATTAACTTAGCCTATACAATACATACCCCTCAAAACGCAATTAGTGATCAATCCTTCTCCATCAGTACATACACGACGATAACGAAATTAATCCTTTTTTCCTTCTTATAGTTTCGCTCTTTTATATTGTTTGTGATATACACACACAAAAAGCCACTTCGTCACTCTTGGTTGTTTCACAAAATCAAATTAACACTCACTTTGCTGCGCTGTAGCCTTCTCTAAGGACAAGCTTCTCATTTTCATCTCACCTCCCTGCAGCAGGATAATGAGGTTCACTTTGTTTTAAACAAACGAACGCAACAACAACAGAAAAAAAATTGCAACACTTTTTCCTCTTTTTCCACCTTTGTAATGAAGAAGAAAATTGCACAGGAAAAGCAGTGAACAAGGAACGCAAATCCTTGCTATATATATCGACTAGGGGGCCATAAAGTTTGCCGCATCTACGAGTATACTAATTGGAATGGGTGGGGCGTTTCTTTTCTTTTTCGGTATTTTGTTCTCGATGAAAGGAGATTTTTTGTGTTTTTCCTTGGAATATTTGAAGAAACGTTTTTTTTTTTTTATTTTTTGTATTGAGGACTTTATTTTGTTTAATTCAAAATGTATAAACAAAAGGAGGGGGTGGATTAATTTTCACCACTCGCCTTGGCAACACTCCTTTTTGATTTGGCAATTTTCGGTCAAACTTTCAATTTGTTTAAATAAATTACGCAGTGGCGTTGGTAACTATTGTTAACGGAAAAACAAGAATACCGCTTGCGAAGGAGGAAACACCGTGTGTATACACCGTAAAACCGAAGCAAACTCAATGATGGCGACGCCGGGACAGTGAACCCTTCATCACTGCGTGCTCTTGGGGTGGTTTTTCCTGATGTTTTCTATTTTTCCCGGCTTTTGTACAAGTGGTGGAGTAGTACAACCGACGACGAGTTCTCCGGGAGCAGAGAGTATCTACCGCAAATTCAGCAGAAGAGAGATGTGGTCCTGCGAGACCGGGAGAATTATGAAGATAAATAGTCCTTGGGAGGGTTTGTTTGGGTTGGTTATGTACCTACCAGTGGTTGTGTGTATGCGTCGTATACTAACGAACCGAGGGTTGTGTCGGCGTTTTACCGTATTTCGCGGAATAATAATAACAAAACAAATGAACGAAGAAGGGTGAGTGCGTTGTTAGTCACCTTCAACGAGGGGTGTGAGATTTGAAGAGCGTGCGTAGCCGGTTTTTGCGTCTTTGGGCCGTTTTTAAGCTCTGTTGCTGATGCCTGTTGTTGGTGGTGCTATACTGAGTGGGTGGGGATATTTCCTGTTCCTGCTAAAAGGGTGGGTGATCGATGATCGGCCTAGAAAAATAGATATGCGTCGTCGCACATGTAAATACTTTAATTAAATATATCAAGTGTGTTGGACCAGACAGACTATGGCAGAGTGTTGATGTACCTTGTTTGCTTACGTTACACACTGAATACAGAGAATGGGTGGTGTCAGGATTTTTAATTACAGATTGTGGAGATACTTTTATGATACTGATGTGGTGCATAAATGAACAAGTTGAGCCTTTGACTACTTGTAGCCTCAGTTTTTGTACATAAAGCGCCGAGGGTGTAACTGAATATTAGAGAAATCGTAATGACATTACGGGAAATGTAATCTTATGATTTTATACAGATACGCACTACCGCACCTAGCCTATGAAAGCAGTGATATTTGGAAAATACTTACAGCCTTATTCATTAGATTCATTTAATCTGTTAATTATCAGTGTCTCAGCTAATTCATGACAATTGCGAAAATGTCATTTTAATTAAGACTTAAAAAATGCTTATTCATAAAGAATTTTTGCTCGTATACCAGCTAATCAATGAATTAAGGCAATAAGCCTAAAAGTATACCAGCATTTCATATAAAAGTATGCAATTGGTAGAAATATTTGATAAATTTTGACATTTTTCATTGCAATGTTGTGTGCATGAGATAAGAACGCCATGACGATTTAAGCAAATTGTATTACGCAGTTGGCATAAGATTTTCTTTGACGAAAATTTGTAATTTAAATTCGGAAAAACTAATTTTTGTTGTGCTAATGCATAAATCAATTACAAATACGATATTTGGTAATGAAATAATAGCATAATAATTATTATATGCCATGATTTGAGTCAATGAAAAATTTAATTCAGAGTTAATTTGCTCCTGAATGCCGATGTCGGCATTTAATTTTTTGACACTTGATTAAATGGTAATTAACTTCGAAAAAAGTTTATGAATAGCGTTTTCTGCAATTAAACCAACATTAACCCTAATTCAGATTTAATTAAGTGTTATGAATAAGGCTGTTAATATTTATTTTCCGCCCCACCCCATTTGTAAAGACGACACCATAACTTTGGAATATATTCATTCCTTGAGCTGGGAGCAAATTCAACTGCAGTAGGATAATAAAACGAAGGATGGCTATTAAAATTCATTTCCTATACTGCTTGTCTCAATTGATTTAGAGGCGAATGGGGGATGGGGGTTTGCTATTTGAGACATGCGCGTTAAAAGGGTTGGTTCATTCCGGGAGAGGAGAGATTTATTACAGAATACGTACTAGAAAATGTTGCTGAATACAGGGATGGCACACGTAGCGAGTAAACTTAGGTTCAGGTTCACCAGTAGCTACTGGTTTTTTAATGGAAAACAATGCAATGAGAGGTAATGATCAAGTTACGACAAAATATTTGCATACATTTGTGGATAACGTCAACCTAGCCTATAATTTCGCACAAGCACGCAAGAATTGCTGGCTTATGTTCTTTCCGAGACATTTCCTGCTGCATAGTTCTTTCATCTTATGCTGTTTTCTGTGTCCTATTCATTACTGAATGTTTAAGAATTACAAGCAAATGAATACCTATCTGAAAGAGTTAGGTGGAACCTGACAGATGGCAGGAAATGGAGGAGATAAAATCAGAGGGTTACAGAAGACCTTCAGGAGCTCCACACACGGTTCGAGGCACTGAAACGTGTTCGACAATTATTTTTGCGCAGTCCAGATCGATCTGCTCAGCAGCATAGATTCGCCTTTCCCGGGAGAAGTATCTACCTATTTAAAAAAAAAAAAAAAAAAAACAATTTTTTAGACGTCTTTAACCGCCTAAGCTTACGTCCTTTGGCTACAGGACAAGGAACCTTTGGAACTCTCTTCCTGGGGTCACATTTTTAGAGGACTACAACTTACATATCGGATGCTTACGAAATCTGTACAGGCTTTTCAAAAATTCTTTCCCTGATTTTGGTTTGTGAGAATTCAAAAGCTTTCTCAGTACAGATAAATTCTGATGGGGCAGTGGAAAAATAATTAAGGTCTAATTTGGGTTCTTCCGGGGCTAAACCAGCAACAAACCACTGTACCGATTGTCGGGTGGCTGTGGACTTACCGGACCTACATAATACCTCACTGGTTTGACAGCACAGTATATGACAGCGTATTTAAAACGTAGCCTGTATTGTGTTAATCGCCTAAATTACGTCTACGATTTATATATGAAAAGCTAACCCTAAGAAAGCCCCTTAGTCATGGGTCTGCCTTTCTCCAAACAAACTAATAAACCAGAATTAACATTTAAATATCGTTTTTAAAACGTCACACTTTATGGTAGATCATACATCTACATCGTGATACAATAAATGGCGCTGTCTGATCACATAAATAATGCTCCTTCAAATTCTACATATTTTTGACATTTTAACGTGGACTACTTTACTTTACTTTTGATGGCGCTAATCCGGGGCGGACCTGGGCCTTAACCAACATGACCCGTACCCAGCTCGATCAACCGCTAGCTGTCTCCAATTGCGCACGCCATGTTAACGTAAAATACTATCAATCTAGCGCAGAATTGTTTGAATTGTCTTTTGATTTAGAAAACAAGTGCAATTCTTTTTAAATTCAATTCAAAATTAAACTAATTTAGAAAAATAACAAAACAAGTGGACGTAGTTTAATTCGCCAATAAAATTTGGAAAGTTTTCAAATAAACACAAGTTGGCACACATAAAACCACTAGTTTGAGTCAACAAAAAAGAGCACCTTTTTAAATGGCACTTAAGCTCTTAACACTGGACACGAGGAGCTTACTTTCTCAAAATTTATATCTTGCATCAAGCTTAAAATTGCAAAAGACTTAACTATCATCATTATTATCACTTGCCATACCTTTCATATTTCATTAGAACAGTGCATATCGTATTTACAAATGATTCATTCATTCATTCTAACCTCCAAAAAGCATTCTCTAGAAAGTGGTTAGTAAATTTGTTAGTACATCTTTCACGCAATTCGTTTGTCTAGTTGTTAGCAGTTAAAATTTCCATATCCACCAACAAAAGAGAAAACTTACCTCGACATTTTCAAGATCAAAGTACGACAGAGTTCGCTTAGTTAGCTCAAACCATCGTTGCTTATAGTTAACTGGTGTAAATCGTTTCTTATTTTGTGCACGTTTTACCATCATCCCGCTTTTTACAATATCATACAAGCGCTCGGACATTTTATCCATTTTGCTTAACTTAAGATTTCTAGAAGATTTTTTATTCATTTTGTTTTGTTTCTGCTTTTAATACGTGTGGATGCTATTACAATTTGTGTGGAACATAAACAAACGTTTTCTATTGGTGCGTTCTGATGCAGTTGAACTACTTTTCGTCGTTTGTGGTTCTTTTTTTATATAGAAATTGCATGCCGACTTGCTGGCTAATCCGTATAGAGAATTCGAAACATTCAACTGAGAAAGAACAACTGATTTTGATTGTGTTATTAGGAGAAGAGAAAAGTGGAAGTGGCCAGAAGAAGTGGAACGGATAGATAATGTTAGAGGAAAACAAGCAACAACAAAAAAAAAAAAAACAAACGAAGCAAGTTATGCAAAATTGAATTAATAGGCCAAGAAATCGCAAAAGTAACCCGTTCTACTCACAATTCAATTTGCGGTTTCTTTCGTTTTAATTTAATTTGAGAGAAATATTCTTCTAGCTTAGCTGGTACATTCTCATCCAGAGAGACCAGTTCTCAAGGACGTTTAATAGCAACCCGAGTAATAAATTAAATCTTCGTCGTCGTCGTCGTCGTTGTTGTCAGTGTTGACGATAGATACACTGCGCTGGCACATATACTCAACTCATATAGACGCGAAATTGTACAATTCCAGTTCTATATACCTAACACCTCCTACGAATACAGAGTAGCCAGCCGCTGCTATCAGCAGTATAGGAGGCACAAGCGACAACCTCTTCGCGTTAACTAGTATAATTTGCGATTCATCCGGTTGTTGGGTGAGCAACTCTTCTTGACTCTTCTCAGTTCTGACACTGTCTGTCGGATTGAACTGTGTGGAATCACAATTTAAGCGAGTTGCACATGATTTGGTTAGCAAAATGTTTATTGAATTAATTTCCAAGTGTGTCAAGTCAAGTCAAGTCGAGAAAGCAACAGCCTACAGAAGAAGATGAGCCAGCTACGACTTACTGACACTGGCTATAACGGTGGGAAACACGAATTATGATTGAAAACCACCGCCAAAGTGTGGTCAATTTAGTTTTACAGTTTATTCACGAATTGTTGCGGTTTTTCGTAGGATGACTTATGCTGTTTAAGGTTGGGAATTGGATTTTCGATTGAGCATATAGCCATTTGCGGTGAACGACATCCCACGAGTCATGGAAGAGGTATTTTAAGAAATGTTGCCTTCCAATTTGGAGTGTGGACAAACCGCTTTGGGAATGTGGATGAACTATTGGCCGGCGTGGTAACGCTTTAAGGTGAGATGACGAAGTTTAGTGTGCTAAAAATGGAAAAGGCTGCTAACTAGTTGATAGAATGATGCTTGCCTAAGTTGCTAAGCAATACAGCAAACTATACTATATTTTATGCTTGATAACTGAATAGATGCGTGTAGCGAAAAGTTCAACCAGTCGAAAATAATAGCTATCGAGTTGCAAATAGCCGTAATTTTGTTTTGATTTCAGCAAGTGATTTGAATTTGATACTTCCGTTGGTGGCCAACCTTTTGAAAATCTTAACCGATGGTGTCGCCTTAATTGCTTCGACAAAATTGTGCCTGAAAGTGACGACTAATCGAGTCTTGACAAATAGCTAAGAAGACTATTTCAATGTTCCCAAACACTCGAGCTTTCTGACTAGTATCAAAATATATGGTTTGATGAAGCTGTAGTTTGGACAACACTGTCAAAATGCACAACTTAAACTTATTAGAACAGTTTCGATAGCGTTAAGTATTGTTTTGCGACATATGGAGGTGAGTAGCTAGACTGTATGTTCGAAATTGTAATATTAATCTTGTAAAACAAAACTGAATTCTATCAGATTCAAATTTAATTCATCACCGAAAGCAGCGATGCGATTACATTAGAGACATTACTCCCAGTTGTAGAACACTCTTGATAACTTCAAACTTCAAACAAACTGATACGAACCCATGCAATCAATTAGACTACATGTTGCTCCCATATGTAGAACAAATAATAGAAAACAAATTCCATGCTACCGGCTACACGTCTGCCTACTAATTCGTTTCAAAACAAACAAAGAACCAAAGAAATATACATTCCTATTGGCAGCCATGTAAATACTTTTGTTGATAAGCTAGTGCGTTGATACCCTACTCAATCCTTCTGCATCGTGCCTAGCTTCCGATAAGAAATATGTACATACATATTTCTGAAGGAGGAGAATGCATACACAAACTCCGGGTAAATAAACAAGCAAAGGAAATGTATGTTTTCAGTGCTAATCTCCATCACAACCAAAGGTTGTGTGATACATACTACGAGATATAGAAATTCATAAAACAACAATCAAATCGATACAGTTCGAAACGAAACGAAATAAATCGTAAAATAAAAAGAAACCACAAAGAAGAATTATACTAAATTAAATGGAAAATAAATGCAAATAAGTGCAAAAAAAAACATTCAATATTTATGTGCAGCACACTACGCCAAAATGGCAAAGTAAGAAAAAGAAAATAACATCAACACAAAAAGTAGGCATACAAAAGTGCAGAGAAAAATAGTTAAGATAAATGCCAGATAACCAGCTGAAAACAATACCCGAATAGTTTTAAAACCGAGAGTAGAGCTCGAGACTTTAGGATTTCAACAGATCGAGGAACTTCTTGTTCACTTTTCGTTTTCATGGACGGAATTTCTTGCAGGGCCACTGAAGGTTTTTTTCTTGCTTTCACATTAGCCGCCCATGTAAGGCATTATTTGGCACAAATCACGAGAATATTCACCGAATTTATATGCTCAAAACACTCTGCAATGTTTGACAAATCTTTTTTTACACAATTAGGAACAATGGGGATTTGAAAACACGAGAAAAACGTTAAAATTTTATAAAATTGAACCGCACCGACGTAGACAACACACACATTCGACCGCCATCAGCCATTCCAGTGTAAAAAAAAAACATCTCCACAGTGAAGTTGGCTGTAATTTATAATTTGATGCAAACTTGTATTTTGTTGTTTTGCGAGGGTGTTTTTGTTTTTGTTTGGGAACTGTTGACGTTTGATTGGAATTATGGGAAAGAAGTCACAAGTGAATTCCGATTGGAATGAATACGAAAGAGTTTTTTTCTTTTTTGTTCAAGAAATTTGTGTTCAGTTGTTACAGTCTGTTTCGAAAGTATGCATTTCTAAATCATTTGATATTTGTAAGGAATTAATAACGGTATAATGAGATTTCTCCATTGTATTGCTGGTGTTACCCGTAGAGATCGCATTAGAAATACCAGAATACGTAAGGAACTCAATGTCGAGCAGCATGTTAAACGCATGTCCCCGACCAGGATTCCACGACGTGCTATGGAACCCGTACCATCGGGCAGGCGTCCTCTGGGTAGACCTAGGATGAGGTGGTTAGATCAAGTTCATAATCTCTCATCTACCCGTATGGGGATTGCCCTTGATGATTTATAGTCGATGGCGGAGGATCGAGAGCAGCTATGGAGGGTCTACTTGAGCAACCTACACCCGCGACCCACTTAATGGACAAGCGGACTATTTGAAAATGATGATGATGATAATAACGGTATAAACGATTTTTTTTATTCTACTCAACTTTACCTAGACCTCCTTTAAACTGTCTTTGAGCTGTAAAATGTGTTTTATAAACAACTGCCTAACCCGGCAAACGTCGTACTGCCTCAGAATCAATAATAATGTTGTGTTAAAATGTATTTTAACTACATTGAAATTAATGTACCTACATAATTCACGTGGCAGCAAAGCATTTGTTTTACGAAGTGTCTATTCGCACGTTCATTTTGACAGATTTTGTACTGAACTGACGTTTCCTATGTTCGGGACACGGGCACGTAACGTACTTCTATTTTCATTAAAAACTCTTTATACATATAACTGTTGGATCCTAAACGTACGGCCTTATGTCCGAAAATGATTATACTGGAGTTCAGAGTCCTTGCCGCGAGCGTAGCGAGCCACATACCCCAACTTGACGCAGTCGTGTCCCGAAGCCGTGCCCCGAAGCACAACGTGCGAATAGCAACAGCCTTTGTTTTATTGAATCGAATTATTCTTCGCAGCTAATCAAGAAATTGGGGCCTATGTTCGGGAACACTTTGCTGATGAGCTCTGCCTTCGATGATGTGAATCCACAAAAATTTGACGGAAATGAATCAGTCTGAATTGTCTGAGCTCAGTTGGTTCGGTTGATTTCAAAATATATACGATTTTGTAAATTTGTTTGATCGTAAGGTTGCCAATACGTCCCTTTGTTTAATTTTGACATACTCACAAGAACTTTCAGGCTAATACAATCGGTTTTGTGGTTTTCGAAATATAAGATTTTGAATGTTTTTTGTATGGGATGTTTCACGCCCATTTTATTTGGACTATGTATTACAAAAAAAAATATTTGATGCAACAGTCGTGTAGACAACCTAAGCCTAGCTTTGGAATGGAAGGGACCTACAATTTGATGCCGCATCTGAATGGCTGAATTGAGAAGCATTTTCAGGACAGTTATACTCTTCGCTAGAGGTTGCGCAGTGGAAAACAACTTAGGATGTAAAATTGTGTTTTTCCGGGGATCGAACCTGGATCGAACGCCTCGCACGACGCAAAGTAGTCCAGCACACTAACCACTTCGGGCAATTACGCACATTTAAAAAATGCAGATTTTACTCTCAGATTTATTTATTTTTTCTATTTTATCTAAATTTGTGAGCGATGCCAAACCTAGCACAATTGTGAAAGTCTAGCATTGTTGCATTCGATCTAGCACTGTATTGCTCTTTTAGCACTGTGTTTAATTTATATTTTCAAGCAATATATGCATTTAATTATTGCTATAAAACTGTTTTTCTGTGAAAATTTAGTTAATTATTTAAAACTAAAATTTTGTTTCAGTATTTCGTACGTTCAAAACGTCAAAACAGTGTAAATATTATACTAAAGTCGTTTAGTCTGGCCTTGAACTAGAACTGAAATCACATTTCTGGCTCTAAGTCAAATTTTTGATTTGGCATGGCTGAGTGCAAATCAAAATGTTAGGAATGTGAGAAAGTGCGTACAAATGATTTTCTACTGATTTTCTGGTTTCGTATAGGTAACCGTCTAAATAATTACTGCAAACAACAACCGGGCATCGTAAGTAAACTAGAAGAATGGCAATGCAATTTATGTATTTGTTTTATAAAAACCAACTAGTAAACAAATAATAAATAAAATATTAGTTAACAATAACTTTTTCAGAAATATTCAAAAATGGAACAGTTTAAAAATTTGTCATTTAGTACGTTTTAGGAAGGACTTTGACAGGAATTTATCATGTTCGTGAAGTGATAAAAGGAAAAATAGCTGGGAAAATTTATTTGAAACATAGGGAATAGAATTTTATTTAGCAAAACAACGTCAATCATTATTCATTATTATTCATGTGCTTATATTGTTTTTTTATTTATTTTATTTTTTTTAGTGTTATGAAAATGTATTCATGACAGCTTTTTTTTTAAATACTTCTCTCGGGAAAGGCTTCAACAGCGCCCCGAGATGCTTGCAGATGTATGTAAGTTGTATACTTCTGGAAATATATCCCCAGGAAGCGAGTTCCATAGTTTGCTTGTCCTGTGACAGGAGCTTTGCTTCCTGCTTTTTATTTTTTTTTTATTGCTGAGTGTTTATTATTTAAAATTTTGTGGAACCGGATCATACCGCTTCCTACAGGGTCTAATTCTGAATCTTAGACCCATTCAACCCTACACACAAAATTTCATTAAAATCGGTCTAGCCGTTTAGGAGGAGTTCGGTTATAAACATTCGGTTTGTGTACTCTATTATAAGAAATAAAGATAATAATTTTTTCGATTTTGGAAATTTTGTTTGAGGCCCGAGTTATTGGCGATGAGCGATGACCCCTTTTAAGGGGGGCCTTTTCTTAACTCACGAACAGTTCGTCGTATCGATTTGAAACTTTTTAATGCGTCCAAGCTTCATCGCTGTTGAATATTCTGATCGTTTCATCTAACTCCAGCGTACGTACTCCAAAGATATTCAAGCGGAATTCTGTAAGAATGGGGTTATACTGCTAGAAAGTGGTAGACATCATCACGATCTTTCCGGTTGCATAATGTTGCACAGTATACGAAGATCTGGGCAGTGTGGAATATAATTAAGGAATATGTGGTGTCCCGTATGATCTATGTTGAGATGCCAGCGCTTCACCAACAATAATATTGATCATACCCCTAGTTTCACACTGAAAGTTTAAACTAAAGTTCAACTGAACCTGAACGTGAGTCTAAATTTGAAGTTCAACTCGTCCGGTTTCACAATATAATCTAAACTTCAGAACAATTGAACTCAGTTCAACTAAATTTAATGAATGAATTTGATAGTATTGTACGGTACTCAGCTTTTATACGACTTTTCTAAAATCGTTCCTTGTCTTTGCTTTCAAAGAATACGCAAAACAACGTCAAATATTTGTGTTTTTGACAATCGGCTGATCTGAGGTTTAAACGGCAGAATACTGTAGCTTAACTTAAACTATAGAATGAACTCTGTTCAAGGTTTAAACGAAATTAATTCTGAATTAATTGTTGAACTAAAGTTTAAACTAAAACTGTAGTTTAAACTCCCACTGTGAAACTGGGCGGGTAACAACTGTTTTCTCCAATAGGGCGTTAGACATATTTTTCAGAGATACTAATTGCTTCTTAAGTACTGTCTTAGGTAGGTTTCCTGCACAATATATAAATATAAAAAAGGCAACTAACTGACTGTGAAGGAATCTCTGTGTCCAAATCCTGAGGACTGCGCGAGCGAAGCCGCGCGCCAAAGCTAGTATACAGATAAAGATATATAAAGATGTTCAAGCTGGTTCTAGATAATTTTTGAAAATTATCTAGATTATAGGAAACCAGTGCAATATAACCATCAAAAGCTAAAGTTAAAAATTATTGAATAGAGTTGCCAAAGCGGCTGTATAAAAGTCTTACCAATTTAATGAAAACCTAACAGTTCTGAAAAAGAGTAATTTGCCAAATATTAAGAAAAAGAAAGAATATTTGTTGGTTGGATGGTAGTGCATTATTTGTTGGTTGGATGCAAAACATTAGCACTTTGAATTGTAGTCTAATTCTTTTGTACCTATCTATACGCAAATAATTAGGTGCTAATTAACTATTGCTTCAGAATAGTTATCGGATGAACAATTATAATAACTTTTCAGGGAGTAATTATTATAAAATATTCATCAGTCTCATTGCAAACCACTCGCCGAACGCGTTTGTCTATTACGAACGTCGTTATATTTTAGGTACCTACCCCAACGACACGGTTGCCTATCTATCTGCTAACACCTTGCAACAAACTTTAAATTTGAAACAAGATATATTTCTTGCAATTTGAAATAGTTTTATTAGCAGAGCTATTCAGTATCAAACAGTTTATTTACTCTGGCAAAATTCCCCACATTATCATTTATCTAAAATGGAATGCTTTCACATCTCACCGTCACTACGACTACACCCCAGCGGCCCAGCCTCCACAAAATAATAGCTGGTCGGCAAAAATTTCCCAAAACAGAGAGCACGGACCCCACCCCCCTACCCTTGTCCAAAAATTTCCCAGCCAACATCGAACAATTTTCCATTTTCATTCAGACTGTGTTAGTTCTTCTTCAACCGTCACCAACATAAATTCGTATAAGATTTTCTTCTCCGCCTTATACATTAATTTGTGAAAAATCGATTTTATTTTTGGAACACCCCCTGCACCTGTGAAAAGTTGCTAAAAATATGTTTTTTGCTTTGATGTTGTGAAAATTTATTGAATACTCTTTAATACTTCGAGGAAAACGATAGTTTCAATGAAAATGCGGTGCATTTTTCAATTTGTGTTACTTTGCTTCGTTGGGACTGCTTTGGCCATAGAGCAAGCCTCTGTTGGCGAGTTGTATACTTTTAAAATAGAGCCTCACATGTTCAATTGGACACATCAAGGCCTCAGTGATCAGTATAAGTATAGACCTTCTATTGAAGGGTACCCAGACCTACCCGTTTGGCTTAGGTACATGTACAGCAATGAGTATCACTCGGGATTTCTCTACGGAACTCCGCCGGATCGTTTGGCTGGCAAAAAGATTAGTTTGGACATTGTCGCGTTAAATAGGCAAAACTATGAAACTCGAAAGATAGTCTTAGGAATTTACATCAACCATAAGTTCCCGTCTCCAAATGTCATTCAGATGAAGATAGACAATCTCAATTGGGTACATCTGATGGACCCTGGGAGGGTGGAAAATCTTCGGAATATCTTCCGAAAGGATTTATGGCCAGAGAGTGAAAATGATTTAAGTTTGGTCTTTATGGAATCTGCAGTGAATATGGGTGGAAGGCTGCCTTTGCGTCCTCAGCAGAGGGAAGGGTAAGTTTCATAATGTAATTAATTGTATAATGTGTATGCTTTATGTTTTTAATGTCATCTATAGGGTAATTGTTCACCTTGGAAGTTTCGCCCAGTTCTCTGAGCGCTTGAAGGAACTCCAGGAAGAAGTGCGCCCTCTGTATAAGTTACCGTCGTGTACTTACAAAAGAACTTCAGTGCAGAAGATTTTTGAAAATGCGGGATTCAAGTTGGATTGGTGCGCTTTTAAGATGGTGGGAACAGAGATATCTCCAGAAATTCTTTTCCATAATCACGGAATGAAGGGCTATCATGGGTCAGAGTTAAGTACTTTAAAGCGAACAGATCGCTGGGTTGGTATGTCCAGAGAAGATGCCCCGCAACGCAACTATATCGATGAGTTTGCTTTTGCGTTTGCCATCCCTGGAATGATTTTTGCCGTGTTGTTGGGGATACTGTCAGCAGTACTGTGCTTTCAGCATGAGAAATTGTAAGTTAATAATATACGTTACAGTCTTTGCCATTCTTTTATTTGTTTTCAATATTTATCTAAATATATTTTATTCATTCATAAAATTTCTAAGAGCTGATGGGTCACACATGCCTTTCTATGAATGTCGAGATAGATAGATTCCGTTCTCTTTTCTACTCACTTAAAATCAAACTGTCTCGCCCGACACTGACTTGCATGGGAAGGGAAGTGTGGCCCAGGCCTAACAGCATAATTTTGTATTGTGCTATGAGATTCAAGTTTTATGGCTTAATTCGTGTTTTTCGGTCTTACAAACGCCTTATATTCTAAAAATAAATCTGCAGTTTAGCGTTACCTTTGAAGATGCCGTCCTCTTGTTTGCTTACAGTTTTCTTTTAATTTTTTTTTATTTGAAATCGTCGTACTCTGAAAGATACCTACCTTAATTTATTTATTAGAGAAAAGGAAAACCATTCAGTTTCCACAGTTCAAATGGTTCAATGTTCTGACACAAATAATCAACCGACGACTACATTGCGAAGCTTGAAGGACCCGAACTTGCTTTTGGATAACGCTAGCTTGCACTCTCTGAGGTAACTTTCTGTAATATTTGCATTAATTGTAAAATTTTACAATTGTTTACTTTATAGTAACAGTCCAAACAACAGCATCTACCCGAATGACAGTCCGTCAAATACTTACCTACGACCTAAACCACCACCATATAAAGCACCAAGCGTAGGAAAGAGTGGAGTGGATATTTGACAATCGTCCCCAAGAATTTTATACTGTTAGGATAAAAAACAGTATGATCAGTCTCACTCACGAGAGATTATTGCAACTAATAAAAGCATCAGTATAATCAATTAATTAACATTGTATTAAAAGTTTACTTTCAGACTGACATATTAATTTGTTGCTCTTTTAACTGTCAGTTTGTAATCAAATAAGCAAGAAATTGTTCATTTTAGGTTCATTTAAGAGTGTTAGTTGTTAAGTTTTATTACCTACAATTTAAAATAAATCATATCATATAAGTAACTTTATTGTACCTATATGTAGTTTTTTGGATGTACTTGATTTTAAGGAAATTATCAATAAATGTTAGTTAGTTGTTTATGTTAAAGCTGTATCTTTACGTATAATTGACGTATTAATTTATGCAATAAGTTTCATATAATAAATTGTCAACATTCATAGGAAATTTTTGTTTAATTTTCAGAGTTTTAACTGTCATGTAATGAGAGCCTTCGTATGTTCAGTTCGGCTGTCAGTTGTTTAATTATGATATAGTCTACATAGTACATCATTATATTTTGAGCAGAATGATAATTCTTCCTCTTCTTTTGTTGAGAAGGTGGGTTATTTTGTCCTTGCTGTAGTTTGGCCACATCCAAACTGACACAGTTCCTCAACTTTTGAAGTGTGAACATAAAAAATGATAAAAATATCTTACCGAGATAGAATCACCATTAATGATGTTTCCAGAAGATTGAAGGTGCGTAAAAATGAAATAAATTCCATAAAGCACAATACTATTGCATTATGTAGCTAAAGCGGGTTGAACCTATATTTTGTAGTCGGTATAGTCTTCACGCCAAAGGAGTATGATTTCTACCGTCCGCATATATACGGTATTGAACCCCTGGGAGTCTCAGATGAATTTAGCGTCGAACGAACTGTTTTTCCAGACAATCCGAAACTGAGCTGGTATATCTATTTAGGCCGTATCTCAATTGGGCTAAATAATTATCCTCGGATAATTTTCTGACACTATTGTGGTGGAAAACGTATTTTCAGCTGTCAAAAAAGTATCCTGATCCAAGAGCAAGATAATAAATTATCCTATAAGCTTGTATTATATAATTGTTTGACGTTTTCTTTTGCTAGAATGTTGAAGAGGAAATAAAAAACTGAATTTCTCAATAGCGTAAAATTCGGTAAATCCCTTTTTAAGATTGAAGTTTGGTGAACTTCTATTTCAACACTTTCATAAGCGTCAAGAAAATTATCCGTGGACAATAATTTAGCCCAATTGACACACGGCCTTAATTCTAATTAGATAGATAGATTTTTATTTAGCTATTTCTTATCGCTATTTCTAACATTGTTAATTTTTCTAGTTATAGTTAGATCTTACAAAATTAATAACTAGTGACTTAAATCTAAACAAATTGTTCACTGACTTAATGTCATTAGGTAGTTCATTAAACATTTTTAAACCTTTATAAAAAAGCATATTCTGTGTTCTATGGTTTCTAAAAAATTGTAAATTAAAATTATTATTGTTTCTTAAGCTATATGGCTGTGAATCTGCTCTTATAGTCAATTTATTTTTTAAATATTTGTGTAATATATTATTTTTAATCTTATAAATATAAACAATTACTAGCATTACAATTCTTTGGTTCACACTTAGCCATTTCAAGGTTTCTAACATATAATTAATGTGTGTATAACTATTACATTTGAGAATAATACATCTCATAGCCTTATTTTGTAATTTTTGCAATTTATCTTTAATTCCATCAGGACATAACAAAAGAATGGTGGGACAATATTCAAAATATGGACGAATAATTACATTATATATTTTTATAGCAGTTAATATAGATACATTTTTTCTAATTCTTCTTAGGAATCCTATTTTGTTAGCAATTTTATTTATTACGTAGTCAAAGTGAGACTTAAAGGTTAGGTTATTATCAATTTGTATACCCAAGTATTTTGTTTCTTTTACTATTTCAAAGTTCTCAAATTTATCCATATTAAATTTACCATTTAAAATCATAACTTTAGTTTTATTTTCATTTAATTTTAATTTGTTTATTTGAAGATATTTTTTAATATTTTTAATGTCCTCAGCTAATTTAATTTTACATAAATCAATGTTTTTATCTATAACAAATAATAGTCCATCGTCAGCAAATAGTATTAGGTTTCCGTTTTCGAGTGATTTATTCATGTCATTAATATACAGTAAGAACAGTATATTACCTAACAAAAAAACTAAACCTGGCATCATCAACAAAGTTGTGAATAAAAATTTCCCATTCGCATAAAAATATATCGTTGTGTGCGTTGTAAACATTCCAGTATTTGTCCATTATCATTCCAGTGATATGTCAACAGTGGAAATGGAAAAGTTGGCTGTTGACCGTTGACACATCATTCCTCCTGTCTGTCATCGGCCTCTAACTGATACGATTGTTTTTCACAAAAAGTAAAATTTTCCTATAAATTGTCTCCAATACGTGGCAATTGGAAGAATTAAATGAAAAGGAAAACATAAGCACAATAGTGAACAATCATTCTCAAATAATAATACAAAATGCCGCTGGCGGACTTTTTGCAGTTAATTCTCTTCATTGGATCGGCTTTTTTCGTTTCACTGGTGCTTGCTGTAAGTTTAGCATTAGTTAACCCATATTTTTGCTTAAATTTCCTAAAATCCATTTAATTTTACAGCTAGTTATCATTCAAAAATCCATAACCACCCCATTCCCCATAATAAAACGCCACAAAGAAGAAAAATACTTTGTCGATCCGATTGCAATAAAAAATGTTGACTTCCCATCTATAGACGATGAGCCGAGTGTGGATCTGACTGTTGTGATACCCGCCTATGAGGAGGAAAAGAGACGTACGATACAAGCATGTCCATTTAAATGCATTGATTTAGAACAATTAGCCTTTTTCAGTGCCAGTGATGCTGGACGAATGCATGGAATATTTGGAGAGCAGAGCCAAATCGGGACAGTTCACCTATGAAGTGATCGTTGTCAGTGACGGCAGCCGTGATGGAACTGTGTCACTTGCATTGAAGTATTCCAAAAAGTACACAGCTGAAAAGTTGCGTGTGCTGGAGCTAATTGAGAATCGCGGTAAAGGGGGAGCTGTGCGAATAGTAAGGGAGAGTTGTTTTGATGAATTGATGTAGTCACATGATGAATGTATCTCTAGGGGATGCTGAGTAGCCGAGGACGGTTCTTACTCTTTGCCGATGCTGACGGTGCTACAAAATTTGCAGACTACGCAAAGCTGGAAGAGAGTTTAAAGTCGGTTACCACAGATTGGCAAACTGATGCAGTAATTGTTGGTTCTAGGGCGCATATGGAGGATGAGGCTATAGCGAGCAGAACTTTCTTTAGGTAAGTACTGATGCATTTAGTGGTGTGATATTAGAATTTATCCAAATTTGTTTTTTTACAGAACTTTCTTGATGCATGGCTTCCATTTCTTGGTTTGGTTGTTCGCTGTAAAGTCCATACGTGATACTCAATGTGGATTCAAACTTCTTACCCGATCAGCTGCAAGGAAACTTTTTACCATAATGCATGTCGAGCGATGGTAAGTTTTCCCGTAAGACACCGGCTACTGTTGTTAAGATAAAAAATGCTCGCAGTTATAAGATTTTGGCGGTCGGAGAAGGTTGCAGCACCTCAAACGCTTTTTGATTTTCTTCCAACTTTACCTATATCCTCGATCGCAATAGGCCCATTGTAGTGCCCAGTGTTGGCATAAAGATCTTCATACCTTGTTTAAACCATCTTCATACGAATCAAAGCATTTAGAAATCAGTAAAGGCACTAGACTCAGCTGGAAACTCAATATCGAAAATTGGTTAGGAAATCATACATTAAGTGGCCAGTTAGGCCAACTCCGACCGATGCTCTTAAAGTGCTCTTGAACATTCTACCATTTGATGTATCAAAGAAAATCCGTGCAGCAAGAGGAAACCATTCCAAGACTCGCATTGGGATCCATTGACACCCACATCTCTCTGGTTATATGTTGTTCACCCGTGCTAGTCTAGTTTATCAATGAAGTATCTTCTGTTATTGAGGGGTGGACAGGTTACATTCAACATCCCTACAGATTCTGCAGTAATCGTTGTCATACGCAGCCGCATGTCCTGTAAGTGCTCCAATCAGAACGCGAATATCTTTAATCCAATCATGATACTTTTTCCCTTCTTACTCATCAGTAGCCACATTTTAGTGATGTGAAGACTGTCCACTTTTGGGTTTAGTGTCCTCTATACAGTAACCTATACCTGTCGATAAGTCGAGAGAATTCCCTCTTATTTTCTAATATACAATTTCTTTCCAGGGCCTTCGATGTGGAACTCCTTTATCTAGCGGAGAAACTAAAAATGCCAATCAAAGAAATCGCTGTAAAATGGACCGAAATTGATGGCTCGAAACTCTCACCGTTTTGGTCGTGGCTGCAAATGGGCATCGATTTGTTTCTCATTTGGTTCCGATATTTGGTAGGTGCATGGAAAATTCCACAGGAAAAATCCCACTCCTCGTAAAAGCAAAATAAATAACATCTCAGTTATCGCTCCAAGTAATCAATTCTGTATCTATGTAGGATATGAGAGTAAAATATGTTTTCTATACGAAATTCCTAAGAACATATGTAGCCAATAAGATTACAGTGTTGTCTCTGTATAAACAAAAATTGTATTAATAAAAACAAAAGAATATAAATAACTTAATAACGGTACGTTTATTAATACTACATACATACATAATAATGGTAAACATAAAATATGGTGTTAACACGGCTCGCGTATAAAAATATTTAACCTATGCAAATGCGCCATTAGCCGTGCTCTACTTTTTACGTGTGTGTGTGCACTGTGCATCGCAAGTTTGGCCAGGGAGTCGAAATAGTAAACAATTATAAAATAGTCCTCAGAATTATCTGCTTGTCATTGGAGTCCTAATAATTAAATATCACCATTGTAGTCTTTATTTCTCTGCGCCTGCAACATCCCATGGAACATGGAGTCTGGATTCTCGGCCAATTCACGCGGTATTCCCTGCTCGACGATTTCTCCGTGATCGAGAACAATAATCCGATCCATGTTCTGCAGTCCACTGAGGCGATGGGCAATGAAGATAATTGTTGAGCTTTTGAAGGAGTTGCGTAGAGCGATTTGAATAGCCGCCTCGGAGTCTGAGTCCAGGTTAGAGGTGCCCTCGTCAATGCAAACGACCTGGAAATAACAAGATATTTGAAGATAGGTGTAGAACTAGTTCAAAAGAAACCTGCCTTGAGACCTTACAAAATCAGAAATCCGATTCAGTAAAGGAAAAACTAATCGTAATCCACTTACCTTTGCATTCTTGAGCAGTGCTCTCGTGAGGCATAACAGCTGCCGTTGTCCCGCTGAGAGATTAGTCCCACCCTTTTCGAGTTTACCCTCCAGCCCACCGAGCGACTGCACCAAAGGTGTCGCCAAACAGTTTGTTATTGCATTCCAAATCTCGGAATCGATATATCGTTTGCGGGGATCAAGATTTTCTCTCACAGTACCTTCGAAGAGGAACGGCTCTTGTGGAATGATTCCGATTCGGTCGCGCAACACTCTCAATGCAAGCGTCTTCAAGTTGACACAATCTAATGAAATTTCACCGGAATTCAACGGCGACACTCTCAGCAGCGCAGCAATAATTGAACTCTTGCCAGCTCCGGTGCGTCCCACAATTGCGATCCTTTCGAAAGCTGCCGTCTGGAAACTCAAATTAAGCAACGCCGGCGATAAATGTTCCCGATATTTCAGCTGAACTCCACTGAATGATAGAACTCCCTGACTAGGCCACCCAAATGGAGGATCTGCACTGCCATCGGCGTTTTGTTCCTCCTCGAGTTGCAAATACTGATTGACACGCTCAACTGCGATCATTTCTTGCTCGGTTTCAGCCAAAGCGTTAAGTACTCCACCCAGAAGGCCAGTAATTGACAAAGCGTAGGAAATGGCGAGGCCTACCAGTCCTGGATTAGTTGCATGCGCCGAAGTCATGGCTGCGAGAATGCCAGCGCCACCGACTAACATGGCGCCTAACATCTGCAAACGAAGCCCCAGCCATTGTTGTGCAGCGGCAGATGTTAGCTGGGCTTTAATACTTTCCTCCAGCTTCACATGGAAGTCGCGTTGGAACCTTGCACTCGCACGCATCGTCCGGATGGTTGTTATCCCTTCAAGGGTTTCAGTGAAGTGTGTGTACAAAGGAGATAGTGCATTACTCGAGAGGCGTTTAATATCCCTCGAGGCGTGACGATAGCGATGTTGCAGATTGAGGTAGATGGGGATCATTGGAATTACTACCAACGCCAGCCAGGGCATGGCATAAAGACTGATGCAGAGGGCGCCGGTTAGTCCAACCACTTGGGCAAGTAGGATATTCAAAATGAACGGAAGTGAGTCGTCAATGGTGTACGTATCCGAAGAGAAGCGGTTCAAGATGCGACCCACAGAGGTAATGTCGAAGAATTGAAATTTTGTCTGAAAGAAAAATTTAAATTTTTATGAAACTGCTACACAAAGGACTGCCGGTCAACTTACGTAAATAACTTTATTGAGAAGTTTGTCATGGATGAACTTGGCCGCCTTTATACCCGCATAGGCAAACAGAAAAGCTCTAATCAGTGTCAACACTGAATTGGTAAGCGCCAATGAAGCAAAAATGCCCAAATAGTAGCCAAGTCCATGGTTTACTGGCGTCGTGCCATTACCTGTGAACACTGTTTGATTATCCGGTACAACCGTGGTGTCAGTAACCCAGTGAGCCAGCCACGCATCAGAGATATTTCTCGATAGCTGCATGAGAACCACAAATGTGAGGACCGCTGCTCCTAGTGGGCTAGCAACCGCTTTCCAGTAGCAGGCTATGACGCTCATCGAAACGTTTCCATACTCCCGGGATTCCTTAGAAAAGTAAACATGCATACATATACGTTAAAGGTGATTTAAAGTATTCGCCTTACCTCTAACATTAGACTGTCCAAGCTTTTGGTATCGGGTGTTTCTTCGTTTAAGAGGTCAATCTTCGACATACGACGCTTCGTATAGTCTATCGATTCGCCAGGGTCGTCTTCAAGACTCAGGTCGAGGCTTTCCGACATGAAATCACTAAGACCTACGACTCCGTTGTTTACATGAAGAATCTAGAAATTTAATAGAATGAGTATCTGTATCGAGCTCTCCGATTGGTTGCAACACACCTGATTGGCATTGAAGAACAAAGTCTTATTGTTTGTCACAACAATTCGTGTTTTCTCCTTCAGCAGCCCCAACAGACAGTACTTAACAACATGGTTAGCTACATGCGCATCAAGAGAAGAAAGAACGTCGTCCAGAAGGTATACTAAAACAGATGGTAAGTAAAGAGCTATGAAGACAGGAGCGTTATGTTCACTTACTCTTCTTGTCTTGGTAGACAGCTCTGGCCAAGGCAACTCTACTACGCTGACCACCAGATAGAGTGCGTCCATTTTCACCAACTCCAATTAAGTCACCCCCTAGCGCCTTGAGGTCCTCAGTTAGTCCACATGCGAATAATACGTTTCTGTACCACTGCTCATCGAACACAGCTCCCCAGAGGATGTTGTCACGTAGTGTACCTCTCTGCAGCCAAGATGTTTGTGGAACATAACCGAAACCTGGAAGATGGAGAGTTGTTGTGAGTTTCCGATTGGATCCGATGTAAAATAAATATTTTAAATTCTTTTAAACTATCAACCCAACTGTCGAATCCGGCGGTTTGGCTTCGGAGGGAGTATCACTACTTTCAATCATTGTAAATAATCTGACCACTATTCCACTTACCAGCAGTCAAATCCTGCACGCAAACACTCCCATCGACACAATCAATTGCCGCCACAATCGCCGAAACGAAAGTGCTCTTGCCACCACCTACTGGTCCCTCGATGCAGATCAAATCACCCTATAATCAGAAATGAGTAAACTTGCTGCCGCTTTTGTACTTGGGCTACCCCCTCACCTTCTTAACGTCCAAGTTGACTTTCATCAATCGAAACACAAAGCTGTCCTCATGCGCTGAGGATCGGTGTTCATGTTCAAAGGACGCGTCCTTCAGTTGCAAAACAGTTGGTTTTTCATCCACTTTTTGTGGCCCAGATCCCTTAATTACCGGCTGGTAGTACGAGGAGAAGTCTAAGTTGGGAAGCTACAGAGAAAATGCGATGGTTGAACACTTTTTCTTAGAATATTGCCGAATCTTACATCGAAAAGCTCCTGAACACGCTTTATAGACACCCAGGCTTCAACTAGACCGTTCAAGACCCAAGGAAAAGCATTTAGCGGTCCAATCAACATGTTGAGCAGTGCAACACTTGTGTATGTTGTTGCGGCGGTGAGAGGATTTCCCAATAGAACGGATACTCCAAAGGTAAGCAGACACATTAGCACGGGTGTAGTAGCCCAGAAGTAGACACACAGAGCGTCAAGATATTTTCTCCTTGCGAGGAAATTCACTTCAGTCTTACGAAGGGCTGGTAAAAAAGTAAAATTCATTAAATTTGTCATAATTGTAGCTATCGAACTCACCTTTGATCTTCTGAATGAAGACATCCTCCCAGGCGTGCAGCTTAATTTGCTTGGCCCCACTGACTGTTTCACTGGTGGCTGCCAAACGAGCATCTTTTGCTGTCATCAGTCCTTTGGAATAGTGTCCAATCTTTCCCGCTATCCAACGATTGATAGGAATCAGCATTGCAGCGAACACCACCCCGGCTATAAAAGCTGCGCCCAATTGAGTGTAAAGCAGGTAAAGCGTTGTAAAGAGCTGAAGCGGACAAATTACCATAGGTCCGTTTAATCAAATTGTCGCTCACTCACCTGAAACGGAATACTCCAAAACGAGTGAAAACTAATACACGAGTTCACGATTCGGTCAGTGTCAGTTGACATTAAGTTTAGAATCTCGGGGCTGGAGTTCTTAAGGCCCCTAGCTTCCAAGGCTTTCCGATAGATTGCGCTAACTACACCGATTCTCATCTTCATTCCAATGATAGACATTCGCCAGTTGAAATGAGTGGAACACAACGCCGCTGGAAAATAAATAAGCAGTTATAAATTTAACAAATCGACACCTTGCTACTTACACAACAGGGTTGCTCCGAACAACCCCAACGCATACCAATATGGTTTGCTGTCTGTTCCAGTAACATCAGACCCCGCCTGACTTAGGAGTCCACCAAGCAAGAGCGGTCCAGCAAATCCTGATGTGTCGGCGACAAACCGCAACAAGCCGATAAAATAGAATTCCTTTCCAAAAGTCTTATGCAGAGCCCAGAACATTGACTTCGTCCTCGATATCTGCATATTCAACTTCTCACTGATTCTTGAGATGCTCAAACATTCAGGCAGATCAAACAGATCTTCAATTCTCTTGAGACTACCTGCGACTCCCTTGGTTATGAGTGGCTCCACCCATGCGAAAACAAATTTAGAAACGAAATTCGCTTCGTCTTGCGCGTGACCCAGAAGCAACTCATTGAGGTTAAAGTGGAAATGCACATATCGATTCGACAGCAGAGCTTGTTGCTCCTAAATGACAGACAGAGATTGTAAGAGATCTTAATGCAAAACCACTTGTTACTTACATTATCCTGATCGAAGTTCAACGGAGAGTTGACCGCACTTCCTCGTGGAATCATTGTCAACGCATATAGCGCATCCATTAGCACTGTGGCTAAGCTCCATGGCCAGTAACTGCCGTTTAGACTTGATCTCAGCCATACTGCATCCAACACCACTACCCAACACCACATTACAATAAGGAAAAGTGGCCCACGATGGCTGATCTCTCCAAATCTCCTACTGGACAAGAGATAGCCTACAATAGAAACAATTTTTATCACATTTCCCTATCGCTGGCGAATTTCTGCCTTACCGCAGTGCACAATCCACATAACACATTCTGTGCATACAACCAACACGTCTACTGGGTAGATAGTCAAGCCCTGCGAATGGAAGTAAAATATCTTCGTAACTGGTAGGGCAGCGAGGAAGAGCGTTGTTATGATGCGGAAATATATTGCACGAATCTGCGTGGGATTTCTTATAACGGGACGATTATATGAGCCGAAGTTGTAAGAGGAGACGGCTGCAAATATCGTGTAGATGGGTATCTGTAGGCAGATCTCTTGAAAACATGGTAAGAGATCATTGGAATTGGCTGCAAATGGTGTTATTCCCGTCGGGCAAAAGTCCCTCCAATTCCATTGGAAGTGCCCGTACGTTGACATGGTTTCGTGTGTTAATTAATACTCTGAAATGAAAATGAGTCATATTTGAGTTTGAATAACTTGCCAAGTCCCCAAATGGTGGGTCAATTTTGAAGACGGGTTTTGCGAGGGGCCGAACTGACGCGAAAGTTAGTGGCGTAGTATAATAGCCGTTAATATACACCCTGAAGATGCTCTTGGGACTTGTAACTACTGACGATGTTTACAGCTCTGGTGGTATAAATACTTAAGACTAGGGTAGGCAATTATGGATCATAAGTTCGTTTCAGCACCGCTGCTTATCTCGAATAATTAGGTGATACCGACCGAGATGGTAAGTTTCATAGTTTTAGCCAGTGTAACAGCCGGCTATCCTTATCTATACATACTAATCAGATGGTGCTTCCACGCCTATCTTAATTCGTGATAAATTCTTAAAAGGTTTTTTGTAATCATTGCTTTGTTGTGTTCATTTCGTACAAAGATTATTTTTATTGGATCAACGAAATAGTTACGAATTACTATGACAAATCATTCCCTAGTGGTTCCCCAATCTATCGCACCTTTAGTTGAACCACTTCAATACGAGTCAACTAAAATTAAGGAAATATTTCTGAATTCAATCCAGCCTGATAAAGAAAACTTCAGCGATTGGGACCCACCGACGAACAAGTAATTTCACAACACTGTCCTGTCCATGTGGCAGTAGCAAAGCTCAAAGACACAAACCCTATTTTGTTATCGTTTCAGTTATGATTGATTTAGTAATTAACTAGATCAAATCGATTACATTGCACATACCGAATGACTAACCGCAGAAGATACCACAAAACTCCTCCAATGCTTCAAAATTGAAATTAAAGTTTTTGTTTACGGCGTTTTGTTATCGCCGTACAGCCCTGCATAAAATGTCACCGTGACATTTCGCATGACAGCACGGCGAATTGACTCTCAAATATCAAAAACTTCCAAAAAGCAGTCGCGTTCCGAAACAAATGGTCATTTATCCATCTTTCAGTAAGTTAATTACGTTAAGTTCTGATGGAAAATTGTAAACAAACCTTAAAGGAAACCCAGGTGAATATTTTACGTGAAGATTTCTTTGTTTTCCATCGCGAAAACTTGGAAAACTTGCTGTAGTAAGATTGCACACAACTTTTTGAGACGTCTCTCTTGACAGCTGAAAGACCTTAGAGCAAAAAATGACAAACGAAGATCCAGATGTGGTCGCAGGAAATGGTAGTGGCGCTGCCGTCAACAGAGCGAAATCGACCCTTACGTTGGAAGAAATTTTCGAATTTTTAAGCCAAAACCAAAAAATTGTTTTTAAAAGCCAACAAATCGATGATCCCGAATTAACGGTGAGTGAAAAAAAGTCCATTGCAAGGGAGGTGTTTGAGAAGAATCCAAAAACATTCATCATGAGATTTGGACCATATTTGGATGTGAAACATGTAGAATTCTTCGAGGAACTCCCACTACCCGAGGAGGATCAGTACGAGTTTGATTATCTGCTTGAAGATCTACATGTGAAATTGGAGAAAAAGACGAGTAATGTAAAGAATCGCCGGTACACTGCCCTGCAAGACATGAAAGAGTACTTTAGCGAAACAGAAATGATGAAGCGTGAACCACATTTGTATCACGAACTGGTTGGCCAGTACCTCTCTGAAGAGGAAAGAACTCAGCGAGACACGTATGACGTGAAGAACACTTCATTTTCGGGAATTCTTCTGAATAAAATGGATCGCGACAATGCCGAAGAAACTCTGCAGAAACAACAGGAACAGGATGATGATGCGGCTCCGTCTCGAGAGGACAGCAGCGATGAGGAAGCAGAGTTTATTGCAGAAACACCTCAGTCCTATCGACAGCAATGGGGGAATTTCGACGACGAGAATATTCCATGTTCAAGTTCAAAAGTGATAAAAAAACAGAAAAAGGCCAAGAACAGAGTGCGACAGCAAAAGTTCATCACAGCGGGAGAGAGAGAAATGCTGCGGCAAGAGTTTGTGGGAATAATGCACGCGAAATTTCTAAATGGAGAAGACAAGGAGTTCGATTATAGTCAGGTTGATGAAAATGCTGAGTTGGATGATCTAAAACAGCTGAATCAGGATAAAGAGGATGAATACTTTGGAGAGAGTGATGATGAGGAGGTTATTGAACGAATGGTAGAGGATTCGGAGGTATCAGACGACGATTTGGATGTTTATATGTCGCATTTGAATCAGCATCACAGTTTGCGGAGTGATTCATCGATAATGTAGACTCAGTTAGGCTCTAATTTTAGTCTTAAGATGCATCTGTCAAAATTAAGGAAAGTGCATAAATAAAATGTTGAAATCAAAAGGCAATGTTTTGACTTTTATTTGTACATACATCTCTTTTTTACTTGCTATATTTCTAAGAACTATTGCACTCAGTGTTTGCTCTAGCTGTCATCATGGGCCATTATTATAGACGCTCAACGGGCTTCTTATGTACAACTTTTGTGTGTACTAACAAAACAGCTTCTGCCGCGGTTAATCGTTAATGTAACCATGTACCCAATGAAAAACAAAATTTGTTTACTTGTGTCAACTGTATTTAAAATAGAAATAGTTTTGTTTATCAAGTCATATCTAGTAGTCGGTGTTCTCGGTCAGCACTATCTAGGCCGACCACGTCCACGAGGAAATCCTCTGCCCCGACCTCGAATAACTTTACTATTAGCCGGTGGGCTCTTCGGCCGCAACGATTCAATGCGGCTGGTGCAACCTGTTGCTGCACCTTCGACGAAATACGATTGATACAACTCCGAGTTGAAATTCGAATTCGTTAATTCGGGTCCAACTGTCAACCAACCGGGACGGATGCTGGAATCTCTGCCAAACAAATGCATTCGACGACGACCCAAACAAAAATGCTCAATGATGTGAAATATTTCGATAGGCTTTTCGAAACTTCCAAACTCTTCTTCCTCCGAGATTATGAGATCGATGTCGACGTTGGCATGAATAAAGTCGCCATCGGTGGACCGTCGTACCGTGCCCTTGATCCCCATCAAACAGTGCTCCTTTGTACGTTGGAACACCGCCTTAGGTTCGAGAATTTTGGAATGTCCCGGTTTGTTGATGTTGGTTCGTATCCAGCATATGTCCTCACAGCGCCGGAATCCCCATTTCTTAAGGCAATTTCGTCCCATATCCAGACCTTCGGAGCTGCCACACCAGAGGAACACGAAACTGCGATGAGCAGCAACTTCGCCGACATCTAAATCTGGAAAGACTTGTGGTTATTAATGATCACAGAAAGTCTGCATTCTTTTACTTAAAATCTCATCCCAGTTCCAGTAAACCCTCGGAGCTCCACCCACTGTTGCTACGGTGGCTGCACCTCGAGCGTACTCCTCCAATGGTGGTTCGATTAGTATAACGTCAAACTTACTCCCAAGAGACTTCAGATCCAACGTCTTAATATCTGCCTTGAGGTACATAGGCGCGGTTGCAGTTTCCGATATTAGTTCATCCTTCAGACGGATGAGTTCCCTGAGCTTCGGATACTCTTCAAAACGGTCAGCCAATCCTACATCGCGAATGAAATTCTGAGGACGCTGTCCTGTATCGACAAAGTGCTGGCAGTAGTCATTATGAGGATTGGAAGATTGTGTGCCCTACAAATATATATATTTATATCGATTCATGGCCTTGGAGCACGAATTTCGATTTTACCTTTAGAAATGTCGATGAATCTCGGTAAATAATCTCCGCTTGAGGTTTTTTCGAAGATGGTCCCGGGCTTTCATTGTCTTCATCACGGTTAGAACGTTGGCTGCCGGCTTCTTCCGCCGTACCAAGAACATGTTTAAGTTCATCGACACTCGACAAACCAAGCTACGATAGTAATAACATATTTTAGGTGGCTATTGATTGTGGATTTTATGCAAAACTTACTGTTTGGGCGAGGAGTTGTTTACGTTTTCGGGAGCGTTCTTGTGAGCTTTTTAGGATATCACTCATTATACATAGAAAAATAACTAAATTTGGGGAGATTTTTATTATTTTATGTCGGCGTCGCTTAAGCAGTGATAAAGAAATTTGACATTTTATTGCATTTTTTTTTTGGGTACATGTACATGACAGAAAATCAAGCGAAATGAAATAAGCTAAGGCCATGGTCGCATTTATACTTATGCTGGAAACAGATGCGCTGAAATACTGAAATTGAAAATATTTGACTTAAATATTAGGCCTGTTTTATTGCACATGTATCTCAGTGAAGTAAAGTACCTAAAGTAGAATCTTCAGCACGCAATTACAACAACTATAATAGAGTCTCGAAAGTATCAAGCGGTGAAACGTCAGTTCAGTACAGAATCTGTCAAAATGAATGTGCGAATAAACACTCCGAGCATTTAACCCCAACATTTCATATTAATTTAGTGGAAATGTCGTGTAATTAACTGAAAAGTTGCACAGAAAAAGTTTTACGTACGTAAAAAATAATAAATTCGTTTTTTAGGAAACTTGGAGATCGATTGCTTTATGCCTACCTATAATATTGCTTTTTTTATGAACTAACTTCATATCAAAAACAACATTTTAATATCTAGGTTGAAGTCAATGATTAGATTACGTTTAAGTGCTCCAAAAAAAGCAAAATAATTTTTCGGTTGCATTTTAAGTAGATCCACAGAAAGAACGAAAATAAATGCTCGTAAATATGTTACCTACATAATGAAGCATTGGGCAAAAAAGAAGCGTCCGGAATCAAGAAAATCATTTCTAAAACCGTTCCATTGGCGCAAAAGATACTCTTCTGTTGATTCTATGAGAATTTCGCTTGCCAGATGCACTTATGCAGGTGCAATTTATTTTATACAAGCAAGCTATAGTAGCCATATCTATATGTACTATACATACTAATTTTGGACATTTCACCAATACGTGGTGAAAGCAGTTTTCTTGTTCTATTGGATTTCAGAATGAGTGAAACCAATGGAAAATGACTTAAATTGCCGGAAATGTTTGAAAACCCGCTGATTTAATCTTTAGAAAAAAACTCTGTTTAATTTACATGCTTCATTTTATTTCACAAATTACAATGCAACATTGCAAACATTGCGTGTTATTGTTTTAAATAAACATAAGAAATTCATTTACACGCACACGTTTGATTTAATAAAATTCTATATTCTGTTAGCACAGTGAAAGCGAAGTAAACTTTTTAAATTTCTGTAAAATTTTTAAAATAATTAAATGTTCATTCATACACACACAATATAAAAAAATGCAAAAGAAAAGACAAAAATGTGTTCGCGAAAAAATCACATATTAAAGCTTATTCAGTATCCTAGAGATTCTTTCGAAAAAATAAAATAAAATGTAGAGTTCGGGAATGTTATTGCGTATAAAAATATTAGAGATGGCAACGTCCTATTTCCTATTTCCCATTGTTATAAAGGATTTCGTTAGGTTTTCCTTTGATATGGTCGAATTGATAGTTTTCGAATGGTTCCTCGGCAAGGATCTTCTGTAAATCGGCTTCCAAAGACGCAATAGACTTTTCCAGTATGAAGTGTGGGTGTTCCTAAGGAGCAGGACGGCAGGTATAATATACGTGTATAATTGATAAGCGCTTTGCTTACCTTTAAATACACTCTTCCCTGATAGATGATGAGCATCACGTCATGCACAATTTCGAAGATATGTCCATAGCCTCCTGTTTGACATTTCAGAATGATCTCGCGGAGGTCCATGAAGTCTGGTGTCTTCAATATAAAATCTGGAAACTGAGAACAACATCAAAGCTTGTTCATGAGGGTGGATTACCGTACTTACGTAATTCCGGCAGAACTGTATCTTGAAGAAGAGATCAGCGCTCTTGGCCTCCATTAGGCGGGTTATGAAAACGTTTAGTTTTTCCACAAGGTCCTTTCCCAGTGGCTTGGGCAGGTTTGGGTCGAAGGCGGCTGAGAATTCCGATAATTTGTCCTCTAACACACGTATGTCGCAGTTAAGCTTTGATTCACAGAGTGACGGACAAGTATCATATGCGGAGCAGATATTCAAAAGAGGCTTGCCGAAGGTTTCATCGATATAGTTATCTATACCAGTGGAACCTTCATCTGCAGACTCTCGTTTAATGAAATTATAAGTACCGGTCTTGAAATACGTCCCGTTGAGGGTGTTTTGTCGTTGAGTTATATCTGAATCCTCAACCATGGTGTACAAGTAGTTTTTATTCATTGTCGGGTCTTTGTATACGGCACTCTCCATTGAAGAATTCAAGAAGTCGAGCGACTCATCACTGCTGGACTTTTGTGGAGTGGTACTGACCTTCTGATACACATTCTTCTGAGCCTGAACTAGGTTGTCAAGATTTACAAACGACTGCATGAGATTATCAACGAAACGCACTGTGGAGTCCTGCCAATCGGCGAAGCTCCGATCGAAATCGGGACTCAAAGCCGATCGGACCTTATTCAGACCTTCAGGTGTGTTGTACACATAACCCTTGATGATGATCCATGCATTGATGACACGAGTGAACACAAAAATAAAGTCCTTGACAGCCCATGCAATGCCTTGAGAGTTAATGTTCGGCAGCACGCCATCGGGACGGATTAGGTCTTGCTTCATGCGCGCGCATAAACTATCGATCTTTTTAAAACACGGACGGTTGCGGTGGGTGTAGGCGAGTTTTTCAGCAATTTCGCTGCCCGACAAAGCAAGTGTCTTAAGTTCTTCGAATTTGGATTGGCTGAGGACGACGTGAGAAGGTTCAACGACTCCGGCAGCTGAACAGCCATTGTTCGTGAAATCGCTAGAGAGGCGAATAAATAGATACTGAAGATTTGCGATTTTGGATTAAACCTTACCACATGTCCTTGTCATTGCTACTTATTGCTTTTGGAGAGGTTTGTAATGTTGAGTCTTCTAGAAAACATAATTATTAGTATGTATTAAGAAGACAATTTTTGGCGCATTTACCTTTTGTCCCAAGTTCGGCTTGGTCAAAGTGCATATTAACCTTGCCAATGGATGCAGTCATGTCATTCATGGAATTTATGTTAACTGGGTTGTTCTGGTTGACGCACTGCACTCCTATTTGAATTAGCATCTTATTCGGTTCCCGGCAGTTGGAGTTTTGTTGCTGCGACTGCGGCTGTTGGCTAGCGTTTCCACCACCTACCCCATTGGTGACCGTTTGGTACAGAGGCATCGCAGCGTAAGGCATGTTTGGAGTCAGTCCATAAGGGAGCGCTAAATTTGGCGCGGGCAATATTGGTGACAAAATAGTTCCATATGGCCAAATTGAGTGCATTTCTAAAAGAAAATGTGATGTTTTCTAAACTGTTTGAATTATATTCGAAACTTACCCTGACTCGCAATGTTTGCAAACCGCATACGATCCATTGTCGACAACTTGGTTACAGATTTGTTTGAGAAGCAATTATCCGGGCTATTAGATTCGCTGCTCGTCGGCAGCTGACTATTCACTCCAAGAATTTTCCGAGCTATAAAGTATGTGGCAAGATAAGTGAAAATTTTTTCTGAAAATGCCCTAAAAACTGTGCTGCTTGGATTGTTTAGTAAGATACAGTGATTTTGTTTCCTGTGAATGGGGACATTCAACTTACGGAGGCGTTTAGGTTCATAAGAGTCCGACATGTTTGGTATGTAGTAAATAAGAATAAATAGACAACGTGGCGCGGTCGGACTTTGATGACTAATAAACGAGAATTGCAGGCATTCACAACCGCGTCTAGGGTAACCGGCGCGGCCTACTAGAATTCTTAACAAATTCAAAAGGATATTCCGCTCAAAATCAAAAAAAGTTAATACGTCAACGGTAGGAAAAGGAAAATAATGGAAAAAACGTTATGGCTGCCGCCCAAGTGAAATGCAAAACAATGCTGACACTTTGCGAAATTGCATTACAATTTTCTAGAAATCGTATTATTAATCACACTTTTTCTATATTATCGACAGATGGCGATTTTTGAATTCGGTATTACATGTGGCGTGTTTTAAGGCGTTTTATGACATTTCAGTCGTTTTAGTTCCAAATAAGAGCCGTAAAACGCCAAACGATACTTAAACGACTCGACTCAAAAAACGCCAACAACAACAACTGTCGTTTACGCCACGTAGAATAAGGTTGAGTTGTTTTCTTATCTTTATTTAGCAACATATATTTGGCCCTAGTGAGAAATCCGTCAGAACGGAGAATTCTCCGCACCGCATACATCGTCGGAGACTCAAATTACATTCCGTCTTCAGAAACAACAATTAAAATGCGACAACGTATTGATTTGACATGATAATGTTTCCCGGTACATAGCGGTTTTCCTATTTAGTACTTGTTTTTTTCATTTGTTTTCGCCCTGGAAACACAATTCCTGTCGGAGCATATCGGAAGAAAATTAGTATGAAGCTGTTAAAAATATCAGTAAAAACGCACTTAATTGCACTAAAACGCAAAACACCAGTGTGCGTTACATATTTGCCGGAAGAAAGATCCGAAAATCTGTTCGGAAGAATACCTCGATGCAAAAATCCTCCGATTCGTATGAAATCGGAGAATTTTCCGTTCCGACGGATACCTTGCTAGGGCCGATTATTTTGTACTTTGATTTAAAACAGCATGGCACATGGAAGTAGTGGGAGCACTGGGTTAGCTCTACTCCTTTCGATGTGGCTTGAGCTTCCAATGCCAATCGTATGTTGATATTTATACAACAATATTGTCTAGCAATAAAGAGTTATTATTAATATTATTATTTCTTTATTTATTACGTAAACTATTTATAAAGGTAATATAACGTGTAGCACTATCTACCCAGGGCTATACTTGAAAAGTCGATATAGATTGATTTGGCATCACTGTTGACATTTCAGCTGTCATTGAATGACACAATCTTTTGAAGCAAAACTCACATCAACAAAAAATAAGTCCTTAGCATAAAGTTTTCCTTTGCTTTAAACATTTCTTTATAAAATTAAACAATACTTAACTTAATAAAATGACCGAACCAAATTACGAATGTGAAGTACTTAATGGAAAGAATAAAACCAATGTGCGCTGTCAGTTTTGTAATTCGTTAATGCTCTCTAAACAGATCGGGGACTACTTTAAACAAGATGAAGAGGTATGATATTATACTCGATTATGGCTGGAATCGGGATAATATTCATTTAATGCTTTTTGTAGATTCAACTTCCACATATGCACATTCGAAACAGCAAAGATCCCTCCACCGTAGAGACCGATGCAGTGACTGACTTCTGGGTCGTTGGTGACATGTTCCAATTTGAAAATATTGGGTTTTCAAATACCGTAGACAATCTTAAATATCTTACTTGTGCTGATTGTGATATGGGACCTGTTGGTTACCATGCAGTAGACACACCGAAGAGGTATTGCATTGCATTGAGCCGGGTGAAGCATCAGAACTAATGATGGCAGAAAACGAATGTTCCACTGAAGGTGTTTCTTATATACATATTATTTTTATATGCTTACATTTCTTTTAAAAGTGAAATAAAAACAGTTTGTAATAAAAACTGTTAGTAGTTCATTTTGCCAACGAAAATGAGTACAGCACGCTTCTGAGTATGTGTGTGATTCTAAACAATAGTCCTTTGACCATGTTCACTAAAATGGTTAATTATACCTCCTTTGTTGTCCTTCCGAGCGTATTTCCACAAACGTTTTATATTTGAGGACTTGCGCCATTACGATAGGCTGTTACCCTGACCTGTGTTCGGACGGTATTTTGGTGTTTTCCACCTTGTCGCTCAACATAAAATTGTTGTTTACAAACAAAGGGCTTTCTAATTGTTCGACTTCTGCGTGGAATTAGATGCAAGAGCACCACCCTTATGCGGGCTTGAGAAAAGAAACTACAGGAAACTACGTTCCGAATAGCGCAATGCTTTGTTATATAAATTTGCCAATTAAATTAACGCATGGTGATCTCTATACGAAATCACGACTATCGGTGTCTGTTAGAATATAAAAACACGATAATCCCAATTATTATTATACTAGTTTCAGTTTATTGCCTACAATGCGATAATCATTTTACTGGACAATATGTACTCGTGCTTGTTCTAATTATTTGTTATGGTGATACCTTCGCCTCTGTTGAATGTACATTACCCAGCATAATAGATATAGTACCGCCTATGACCTACAAATCTTATTATATACGTTTTTAAAATAGGATAATATCCGAGTCAAGATGCCTTGCGTTGCTATACTACAAGGTCAATTAAGCTATCAAAAAAATGGAAGTGTGCTCTTAGCTAGTATAATGCATTCGTTATCTTCCCTCCGTCCAGGACTGTGTCGTCCTCTCATATCCCATAGAGAGGTTCCAGTTGGACATTCTCGTATTTTAAATGCGACTGTTTTGACCATGCCTTCAGACTCATCAAGGGTTTTTAAGAAACAGCCTTTGCATGTTGGAATTTGCTTGCCTTCAAATTCAAGAACATAGCTATAGGTCTTCATGCGATATTTCTCCTTATCCGAATCATAACTTTTTGGACGAAAGGACTTCTTATTTGACACTGTAATCATAGATGTAATATATTCAGTTCGCTTGTCGTAGCTTCCCAGACTCCAGTAGTCATTGAAGATTGCTTGTTGCATTTCCGGAGTGAATCGTGTGCTACACTTTGCGCGACATTCCGATAGAGGTGTCATCTTTTTTTCGGGTATAAATTTGCCAGCACTTGTAATGTAGGCTTTTCCGGTGTTGCGACAGACTTTTCGCAATTGCCTTGATGTACGTGTTTTGTCAAGAAAGCTTTCCTCTTCGGTGTTAAATAATGTCGATGGCGATGCATCGTGTTGTTCCTCATTTATGGAGCTATTTGCTGATTCCATGTAATTGGGATCATGATTACCGTCTTCGCAGGTAAACGCATCTTCATTTGTTGTTGACATAAACTTCATCTACAAAATAGGTAATTGGATACACATAATATATACATATAAGTATGTACCTACATACATACGCTATTATAAATGAAAACTTACCTTTTGGAAGTAGGTTTGTTGCGGTACAATTTCCTAATATTTGTTATTACCGTTTACAAATTCAGTTAATAATTTACAACCTTTCTATTGTGAAAAAACTGTTGAAATGCATTTATTGCACTTAATTTATTATAAACAAAACGGTTGTCTCTCCAAACTAAATGACAGCCAGAGAATAAATAGCAACGAAGAAGCAGTAGATACATGCGGGAGCGGGAGTACATTGGCTCTATCTCTCTCATACAGTGAACACACCCAGATATTGCCTACATTTTGCTGTAGAATGGTGAATTTGAAAGATGGTACTAGTCCCAATACATAACAGTGGTATCGTTTGTCCAATTTTGTTAAACTGAGAAAGTTCTTACAGATTCAACTTTTCAATTCTGAAACTCACCGATATTCAGCTGGTATAAAAAAATAAATTCAAATCCAAAACAAAACTTTAAGAAGAGTTTGCTATAATTTTTGAACGTTTTCTTTTGAATGGAAATTGTTAGCTAGAGTTTTTTAAGGAAATAAAAAATGTAATTTTAAAAGGTTATTCAAATGACATCGAATAGGAGAACGGCGAACAAATCCAATTTAATACATTTATGAACAACAAAGTGCTTTGTCGTAAGAAGGAGTCATCGGAGACCTTATACATATTATATGTATTCTGAATCAGGATTTCGTTCTTCAGTCCATATTGGCTCGATATCAAAGAAAATATTCGCTCAACATTAGCATTATGTGCAGGAATTGAAAAAAACAAACTGTGCAATATAGGCATAAAATGTTCACTGTGTAATTCAATATTGTAAATTTTTTTTAAGTATTCTACCCATTTTTCGTGCAGTTAAAAAGGTATTATTATTTTGTTCTACAAATATTTTTAGGTTACAAAATTGGTCAAACTATTTATTTTCGTTTAATTTGTTGGGAATTTTGTTTAAATCCATCCATGTAAAACAATCAAACTCATCCAGAGATTCGCCTCATCTCTGAAGATATTTAAAACACCTTGAATAAACGAAAAATATTGTTTCCACGTTTTTAAGGTATCATTTTCATTTCCACCTTTAACTAAACATTTTAGTGTTGAAAAAAAGTTTTGTTATAGTTTGGTGGTGTCGAAAAATTCCGTAAACTGGGAAATCCCAAAAAGAGGACAAATTGCACATTTTCTCAAAAAGATACCGGACATTTTTTGTTTAGATAAAAAGAGGACATGTCCTCTTAAAAGAGGACGTCTGGTCAGCCTAAGCAAGATGCGCTATCTTCTCTTGTTTTATCATTTCCACAACGCAATCCATGTCAAAATTTTACTAGAGTTTCTAATGTTTCGAGAAAAAAAAATTGGCGAGCAGCTAAAATTTAGTTTTTCTCCAGCTGCTCAATTAACTTTAGCATTACAATTTTAAGCTTAATTTTGTTAAGAATTTTCCACAAAAGAAAAGAATATAATAGGGGTATTCATGCAACGTCGTAAACTCGTCGTAAACGTCGTAAACGTCGTAAGTTTACGACGTGGTAAATGAACTGTCAAAATTTGTATGGAAAATCATTTACGACGAGATGGTAAACTTACTACGCGAATTTGTGTGGAAAACCGAGATGGTAAACTTACGACGAGGTTATTGTGACATTTCACACTTGAAATAAAGGCGCCAAATCAGAAAAAAATTACTTTGCATGCATTTATAATACTTTTGATGCATTTATAAATAGAAATTGCGAATTTTACTATTCCAATTGTAGGATAATTAGTTAGTCCATCAAATTGTATTAAGAAAACAAGTTTTAAAAGAGATTAAATATCGAAATTTTCAATTCCAAACAAAGGGAGTTTTCGTTCGCGGCAAAAAGATTGGTATTGTAAATTTCGTTATTTAAACCCTTTTAAAACTTGTTTTCCTAATACAATTTGATGGACTAACTAATTATCCTACACTTGGAATAGTAAAATGTGCAATTTTCTCTTTATAATTATATCAAAAGTGGTTTGTTCGCATTTTATCAATTCGTTCGTTCCCTATCATGTGAAACAGCTGATTGGTTTACCACCATTTACCACAAATAGCAAATTGGGGCGTTCATGAAACGTTCGTCGTAAACTTACCATTTTACGCAAATGGTAAACTTACGACGTTGCATGAATACCCTTAATAACATTTCCATCGGAGTTTATTCACGATACCCCTAAATAACTTTTAATTTTGCTTACATTTTTCACTGCAGTTTGACACATTTCTATTAGACCTTATGCTAAAAGTTCTGTTTACACAAATTCGGCAAAGCCTTTCATTATTACAAATTTCGTTGCCCTGCAAACAATCTAAACGATTTTATTAGTTTATGTGAGTTATATCATGTAAAGTTCAGTTGTGAAATATCAAACCGGGAGTACCTACCTATTTATGTACCTATGCTCTGGCGAAATGTATGACGTTCCGGAGAAAAACTTTGTTGGTCACGGATGACTTAATTTCAACACTGCAGTAAAAATTTGAGTTCAAATTCGTGAAGTTTTGGTCGAGTGAGAAATTGCATTTAAGCGAGATGATAGTGGTACGGATTCTTTGGCACATTTTTGATTCCTAGTTAGCATGGAAGTATGGACCTCTCCGTTTGTAGAAGTAGCTGCTCCACATTGAGTAGGTCTCGCGTATTTTGGTGATTCTCATTATCTCATACAACACGATATCTCCAAACTGCAATAGTTATCCAAGCAATACAACGTAGAAGTGACATTTCAGCAGCTTATCTTATTCTTTTGATCAATTTAGCTTTTTTTAAATTTTTGCTGTATAGTTCGTACTGTAAGTTGTCAGCATATTGTTCGGAGGTAAAGTGGTTCAAGCAAACAATTGCATTTTAAACATTAAACATTCTGATTTTGGCGCCTGAGAACTTTATTTTGTTTTAGTTTCTTGTCATTATCTTAGCCAAATATAGTATAAATTGTCATTCCACGAAATAATCGAAATCACAATAGCTATGTATTGTGCCGCTGAATTTGCACTGAAATATCAAAATATTGTGTGACGTATTGATGTGCGTGAGATAGGATCCAATTAAAAGTTTGAGAGGTGAGAGCTTTATCTAGTTTAGTTAGCACAAACAAAGTAAAACCGGCTGATAACACCGCGTCTCCACGAGCAATATTTCATAGCATGCCATCTGTCATTTCTCATAAAAAAAAAATAGTGTGACATAAAACGTAGGGTGGACATTTCATAGCTTACTATTTCCATAGCCATTGCAACAAAACACAAACGTCAGGTCAGACTGAAAACTACACCCAATAGAATACTATCACTATCCATAGCATGCTATGAGCTGAGCGATATAAACATAGAACACATTTTTTTTTATAGAATACAATAGTGGTCTCCACACGCAATTTTTATAGTAGATAATGCTATATGGCATTCTATTGCTCGTGGAGACGGGGGGTAATCGAAAGCAAAGTCTTTAAGAAATTTCCAGCCGTCAAACTATATCTTTCAGAACGATCATAGAAACAGCTATAACTACGAGGAAAAAGTCAACCGTTAACTGGGGTAAGTATTATTGTTTTAAGTGTATTTTCCGTTAAGTAATAATAGTCCAATAATTTTAGCATAAAAAAGGTGTAAATCTCGGAATAAGAGATAATAAGCTGAATTTTGGTATATACTTTAATTTCGGCGTTCTAAATATTCTCTCAAAAGTCTCATAAAATCTCGTGTCTGCGTCGTAAGTTATTCGAGGTCAAAGGTCAACAAAATCAGTTTTTCGCGATTATCTCAGTTTCTATTGCTCCAATGATGTTAACATCTACATCTACAAAACTGTAGAGCATAACATTTGCAACAAATTTCATTATAATCATTTTTTTCATGCGCTCAACCGTTTTTGAGATAGAGGGCAGTGAGCGCGCAGCGTTCAGCCATACGTGGTAGATTTTACTTTACTGCCCATGGCCTATTTTCATTTTTCAGTTTGGGGTAAAATTTCATTATGAAATAAGACCCCAGAAGAAGAAATGAAATAAGACCCCAAACGAAAAACAAAAACCTATTGCATGCTGCCCCCCTGCAACCCCCCTGCAACCCCCCTGCTTGGGTTTACTGTCAGATTTGGGGCCTTATTCATTTTTTTTGGGCCTTATTTCATCGCAGTGGGGCCTTATGTCATATTTGAAATTGGGGTATTATTTCATTATGAAAAATATAAATTTTGGGGTGAATTTTCATTTTCAGTTTGGGCCCATTTTTCATTGCTGTCAAATTTCATGTAGCCTATGAGTTAGTAGAAAGGAGAGACGAGAAAGGTAAATAACATTGAAAATCCAATTTGTTCATGGCAATGCTATAGTCGTGGTCTTTGGTATTTGTATCCATGGTCTTTTAAAATTAATTTTCGGTGCACTATTTCTATTATCTATCAAAATGTCTTTCATTCCAATGACGCAATTTTTTTGTGCATTGCCATATACGCCTACGCAGATTTTTAGCGAGTAGAAAGAAGAAAGGTATATGCATCGAAAACGCACCGAAACGAAAATGTAATTTCAGAAATAATTATCCGCACCATTCCATTTTCGATAGAAAAAACCTTAAGATGTAATTTGTGTTTTTCCGGAGATCGAACCTGGGATCCCCCGTACAGTAGTCCAGCACACTAACCATACTGCGCTACTGCGCCCATATTTATTTGAAAGTTTTCCAAGATCTGGGAATTAGTGTTCTCCTTTAGGACCTTAGATACGATTATATTACTATAGATATGTACCATTGAAACACACCTGATTTATCGAATAAAACAACAAAATTCTTTATTGCTTTATCCCAAAGAGTTCAAGTTTTCCATTCTTTCTCAATCTTACTAACGCAATAATAGCAATAAATATTTTCTTACATTTTTTCGATTTTGTCTATTTTTGTAATTAACTTTAATATTTTATGTCTGGTTCCATTAAGATTTTAAAACATTGGCAGTTGTTTTTCAAAAAAAACAAAAAATTAAATAAAATGCAGTTCATTATAAGTATTTGTTGTGATTTTTGATTCTCTTTGCAATGCGATTGATGGCGTTAGCGCAAATCGTATGTAACTACTAGGTATGTACTTATAAATTATAGTAGTAGTAACTAAAACGTATGTTGCACACAAACTGGTTCAACTTATTACTCAGACATAAAAGAGATATTTATAAAACTAAAGCAGGTCCTAAAGCTAAGACCATGATGGGTAGTAATTTTTTCTATCAACTACAATTAATTTTTGGTATTAGCTGTGTCTGAAATTGTTTCATTTTTCTATAAATATTTATACTTTCTTTTATAGTAACTAGTTTTATAATTTAAATTTAACAATGTTTTATTTTTATTTATTTCTTAAGTTGTTTGTTATGATTTCTTTTAAAAGCTACATGTAAACAATTGTATGTATTTTGTTCTATTAATAATGCTGTAACAATTTGGTGTGCAGACTTTTTACGAACTCCACGAACTCCATGTGGACACGATATTAATGACGTGCTAACATTTCGTTCCTTCATTCAGATAAATAAGTGTCGAATTTGACAAATAGGTGGTGAGACGTTTATTTATTTATTATTATTTTGAAATACGGTGGAAGTATTTATTATATCAGAATCAAGACAATTATTTTGACAGAGTCGTCAAAGGGCTGCACACTTAATTGTAAAATAAAAGACAATTCTTAGGACTTATATTTTTCAGAAGGAAATAATTTATTTACTTATCTTTAGGTAGGTATTACTTTTTTATATACGTATATACAAAAATTGCTTCTTTTTCTCTTTGTATAATTTAGTTTTTGAATTATTCTCATATGAAATATTGTGACAATCGATTTTTTATAAAGATTTATTAAGTTTTTTTTTTATAAAATCTTTGGTTCAGCTGTTTTCGCATTTTATTTTAAATGTATGTTAGCAATAACAGGGTTAATTCTATTTTGTATGGTTCCTATTTTAATGCAAACATGTATTCTGTATTGTTTGTGCCTGGTGAAGAGGTTGCTTTTGTTTTATTTTTTAGGAAAAAAATAAATCAAATAGATGTAAAGGACCACAACGCATTTTTTTTTACACATTTTTAAAATTCTGTTGTTTTATCGATTTTTTTTGTTTTTTTTTCTTTATTTCATTTTTAAATAAGAAAAATATTGTAAAACTTACCGTCAAAAACAGAATTCAAAATCGACAAAAAAAAATTCTTAAAATTGGAATTTTGTTAATAACATTTAAATACAAAATTAAACTCGTTTAAATAGTAGTAAGAGTCCACATAAGATCGATGCGGCTAATGTTAAGAAAGACACATTTAAAGCACCACTTCCATTACAGCGATCCTGGTCACAGGAGCAGACAATCTGGCGACCGCCAAATCCAGCACGAGAATAACAGTAATTGTAGTTCGTTTGGTTTAGGAATCCACAGGTTCGGATAGTACGGGTATCGGGGGGCACTGAAAAAAAGAAAATTTTTTAAATACTAAAACCGCTGACAAAACAAAAATTATAACTTAAGGTTCCATCACAGATTTTTCCATATAATCAACACATTCTACTGAGAAAAATCTTAATAGCTATATCTACACAAATATTCAAAAGTATTCCAATATAATTCTTACATCCGTTCACGGAGAACTCAATCACTTGACTGATTTTCCTGCAGTAGGTGGATAGGCCCTGTTCTCGAGATGAAAACTCCTCGCGGCAGTCCTTTAAAAGATTTTCAGGTGGGATGTCCAGATTGCAGTTCGCATCCTTGTGACTGTTGCAGACGAAACATTTTATTGCATATCCTAAAATGAAAAACAAAGAAAATACAATTTTGATTATGGTTATCTATTACATTTATGGTTTATACTAAATAAGTTACTGTTTTTCAAACACACTTAAAGTGGCAACGAGGAAAACCGCTAAAGTCGATTTTGATAATTTTTCAGGAAAGCACTTTTAAGATTCGACGAACAATTTTAAATTACAAATGGCTCTGGTTAATCCGCAGAAAATCTGAACTTCTTGAAAAATATATGGAAATAAACGTAATTTAAGTCTCTTTCGGTCTAACGTTTCATTATCTATTGATCATTCTTATTTCGTTCCGAATCCCTTGATATTCCGTCGAGGAAAAACAACCAAACTCGACTTTAGACATTTGTTAACTATAAAAACAAAGGAAAGGGATAAATATCACTCAGAAAAACAACCAAACCCAACTTTAGCTGTTATTACTTGTGACGGAAATGTATTTCTCTTAAGTTGACTTAAGGTGATGTAAAAATCAGACTTTAGTTGTTTGGTTTTCGGGCCATTGTAAATTCAAATTTGAGCTAAAGAGCTAAAAAAAACTGCTTAGATATAGATTTGGTCGTGCTGAATCTAATGGTTCCAAAAAAACTGAATTTCGTCTAAACTTAACTTTAGTTGTTTTTGTTTGTGGCCACAGAAATAACAACACGAAATGCAAAAACATATGATCAATTGAACGATCTTTTTTTTTGTTTTATACATATACAAACGGGTCCGTATATTTGTAAAATTTTGCTACTCATATTTACCTTAACTGGAAAAGGAGATAATTATTTGGAATATGTTTTCTCAGCAGCCTATAAAAAGAGGCTGCATAAGAAATCAAGCATATATGTAGATGAACCGAAATATCCACAACCCCTGATGGGAAAAAGCTTCCGCAGTTCATCATGACCCTGCTGGCTATAGTTAAGAATAACTCCATCAGCTGCTACTCTACGAGAAAATGGAAGACCGCTTAAATAATACATATAGCCAATTCGAAGAAAGCCGCCCGCTACAACAACGTGACTTGATATAGGCCGATATCGGTCCTTTGTATAGTCTGATCAATATACTTGAGGAACTTATTCTAGGGAGAGTGAAATGTTTTTGACCTGACGACTGTAAAAAGAAGTCCTCTTACAAAATTGGTAAAGTGAATATACCTTTTTGTGTAGGACATACAAAAGAGCCTTACCAAATAATCATTTTTAACCTTCAACTTAAATAATTTGACGGTCACAATAGAAAATTGTGTATCCAAATTTTCGCCATTGTGACTTCGTAAAAGTTAACCTGGACGGTTCTGGACGACCAATCGAAAACGACATAAAATGAATTATCAGTACAGCTTAATATCTGCTGGTTAAGCCAACAATACATTAATTCATCATCATCGCGTTTTTTTAACCAAACCTTAAGTCAAATTATATATCTAATTTGTAAAATTTATAATAAACTACTTTATATAATAATTAAGATTTAGAACTTATAATTTAACATACATCTGCAAGCATCTCGGGGCTCTGTTGAAGCGTTCGCCTTTCCCGAGAGAAGTATTTAAAAAAAAAAGATGGTTAGATCAAGTCAACAATCTGTCCTCAACCCGTATGAGGATTGTCCTTCTTGATTTGGAGTCGATGGAGTATCGACTATCGAGAGCTATGGAGGGTCCACTTGAGCAACCTAAACCCGCGACCCACTTAATGGATAAGCGGGGCATTGAAAATTAATGAATGCATTAATCCATACAGGTTCTCATACCCTAGGTTCTCACAACCATTAGATTTTTGGGACGAATGGAAGGGATATAATTATTGTTCACAAGTTCACGATGGCGATAATAGAAATATTTTTGTGTTAAGAACACTTTCTTCATTTCGGTGTTTCTCCATTGGATGCGGCACTGTGTGAAATCCCATTTGGTTCCCTATTTTCTCGCAGTTTTTTTTATGAAATTGACATTTCAGTAGCAGTCCATATATACAAGGTGGCGCAAAAGTAATCCTCCTATCAGAAAATGCTATAAATTTTGCGATTGGCCCCTAATGTCAGTTCTGTTTTGACATTTGTGTAGTAAACACATGTGAAATATACGTTAATAAAAAATGTTACGCTACACTGCTCCAGAACGCGGAATATTGGTGACTATTTATTTGAGCAATAATCGGTCGGTGACTTTGGCACAACGTGAATTTCGTCGCAGATTTCCTAGCCGTCCAACGCCTACTGGTGAAACACTGCGACGTTTAGCCGCTCGCCTCAAAGAGACACAACACGAGATGCTGCCAGGCGTGGCAGACCCCAGAGTAGCCGTTCTGCAGAGAATATTGCTGCTGTAGCCGAAGATGTCATGGAAGCGCCGTCGACGGTTACTGTGAATGGTGAGCGCTACAGAGCTCTTTTTGTTCTTTTTGCCGCAACTTGATGAATTGGGATTGGAAAATATGTGGTTCCAACAGGACGGTGCAACGGCACACACTGCACGTGCCACAACCGATATGCTGAAGGATGCATTTCCCGGGCGCCTAATCTCCCGTTTTGGCGATTTGCACTGGCCAGCAAGATCGCCTGATTTGACCGCTCCAGACTTCTTTTTGTGGGGCTTTTCGAAGTCGCGGGTTTATGTCAACAAGCCTCAGGCTCTTGCAGCTCTTAAAGACAATATCCGTCAAGAATGTGAGGACCTATCGCCGGAAGTTTTGGCCAAAGTGATGGAAAATGCCATGAAAAGGGCTCAAATGGCAATCAACTGTGGCGGCGGCCATTTACATGACATCATATTCTCGACTTGATGTAAAAAAAATTAAAAGACCAAATAAAAATAATCCACAAGAAGAATCAACGTTTTTCATTTTTTTTTTTAAATTACAGCCAAAAAACATCGGAAGGTTATTTTTGCGCCACCTGTTAGTTGGTAATTTTAATGGAATAGAGCTGACCGCAGAGTTGTAAGCACAACGCGAGATAGAATTTGTCTTTTGAGCCGAGTAGGTATATTGACTTTATGACTTTGACCGTTCATATTTATTTCCCAAAAAGAACAGAACGATAGACCTCACGAATGTGTCCATTTGTACCTACTTTATGTGTTACTGCTCATTTCATACTCAATGACTTATGCACCCATGCATGTACATACTACATCCTAACCATCTCCCAGCTCCCACTTCCACCAACTCACGGCTATTTGTACCTACTGCATTTGCCAAACCAACTTTATAAACAGGTTTCGATTGCAGCAGCTTCCTTGTACTTGCACTTAATATTCGTTTAAGCACCAACACACCATGTCGGTCGACTTTTTTTGTAAGCGGAAACCACACCGAGTACCGACTGAAATCCAACTAACGCACGCGAACGCCAAGAGTACGACCTTGAAAAGTAGTCGCTCATTGCATAACTTCTGGTATATGAAGCGTGAATTGCGCAAGTTGTTCCTCCATTTCTTTGCACAGCAATTTCAATTCTAACATAGCTAAGCGAAACCAAATGCGTGCCATAGTCACCGCAAGAAATTACTCGCGAACTATAATTACCGCATCAAAAGGTGTTTATAATTAACGTCATTTTGGAGTTGCACCTTGTTTTGCATTCTCAAGCCTCTTTCAAATTAGCATTCCCCAGATCGCTCTCGATAGGTATCGTTAATGTGTCAACCACTCCACTGACAGCCAAGTGTGAGAATCAGAAGACTCAATTGGCGGGTTTCTTCGAAAAAGGACCGCCGTTACCATGGATTCAATTAGTGGCTAAAAGATAATTTCGCACAGTTAGAGGTCTATATGCGCATGTCATAATCATAATCGCCCACTTCTGCAGAGAGTCTATGTCAATGTATCTTTGCACGCGGTCCCCCCATGGAGCAGATTTAATAATAATAATTTGTTCACTCGCCTTTTGTGTGTGTTGCCCATGTCCTATTGTGCAATTGAATGATGTTTCAGGCACTGATGTGGAGGAGTAACAGAGGACAGTCACAGCCACAGCATACCAGCAGCAGCTGTATCATTTCCAGTGTGGGTTTCTCTCTTGTTTTGTTAGGTAATTGAAAAATAAACGGAAACTCGAGACGCCTTGCATTTGATTTAGTGAGGCAGTTCTAGCCTGGGACCGCCATGGCACCGCAACATGCATAAGCTGCTTGCTGTTTGGTTCCGACACGTTACATTTGCAATTGAGTCTGATGCCGGCAACACGGCTCGACTGTATTACTATTTTTGGAGATTGTTGGGCTGGCTTCTGAAAATCGTATAGTTTATGGATGCAAAATGTTGTGTAGAGTCCATGATTGGAGGTTCTCCTTGACCGTGATGAAGTGGGGATTTTGAAAATTTCCAGAAGCAGCACACGCACAGTTCATGCGTCGTTTTCCATCTGTGGTTTTTCCTTGAAATGTTCTCAAATTGATGTCAATTGGAGTAGGTAATGATTGCCCGTTGCAAGTGTTTGTATAAGTAATAAGCTGAATAAACGATAACTCGAAAGGAGATTTCATTGACCTATGATTTGGCTTTATTGCATGCAGGTGAAGCTTTGGCGCCACAATACGATGATTGTTGCGATAAAATATGGTTACAGTGGTTTATTGTTTAGCCTTAATTTATTATCATTATAAGAAACGATAGATTTAATAGATTTAAAAAATGGTAATTTTTTTTTACTTTATGGCTAACCTCTGGTACGCCATAAACATTTAGACTGAACACTGAAGAGGTTAAAAGGAGTAGATAAAAAGAGTAAACGTAAATCTTTGTTTAAGACAAAAACTCATCAGTAGTGATTTGGCAGATTTACAGAATGATACAGTTGTAAAGGTCAGGCGCGTGGTGGCCATACGGGAAACCGGGAATTTTCCCGGGGCGTTTCGTTTTTAGGGGCGTTTTTTTTTTCAGGAAAAGTTGAAAATATAATTGACACAAATTTTAATGTTGATTAATTTTTTCTTATTTTATAATTAGTTCTTCATGAAGTTCATGAGATTTTCAAAATAAATGACTGAAGTTCAAATATAACCGACAAATTCGCAGTGGATTCACTTTTTTTTTTCTGTAGTGAATTTATAAAAACTTTCTATGTGTGTGTATTTACCGGGATTCCTGTACCTACTCTTTATTCTAAGCAGCCGGCGGATATGTGAATACGGATTCATGTGAAAAAATCTATGAATCTTTACATATAAAAATGGATCCTGATTTGTATTCGGCTACCTACTTATAACTTGAAAACAACCGACTCGATTGATCTCAAATTTAGAGATAGTCATAAGTATTGACCCAGGAGTGCACCTGTGAATATTGGAAAGGGGCGTGGCACCGCCCATACATAAACAACATTCAATATCTTATATCTCAAAATCCGACAAATCTATTGATTTAAAATTTACAGACAAACTTAGTTATTAGCCCAGAAGTGTTCCTGTGAAGATTGGTCAACATTGGACAAAGGGGCGTGGCACTTTCCATACAAAAAACATCTTCTATGGGGTGAAACTCCATGACGTTATAACTCGATAACCGCTGGGCCGATTCTCATGATTTTTTTTGTATTGTTCGTATTGCTGTATTTCAGGTTTACGCAGAAATAAAATTACAGAAAATCGATTTATTCTCATTTTTCGCATTTTATGAAATAAAATTATTATCTAAGACCTAAGTAACACAATTCCTGTGCACGAGCACAAAGCCGGGCGGGTACAGCTATATAAAATACAAACGTTTGTGCGTATGTAAGTCCGATAATGTCCGCTGAAACCAGGGCCGTAGCCAGGATTTTGTTTCGGGGGGGGCTTGCTTCCAAATCTTACGAGGAATCTTTAAACAAAAAACTATATACAGGGTGTCCCAGTTAAACAGAATAATCCTTTAAGGGAAGATTCGTGAAGTTCCGTAGAACAAACAATTTTGTGCCAAGGTGGGTCTATTTTCACCATATTTCCCGTTATGGCCCTTCAAAGCATGTGACCTCTAATTTGTAGGTGTTACCACTTAAAACGCTATAACTTCTAAACTATTAGAGATACAAAAATTGTTTTGTGCATTTTGAAAAGACAATTTAGAAGCGCATACAAGTCATAAGGTACATGTGTGCAGCTGCAAAAGAGTTATAGCTCCTTAAACTCAACATTTTGAAAATTTGTTGTTACATTTTTTTACTTAAAATACTTTTTTCTCAAAATGTTTACTTAATAAATTTTTATTTTTTTTATGAAATTTTTATCCTTGAGAAATTTTCTAAAAGCTATGTTAAGCAACTTTTTTACGTACGATCAACAGAAAGTTGTTGTAAAAGCCGTTTTCTGTCAAAAAAATTAAGTCAGAATAATAAACTAAAGTAGTTATGAGCAATGGTTAACCGTTAATTGTCGAATATGAAAAAAGCTTAACATTGATAAGCTGATCTACACAAAACGTATTCAAAACGTGATTACGCGGACATAGTGTTTGTAAACGGGTTTTGTCATGGAAACGCTTTGTTGGCAAGATAGGAGTCCAACGCCGATACCCAAATCGTAGTACACCATGTATAGCCGGGTACTGATGCGTATCAGCGCCTTGTTGATACCGGGTGAGCTCTTCGAAATAAAAAAAACGACGTTCAGACCCAGCGGCGGCAGAAATTGAGGGTGGGATTTTGCGTGCTGTGGAAGTTAAGCCTTTAGTCAGGTCCGAGGACAAGCTGTGCAATTGGAACTTCCCAGAACTCTCCAGAGTAATAGGTTACACCCTTCCCATTTAGCACCGGTACGGACACTTCCTCAAGAACATTCTGTGGACTGAAGAAGCGCAATTCACAAACTAAGTTATAAAGCTACAAACCTCCACAATTTGCACCATTGGTCAAACCCCAATTCCAATTTAATACACACAACATCCTTTCAAAGATAAGAATTCAATTATTTTGAACAACTTCTTCAAAATGTGTTTTTATTTCAAAGGAGGTTTAGCGTAAATGTTTGAAAACACTTTAGTAGGCCCGCACGTTCTTCCACAAACAGTTAATTCTCTTGAATTTATTAGAGAACGAATGATGAAGCTCCTTGAAGATGTTCTTCTTTTTCAGAGAAGAGCGATGTTCTTTCAACAAGATGGAGCACCTTGTGACAGTAGCAGCGTCACTTGGCTACCCGCATATCTCCTTACCTAACACCCATGGATTTTTTCTTCTGGGGTGCAGTGAAAGAAAAAGTTGATTTTAGAGAAATATCGAGTCTCTTTTTGACCATTTTTGTCTGACAAAAAACGTCTTTTACTACAAATTCAAGTTGCTTAACATAATTTTTAGAAAAATTCTCAAGGATAAAAATTCCATAAAAAAAATAAAACGGGAAATATGGTGAAAATAGACCCCCCCTACCATACAATTTTTTGTTCGGCGGAACTTCAGGTCCCAGATCACGTAAAATGAAAACGATCGAACGACGTCGTTTCCATACTAGCAGTTTCTGTCTATTGTCGCGTTTTTATTTTACGCGATCTGGCCCCAGGAATCTTCCCTTAAAGGATTATACTGCTTAACTGGGATACCCTGTATATACCAATTCACTGATTCTTATTACTTTTTAAATCGTATGTACCTAAACGAACATACTAAAATTATTTTTTTCAAAGCAGAAGACGTCTTGATTTTTTTTTTGACATGACATGATGCTAGAACGTCTTCGTTAACCATGAATCTGTCCGTAAGATTTTGTTTTAACGATGTTTCCTATGCAAGGAATCAGTATAGACACTCAAAATAGGCTTCAGTAGAAGAGGTTTCTGGATTGGAACGCGTTGTTTGTTTCAATTAAGTTCTTGGGGCTCTTAATTCAACTTTAAATAAGTCCTCGGCATGTTGGGATTCGGATTGAAAAGCGTCTCTGAAAAAATCTTCGGCATTTTCTCTGATGTTCTTAAGAGAATTCAGAACTTCTTTTGTGCGGTCGATAGCAGAAACGAAATCTAAGGATTTGGTCTGTAGGAAAACTGATAAAGGTAGCGTTAAATTGAATAGTTTTTCGCATACAATGAGGCTTACTAGGAACTTTTTTCGATCGCTGCCAAAAGTGTTGATGCTTTCGTAGACATCGCCCACGTTCTGCTGGTTATTTCTTCAAGACTTATTGAGATGCATTTGAAGAGCTCTACAAAGGAAATAATACTGTCATACCTTTCAATGAATCTTGCGTTTCACAAAGACTTAGAATAAGTCGAGTTTTTCGGCTCTCTGGTGCGTGTTTTTAATGACATTTTTTAAAGTTATATTTGCATTTGAATGGTTGCGGAAGATTTGAATTTATATTAGAAAGTTTCAGTTTTTTATTTTTTGCTTAACGTTTCGGGGGGGGCTTCAGCCCCTCAAGCCCCCCCCCTGGCTACGTGCCTGGCTGAAACACTGAAGCTATCCGCCTTCATTCCTATTATCAAAATATCAAAATACCTAAATCTTGAAATATTTAAAATAACTATTTTAGCAGAATAAAGTTTGCCGGGTCAGGTAGTTTATGTATATTTTGCAATAAAATTAGAGTTTATAAAATATTTTGGTACCTATATGTAATTGTTTTTAAAATTGAAATTTTTTTAAAAGAAGGGAGAAGGGGCGTTTTCAATTTAAAATCCCGGTAGCAAATTTGTTCCCACCACGCGCCTGGTAAAGGTGCTAGTACACCTTTAGTACGATTGTACCTATACCTACATCTTGGTGAATGGATTTCTTGTCATTAGATAATTTTAGCATGCATATTTCATTGCATGATCTTATTTTGACAGCGAGAACTGTCAGAAATCGTTAATGGAAAGTGCCTGGCCTGGAGGGACTTTAGCTCGAATATGAGGAGCGAACATCTGAACTCAGTAGATTATAAAAAATCGTCTCCAGAGAACCAGTCTCTAAGATCGGAGTCATTCGTAATACAATAGGGGAGTTAGTGGAAACACTGGATTACACGAACGAGCTACTGATTTAGGTACACTTTTCTTGAAGCTATAAATCAGATCAGCCTTAAGCTTCAAGAAAACAAGGAGCGAACAAGATGGGTCGGATTGGAACACAGTACACATATTAAAGGTAATATATTGCGAGCACTCATTTTGGTTTCGTTCTGCGCATCTGTCAAAAAGGCATGCTTTTCCATAGAGATACGAATGGGGTCACATTGTTAGCCATTAAAACTCATGCGCGCGCATATTATTTCTATACGTTTATTGTATAGAAATTTGAAGGAGTTTTATTTTGAGGGTGTCTGATCTTGCCACTTAACCGAACAACACAATAAATTCTACAGACAATAACCAATTAACAAACTATACGTTTATTGTTAGGGTCACATAGGCCGCCATTGCAGAATGCGCAATATAAGTATTACCTTTAATATGGGTACTGTGGGATTGGAACTACATATAATTTATTTTGCCAAAAAGCGTTCAAGCGAGCGATAGCAACAGTTTCCCCCTAATTTAAAGCCGTGGGGTCGGATGTTATATTTTCAGCTCTTATCCAATGGGGGAGTAGTCATTATAATATACGTTACATACCAAGCAAAAGCAATAGACACATGACATTGAGGGAGGCAATAACTTCCTTACAAAACCGGGAAAAAGGATTACACTGAGGCAAAGTCCTTCAGATTAGTGAGCCTAACATTTTTTCCGCTACTGAGGAATAACTAAATACCGGATGTATTGCCACAATAATACGCATTGAAGCTGCCTTCGATAAAAGAGTTGCATTAAAATCCTGAAAAAAGGTTTGGAAGAACGTAGTGTTAACCCCACTGGTGGGAAGATGGGTTGACAATAATTGTTGAATAGAATACCACTGAACCTCAACACTAAGAGGAAGAGTTAGCAGAGCTTGCTGACAAGGAGGTGTTCACTCACCCTACACCTGGTTAGAAGTTATAAGTGTAAAAAGGACTGAGGATTTTATCGCTATACTATAGTTATTTATGGGCGCAGTAGCGCAGTGGTTAGTGTGCTGGACTGCTGTGCGAGGGATCCCAGGTTCGATCCTCGGAAAAACACAAATTACATCTTAGTGTTTTTTTCTACTGCGCCACCTCTCGCGAACGTCTGACAAACATCCGAGAGTATAACTGTCCTGAAAAAGCTTCTCAATTCAGCCGTTCGAAATCGGCATAAAATTGTAGGTCCCTTCCATTCGTCCCAAAAATAGAAACTCACACAAACGAATGGTTGCGAGAAGCTAGGCCTAGGGTGTCTACCGCCTGTTGCGCCACCTATTTATTTTTTATTTTTACTATAGTTATTTATTAGCGGTTTTAACGACACATTATCTGTACTGAGATGTCAAATAGGATAATAGAAAGATTCTCGGAACTTGTCAAAAACTAGGGAATTTACCATGTCTCATATTGAGATTGGATTACTTGCAGAAAAAATAACTTTCACAAATGGATCCATGATGAATGGCGGAGCGGGTCCTTGGTGTCTACTGATGAACTGAACCGTATACTAGGGTGAGATTATTGAGTTGCTACATGCGTTGGATTACTTAATTGAAAGTCAGGTGGAGGGAATAAATATCCTTATAGCACTCGACAATCAGGCAGTGATTAGTCACATGCCAACATCACAATCATTGGCACTGAAATGTTTACTGAAGCTTAAATAAGTATTTATCTAAAAATTAAATAATTTGGATACGAGGATAGTACAGCAACGAAAAGGTCCCGGGATCTGTTGCAAAACTACCAAAAATGGTAGAACAGCTGATTGAACAAATGATCAGAAGCTGATAAGCCGTGGAGCAATGCAGATAGGATAAGATGGCAATAGAATGTCCGACCTTCTCCACTCAAAAAAGAAGCATGAGTGGGTGGTAGCATTATCTACAAGACGCTTTAATTTCGGATACAATTTAAGGAATATGGCTCTTGTAGATGAAGATGCCTGTTAAACTATACCTGGAGACAGCAACAGTCAATGTTCGGCATTAGCTGGTAGAAGATCTTCGGACGTGACCGGGGTTGTAAAAACAATTCAATAAAATGATAAAATTTGCGAATATTCGCTCAGTCAAAGATCCATTACAATTAAAATATGTATCAAAAATGAGACCAAAACTGTAGCCATGTTGCCCAAACTTACAAATGGCACCACCACCAACCCACCCACGCCACGACACACCATTAATAGACCAAAGTAAATTCAAGTACCCATTCGCCACGAATACATACCTATCTGTGGGTTATTCGACTCAATCAACCAGACCAAGTGTCAAGGATAACATTGATTATCCAACTCAGATTCGAGACACATACTCGTACCACCCTTTTGACATTATTCAAAGAAGAGCAAAACTACAAGCTGGGTGGGGTTTGGAAGACCGCTGAGAGAGATAATACCGCTTAAGCCATTTAGGATGTTGGCTAAATGTCGCCCATTTCCAACCATGAATGCCACTGTCCCATTAAGTCATCCTACTGTAATCAAGTGCACGTATTGTCTTTCATGAATGGAGGCGGATAATTATTTCTTCATCTGATCCAATGTATTCAAGTTGCAGGTAAATGAGCGCACACTACTGTGCATGACATAGTTTATTTATATCAGGTTAACGGTAAAATAATCACAAAGAAGTGAAATTGTTTTTAAAAGAAAGGAAATTCAAGGACTCTCAAGGAAGAGCAGCATGCGGATTTTATCTCCCCGAGTGCGATAGCGCAAGCTTTTTCATGCTGAAATTGAGTTTTCCTCCTGCAGGCTGTGTCTTGTCGTGTGGGTTGGGAAATTTATTTACGTGATGCATGGACAATAAAGTGGTGAGCGAAATTTAATTAAGTGCCGTGATTTAATTTTTCGGAATGCAGACATAGCAGAGACCTGCCGTTTGGCTATTTGCTGAACGTGATTTTTCATAATAGAAAATTATTGCAAATTGAAGCGTATGGACAAATTTATTGAGCTTGTTAATTGAGTTGCATGATGCTATGGTTTGTTTTCCTATACATATTGTGGTTGGCTGAAAGGTTGTGTGCTTTTTGATTGCACTTGACAATCTGTTATGAATTTATTATTATTTTCAATAGACAAATAAACATACACATACGAAATGAGTACATTTTAAGAGCAACAGAAGATAGAACAGAAGGTGTTGCTGCACTTAATGCCTATGTTCAAATAAGTTGGAGTACATCCCTGAAGTATGTAGGTATTACTAGGATGCTTTTAAGGGTCCTGTAAACTACTTATGGTAATGGATAGTGTCATTCTTATCGGTTTAAAAGTGACGTTTTTTTTATGGGACATGTAGAGTGAATGGACACCAGTAAACCGTCTTCGACTCCAATATAGGCGGTCGCACAAGTGGCAGGACACCGCAACCGTGTGCAATTGCACGAAGTTAGCTAATGTTCGAGCTAATTGGATAGGAGTATTGATTGAGGTCCAGGTAGACCCATGACTGTAGCGCCACCTAAGTTATTAAGTACGTTTATTTATGGATTTACTTTCGACACCCCGATCTGCATCTGCACTATTGCAGAAGTGATTTTCTTGATTCCGGACGCTCCCGGACGCTTCTTTTTGCCCAATGGAAAACGACATAACTTACTACTTTGACATTTCTGACAGTTACAGTTCAAATATTTGAAATACATACCTACATATTTCGTACCTATATATGCCCAGAACGAAGCCAACTGCGCAGATTGTAATTTTGGCAACAATTCGGCGTTTGTGGGCGGAAATTAAAAATGTCTGGTCAGAATTTATGAACTTCTGACATATTCCCGAAAGTATAACTGTCCTAGAAAAGTTTTTCCTTAAGTATGTCCCTTTCATTCACCCCAAAACTTAAAACACAAACAAAAGAAAAGTTTTGAGAAGTAAGGCCTAAACTTCTAAATATATGGACCTGTTGCGCCCGCCAAATATTTACTTATTATACATTACAGGTTTCACAGCCATATAAAACCATGGACTTAACTTCTGATTCGAAGAATCTCAATTCAATTTTGTAATGAGATTTGATTAAACTAGAGACAAAGGGTACCATATTATAGGACTATAGCCTTATTTATTCTGCGTTGATCGTCTCTTTTCTCAAGTGATATAACGTCTTCACTCTTAGATGATATTAAACTTCGACTCCCTCAAGCCTCAACATGTGTTTGCTTCGGAATAATAGTCTGATGTGTTAAGCGGCCTATGGACATTACTTTAGTTTTGTCTCTGTTCTTAAAACGACAGAATTGCTATTCATTCGTCTGTTGGCGCAACAGGCGTGTATACACACTCTAGGCTTAGCTTCTCACAACCATTCATTTGTGTCAGTCTTATTTTTGGGGACCTACAATTTTATGCCGAGTCCGAACGGCTGAATTGAGAAGCTTTTTCAGGACAGTCAAGTCATACTCTCGTATGTTTGTCAAACGTTCGCGAGAGGTAGCGCAGTAGAAAAAACCTTAAGATGTAATTTGTGTTTTTCCGGGATGAATAAAAACTGAAGAAACACTCCAAGTGAACACTAATGCGTACCTACCTAAACTGTTTTCGTTAAAGGGAACACTCAATTTGCTGGGAATACATAAAATGTCCCCTAAGAAGATCCTTCAGGTTTAAGTTTGAAAATTGTTACAACTATACGTACGCAAAAGGAAGAATACATTCGTTGTAATATTTTTAAACCCGGTACCACACTGTGGTGAGAGTATATTCACTTTGTCATTCCATTTGTAACGCCCATAATGAGGCGTTATATATATATTATTGATCAGCATCACTTTGTTAGTCGATCTAGCGATGTCCGTCTGTCTGTCCGTCTGTCCGCACGATTACGGCCGTAATTTAAGAGCTATTGACTTGAAATTTGGTACGTAAGCTTTTATCCACCAAACTGAGGCTAAGTTCGAAGATGAGCAAGATCGGATGAAAACTACTACTACCTCCCATACAAAAATATCAGATTTATATAGCTTTTTATGTTAAAAATTAAATTTAAATAGCTACAGTAAAGATAGCAAGTTTAAACTTTGCACATATTGTTTTAATAATATTTAAAAATTTTTTACAAAAAATGAGCTTGGTCGAATAAAAATTACCCATACCTCCCATACAAATAAATTTTTTTTTATTTTACAATAATTACCGGGTATTTGAGCTTCGGCATAGTCGAAGATAATTGTCTTACTGGTTTTTTGTTTACTTTCAATTACATTTTTTTTTCTTAATATTTCTTTCACGCTTGTGCCTTGGATTTTCAGAATTTTCACAATATCTTTTTTTAACTTTATCCATGTTAAATTACCAACAATACCGCGGTGATTGTACATTCTTTATTTCTGATCAGTAGCCACCTGTGACCCGTGAGTCAGTGCCAAAAGGTGATTTGGACAGGAAAAACATTTTTTTTTTGTAGGTCTGCGACTTATATATTATATATTACCTACACAGTTAATGCAAAATTTTAGAAACCAGGGGTGGGATTCTGTAAAAAACGAAACGAAAAACGCTTTCGTTTTTACTAAACCTGTGGCAATAGACAGAGACTGCTATTGTCGAAACGAAAACGTTTGGACATAATTCACCCTGTGCTTTGTTTGTCTGAAAAGGCTTACAACTGACCAAAAATGAAGTTCAACTTTATGTACAATGTCAACCACACCTCATCAATGTTTTTGTACGACATAGAAGAGTGGAGGAAAGAAAAGTCATTATCTTGAATTTTGGTCTCGTGTGTGTTCCATGGGTTAAGCCTTTGACTATAGCCCAGAAGGACAAAGCAGTAGGTATAGCTTCATTAAGACCACAAAATGTATTGTACTAGCACTAAAAGGTACTAAAATTCGGTGCATAACTGACTAAAATGTAGTGCAAGTGGAAAGCTCAGGTACATTTCATTTATTTACTTGTAAACAAAATCTGAAATTTTGTCAACTTTGAGACAACGTAATTATTACGCAATCACTATTCATTACAAGCGCGCTTGGTTTTTTTTAGAAACGCATTAAATTCCTTTCAATTAGGTCTCCATCACTGTCCACTCTGCATTCAAAACAAGATGGAATTACTCTCACTTATCTTGTTAAGTCCGATTTAAAAAAAAAACCACACAATTATCTGCGTGATGGAGATTCTGATGTTATCGCCGTCAGAGTTGATATTAATACAAGTGACTATCCTCCGGATCATTTCAGTCAATTTAGATACAACTACCGAGTTGTATGGATTATTTTCAAAATAGGTACCGATCTTTACTGTGTGTGGTAATATAATTTCCACTATATTATAATGATATCAACCTTTCAGAGTTGTCACACATTTTGTATCTCTCATGTGGATATATGTAGATTATCTAAAATAGAGGTCACAACTATTTTCCAATTTGCAGATACATATCGTGGGAGGGGGAAGATGGAGAGATGCTTGTAAATCGAGTGTACATACTTATTGCGAATAGGTTTTTTGTAAAAATGTAATTTCTCTTATGGTGAAAATCTCTTTAAAAACAAACGCTTAGTTTCAGCACTCATATCCTTTGATTTATGTAGTCCACGGCGTCCCAAAAAGTGCATTTCATTGAAATTCTCCTTCATTGGGAAAATTCTTGCTTTTTACACAAATACGAATATATTTTCGTTTGCAAGAACTTGCGCATGTCTGCGTTTCGGAAGGATTACAGTGATACCGCAGTGTTAAGTGTGGTAAAAGAACAAAAGCAAAAACTAGAGGGAAAACTGTATACCAAATTTCTATGCACTTACACATGTACGAAGTCTTTGTATGATGTCCTGAAGGAAATTAAATCGATACGTGGAGTAGAAGGAAGAAAATTTCGACAAAATTTCTGAGAAAACACTTTAGAAGAATCCCAAAAATAACGCTGTTTCCTTGTAACTCCAACACAGCCCTATAGTTTTAACAGTTCATGCGGGAGAGTAATGACAATTTCCGCCCAAATGACTTCATTACGTCAGAAGGGGAGTTACACTAAACTTCTATAAGAAGAATTATGTAACAGTCAACACTCGATTGTCCTTTGAAAAAACGCAATCTCCAATACAAACAATATTAATCCTTACCTTGCTGGACTGTGAACATTAACAGGAATGCACTTGCTACTATTAAAGACTGCATGATTGCACTTGGAGATTTTTCGTCCTTTTTTAATTGATAGTATCCTTTAGATGGGCTAATAAACGATGTGGGTACAAATTACGCTTGACCCGGCACTTAATTGTATTTGGACCCGATTAAAAAAATGATTTTAATGGCGTTTCACACGAAATAGAAAGGATAATAGTAGCAAATCAAGGACAACCGCCCGATGAGAGAAGAAAGAAAACTATTTTTTCTAATTCCACTTCAAGACCACGGCGAGTTACAAACTGCGTGCGGATGCGAAACGATTTTTCTCCGGAAAGCGCGACCAGATGATGCTGAAAACCTCGAATTGAATCTTGTGTAGCTGTATCTGCTGCTGCTAGAGTAGAGTCTGATAACTTTTTTTTGCTCTGGGGATGGAGAAGGCAAAGCTTGCCTTGTGGCTTAGAGCTTTCAGTTATTTAAAATTGAGAGTGCTATATTGTGAAGTGTTTGCGAAATGAGAGGGAAATTGATTAAAAGTTTATCTCGTCTGTGTATTCGACAGAGAAAGATACACAAATCTAGAGAGCTTCCTATACAAGACGTGCAAAAAATAAACGATTGGAAATGAGCGAATAGGTAATAAAACTAAACTATACTCTACCATCGTTTCCGTGACGGAGCGGAGCCGTCAAAAGTCGTTGATAGATAGATAGATATTCTATTTCCAGTTGTGATTATTTATTAATGTTTCACTGAGTTGTTTTGCCGGAATTGCTTTCTAACTAGATATTTGTGAATGTGTATAGTACGCTTCTAGTGCAACTGCGTGTTTTGTGCATTTAAGGGTTGAAATGGCAGTTGCAATGGGGTTATTGATTAGATAGAATTGGGAATTGACCTTTTGGTTGGGGTAGTATTTTCCCTATGAACAGAATTGCAGTAATATCTAACCTCAAAGTCATAATAGAGTAGGTATAATAATAGGATAAATTATATATTATTTATCATGTTGTATGCCTGACGTATGTGCTCATCAAAACATACCAACAGTTTCTATGTGTTCGTCCTTGTCAAACAATCATAGATAGGTATTTTTAAAAATTTAGAAACTACTACCGGCTCCTGTTTTGCTGTTGAAAATAAGGGATATTAAAAAATGAAAATGTTAACAATTTGTTTCAACAATGTTATTGCCTATTGCAATTTTGAATTGAGAAAGTTTAGGAAAACAAAATAATGTCGGCTCTTGTAATGAAAGCCACATACGTATGTAGCACTGACGTCATTTTTACGTCAGTTTATTATGGTCCCAATGGCTACATGCCGTGTACATGTACTAGCTCTCTTTATGACACTCAAATATGGTACACACGCACATATGAGTGTGGCTTTCTACAAGCCGCCGTGTACTACCGCCTTGGCATGGGTAAAAAATGTTACCAAAAGCAAAAATTACCGTGTTTTACTAATATTTTGGGTATTTTATATTTTATTTATATAGTCATCTTATTCTCATTGTAATATGTTGCATGTAACTTTTATGTTACACAACTGTTACATTTCAGTGTTTAAGTGTGCGCAGAAACCGTCGTGCTGTATTTTAGATTAAATAAGCTGTTGCATCTGAAAAGTGAACACCAATTGAGTGAACTCTCTAAAGAGTAGACGTATTTTTGTCGGTTGTACACTCAGAGAAAAATCGCAAGCTAAAATCAAGTATACTCAGGCTTGATTTTAGATTTTTTCATTCTTACGTGCTAAATCTTAATATGACACCAATTGTTCTTGAAATAAGCCGAAACAATCTTAAAAGAGGACATTGAAACACAAATGAGCTCTTGAGTTAGTTTTATTGTTCTTGAAATAAGCCGAAACAATCTTATTTCAAGCTTGTTCATGATTGAAACAAGCGCAACAATACTTAAACTGCATGCGCATGTACTTTATTTTGATTTCTATTCGTTCCTAAAATTCACACTCACTTACTGAGTGAATTCTCATAAGGCAACATTGAAAATTTAATATTATTACCTATGATATCTACTGATGTGCAATGTGAATGAATGATGTGATGATATATTATAAGATGGTAGGTAATTAAGATCTTAGGTTTAGATCTTGAATACCCAAAATACATTTTTTTCAGACATCGCATAATGTAAGAACCACATTCTTAAATCAATCCCGAAACAGGATTGAAGTAAGATTTTTTGGTCTTGATTTAAGAATTTTCGAGCTTAAATCAATCCCGAAACAGGATTGAAGTAAGATTTTTTGGTCTTGATTTAAGAATTTTCGAGCTTAAATCAATCCCGAAACAGGATTGAAGTAAGATTTTTTGGTCTTGAAAAAACGAGCTCAAAATAAGATTTTCGTACTTTAAATAAGATTTTCCGAGATTACCATACTTTCGTCAACGAACGAGCTTGATCTGACACTGATATTCTTGATTTTAGCTCGTTTTTCCTCTGAGTGTATGGGTTCTCAATTTATCCAAGTGCAACTCATTCAATGATAGACACAACCGGCTGTCTGATTAAACTGCGTATGCAAGGGATGGGCTATCCATATCAATCGCGTACCAATAACGAATATATCCTCGAGTAAACCCTAATGTCGACTGTAACTTTCGATCCTGAGAAAGTCGTGTCTAAAGGCCCCGACTATACGTATTTGACTGACAGGTTGATAGAAAAACACAGCAGCTTATGTTAGGTTACCCATAAGAAACGTACGTGCCGGGTTGCGACGGATGAAATAGGTTTCACGTACGTTTACTTTCTACTTTTCTATCCGTCGTATCCGTTGACAGTTGGCACAGCGTGAATGGAAGCACTTTCATGGGGAAAAATATTAAAATAATGAGAGAAACTATCAAATGCTGCAGATAACCAATTAAATCAAACTAATTTTGTGGATATTTTCGAATGTAATAAATTGCAAATTGTTTTAAAGATTCCAAATGCGGACTGCGGCGACAGATTCTATGAAATGGTTCGTTCCGTCGAATACGTCAATCCGTCGACGCAAAGGATGCGACGGATTCTATGGGTTGGGCCCTTAACCCATGGTCTAAGTATAATTGTCATCGTATTAGTGTCATTCAAAGGTAGAATAATGTCAGTTTATTTATTTATTTATTTATTTCATCAACAAGCTTAGCTTACAGATTACGAATTTATATATAATAATACATCTAGTTTAATTGGAAAAAAAATTATAATTTTTAGCTAATAAATAATACTTTTGACAATTAGTTTGAAAGCAATCTAAAGAAAATGCTTTTAAAGCGTTCTCTCGAAATATGAAAATCCATATGTCTACTTACAACATTGAATGAATTAAGGCATCTAGTAATTGGCTCATTCCGACCATAATTTGTTCTATGCCCCAGTTGGTAAAAGAAGTGATGATCCCTTAAAACCCTTCCCGGAGCATTAATTGGAAACATGGACAAAAGTGTACAACTATCGATATGTGAACACAGTACGTCTCTTGCAAACATTATGTCGTGTGCATTCCTTCTTGCTTTGAGTGTCATTAAACCTAACAGTTGACATCTGCCTTTATAAGAGGGCTGAAAATCCCAACGCATTTTAAAGATGACGTATTTTGTAAACCGCCTCTGCACTCTTTCAATACGGTCCGAATGCGATAAATAGTTTGGATTCCAAACAACATCGGCGTATTCAAGTATTGATCTGACTAGGGCATTGAAAATCAATATATATATGTGTGAGGATCAGAGAAATCTTTCGCATTTCTTTTGATGAATCCGACAAGAGAATTAGCCTTAGCGACTATATACTCGATATGAGTAACAAAGGTTAGTTTCGTATCAAGGAATACACCAAGATCTTTAATTTTGTCAACTCTTATTAATGGCATGCGATCAATACAATAAGTATGCGAATACTGCGTTTGGGATCTTATGAACGAGATAGCAAAGCATTTTCGAACGTTTAACTTTAAGCAATTATTGACGCACCAACTTGATAAATTGTTAAGATCAGTCTGGACCTTTAAACAGTCATTTAAGCAATTAATTTTTAAAAATATTTTGAGGTCGTCAGCCTCAGCATACATTAAACAGCGGCAAAATTGCAGCTAATAATTTTAAAACCGGATAAATTTTACATAAATACGTTGCTCTGATGCCCAAGATTTCAAATATGCCCGTCTGGCAGCGCTTAATGGCAGCTAAAGCGTGCAAATGCATATTAAAAATGCGTTATAATTCAAAAAAGGAATAAATTGGTGCAACCACTTGAATCTAATACCAAATAATAGAGAATGATCCCCTCAGTACAAATACATGTACCTATACAAGACGTTTTAGGTGTCGCCAAAGCCCTGCCAGACGCAGTGGAAATGCATTAAAAATTCCAATTTTGAATAATTAATGCAACCACTTAATTTTTATTTTAGAATTTAGAGAAAAACTCCCTGATAACGAATATATAAGTAAAAGACGTTTCACTTGTCGCCAAGTCCTTGCCAGACATATCCAAAGGTTAGAGATCCGCTAAAAATGCCCTATTTATATCTACACAAAAAATCGCAACTGAACATTAAATAATTGACGCAACCACACAAAATTTCTTTTAAGAGTAGACTGAAACACCAGAAACATAACTGCATAAGTCCAAGACGTTTCACTTGTCGCCTTCTGTCTTAACAGTTTGAGCTAAAAATTTGGAAAATCTCGACAAAAGAACTTCGAAATGATTTGTTATATACCGTAACAGAAATGGATATTTGAAAAAGTTTTAAAAGTTTTGTCCCGAAAAGTATTTTTGTTGGTTATCGGAATGATTGTCAAATTTTTGTACAACTCATGCGCACATAAACCCTTCTTTTTGATATGAGCTTATTTTATAACGTGTTAGTAGCAAGATATTAACTGTATCTAGGCCCTCGGGCCCCGCGGTTGACGATCGGAAAAGTATTCAGACGCTCAAAAATGTAATAGAAACACTACCATATCTCCACGGTTTGAATATTCGTTAAGGGCCATTATAATATTTTGACACTGACAGGTCTTATGTGTTAAACAAATTTACAGAAACTCAGTTTTCTATTTTCGTAATACGAAATTTACGTTTGAACAATGCACAGTGGGCAAAAATTATCGATTTGGTGGTCGAAAATTTGTAACTTTCAAACTAGTATTGAGATTGCTTCATAATTCTTTTTTTATTTGAAAAGTTATTTTGACTCATATTGTTATACAAGTTAAAATTTTTATATGTACCTATTTAAAAAAAATGTTATTAAAAAAAAAAAACAATCTTTACTAAAAGAAAAAACAAAATTATTACATATTATTAAAAAACAAAAAATAATCACTTGATATTCACAATTTTTTTGAGTTTTTTCACTCTTTAGACCATTTCTCTTTTTGGTTGTAATTTTTTCAATGTAAGGGACCTGACCTGATGATACCATCATCATTCGAAATAAAACTTTATTTGTCCTCTTTTTCAAATTTTGCTGGTGTTATTTAACCGATACTTTTGGTGTAGCACAGTTGTTACTACTGTCAGTTGTTCCACATCAGAGGTACGTGCAAATGGCAAATGTGTATAGCAAAGAAAAAAACTCGTCATGTAAACAGTTTTTCCTCTAGAACTCCTAATACGGCATACCTAGTGGACGAAACCGGATATGATTTTAACTACTTATTCAAACGAATCGATCTAGGCGAATAAAAGTTTGTGAGAGGACTTTTTACCGCGCCGCGCCGTCAGGTTGGTATTGAAAATGGGCTATATCGGTCAATTAGTTCTGGTACCTCCCATACAAAACCAATATCAGACCCATGTGTTATGTACGTATTAACTCACATTTTGCATAGTAACTTGCAAGCATCGGCCATATAATAGCACTATACAAATACATGTCATAAAATCTGTTTTTATTTCTTGATGAAAATGACAATGAAATCATTTGGTATATTTTTTTGCACACACAAAATATAGGTATTGTTGTTAAACTTCTATCTACACCTTTTATATTACTTTATTAGATTTAATAGTGTCGAGAAAATCTGTAATCACAGCTAATAACATTTTCAAAAGCTCTTTTCTGATTTACAAATTAGCGCGTCGGTCGTCCAGCATCATATGTATTTTTTACTTTCTTATCTGCACATGGTCTGGTCATTGTATCTCTAAATCTAAATTGCTTTCAATGAAAGATTTCCTGATCTCATTTGCTTATTTTACTGGCGAGCAATGGAAGCGTTTTTTATTAATCACATCTGATTAGTCAGTCGATGCGTGCAACTGCCTACAGAATTCCAGTTTTTTATTTATTAATTTTTTTTTTTTAACTTTCGAGCGTCAATTTATTTGTTAAGCGTCCTCCACAATTGCCTTCTCTCAGATTTAGTTTGCATGCTTATTTTGTTGTCTCTATGTTCGAGTTCGTGTTACAAAAGTGTAGTAGGTAATCGGTCATGAAATTGCCTGGATTTAATTTAATCTCCCGGTTGAAGAAAATGTGTCATTATCACTTCAGTTTATTTTCATTTTTTTTACAAATTTTATACATGCTGCTAATTTGGATCTGCCTTTTTGTGGTGGATTGTTGGCTAATTTAGGGACAAATAAATAATACAAAACTGATAAATTTTACTAATTGCAATAAAGTACAATGAGCATATACTTTTCAAACAGTTTGTCTCATTCATATTTAGGCACGAGTACGACAACTTAGGCGGCAAAATTGATAACGGTTTCTTGTAGAGGGGTTAAATAAAAGTATTATTTTTTACTGTGGGTGGGGGGGGGTCTATCTCGCTTCGATTAGGCGGGAGGGGTAATTTAAACAAAATTAAACTTAAAATGAAAATAAAATACATATTAAAAAACAATGGCAAAACTAACAACAGAGTACTATATCATTTTTCATACCTGGGAATCTGTTCTAAATTGTCTATAGTGCAAATCAGCAAAATTTTGTCTATAATGTGAACTTTTAGGCCAGAGACTTTTACTGAAGACTGATATGTTGACATTGGATAAACTAATATAATTTTAAAAAAGTTTCCATATACTCAGACTTGCACCCGTCCCAAAATCCAACAGTGACCCCAAGAAGGGGGTTGCAGGAGGGCAGCACGCCCCACATAGCCATTTTAAGGTGCAAGGGTAACAATTTGTACTCTAAGCGTTGCGACATACATATAAAAGTAATTTTCCATTTTCTCAAAAACAGGAAAACATAAATCAATCTAGTTTCTAGTTTTCGATTAGGAACTGATTGATTGAATTGATTTTTTATATTTTATTTTCATTTGAAAATTTTTTTTTTTAAATTACCCCTTCCTCCTAAACGGAGCGAGATAGTCCCCCTCCCATAGTAAAAAATGCTTATATTTAACCCCTCTATAAAACACCGTTATCAATTTTTGGCGCCTAAGTTATCGTACTCTTTCCCATACTTAACTTGACTTTAACCTGATAACTATAATCCTCACTTTTGTACATTACAAAATATGTATTCAAAAAATTCAGGAAGTTATGTTGCATTCTAGAGTTTGCGTATATGTCATTTTACAAGAATCCGTCATCCCTCAGTTTCTCGCTAAAAATGCGAATAGCACTTTTGAGAATTGTTTATTTCCATATAAACAGACAAATTATTTATAAAGTGTCATTGAAAAATGAAATATGAAATAAATTTCTAGATAAGTTAAACTAAGCTTAGAAACTAACAGTTCAATAAATAAACATACATACTAACATTACAAAAATTCACAATCAAATTTCATTTAAAGCTTCTTCTTTAAAGGTACTTCTCTCTAGATTCTCAATGAAAAACGCCATTATTTCAATGACTTATTTCCGATTTCCTCCATTAAAATTTGCATGCTGCTTATCTACTTCTATACTTTTTCGAATTTAAATAAGTTCCCGCCTTCCGCATTGAAGCCATCTAGTGGATATTTTTTAGCGAACACTTCAATCAACTTTGAGTATATTAAATATCCAAACCACGAAAAAAGTTCCTATAAAAACACATTCTACATACACCCAACTAAAAGTAAAAGTGGTTAGGTATGAATTTTTAAATTATGACAAATTTATTCCCAAGGGGAATAATGATTTTTTTAAATACCTATTTGCAGACAATGTAATAATTATTCTCCCATGAAACTCGTGTCGGAAGCGACAGGTACATTTTTTAAAGAAAGGAAGGGTAAATTACAACGAAAATTTCTTCTTTTCTACTCACTTAAAATCGACCTGACGCGCCCAACACGACTTTCATGGAAGGCCATTGTTTATGGTTTCATCCCTAACACAGGTTCCAGGTAAATTTATTCTATTTTTATGTAGCTTAATTAATAGTTTTGATATAATATCGAGAAAAACAATTGGTGTGCCTGTGCACGTCACAGCTTCAAATAATACCAAGAGAAGATTTTTTAATGGAGGAATATTTCTGAGCGCTGAGCTGTCAAAATTAACTCTTAGCTAGAGCTCGAAAGTATCTCTCAACCTTTTCGAAGGTCTTAATATTACTCTCAGTTGTTGAGAATTTTAAATTTGATCACATAATAATCAGTTTCTTTGCACAGTATTTTTTTTGGTTACGCTCAGAGAGAAACCCTTATTTTTGTTTTGTATGGTTTCGGTCAACCACTGAGAGATATCACTGACAGAAAAAAATAAATCTCATTTGTACATTTTTCACTATAACTATTGACATTAGTTAGCAGCGCATGCGGAAATGCATTAGTGATTTGAAGAGTCATTGGTTAACACTCGTCTAAGGAAGTTCAGTGCAAGTGAAAGTGTCCCGGCTACACAAGTAGGTAATGCGAAAAGGTATTGCTAAAACCCTTGCGAGTTTACTTGTAGTCAAACTTAATTCTAAAATTCTTAAAATATTTCTTATTACCCATTCAGATAATGATATCCCGTATAAAGCCATTTTATTTTTTCATAGTTTATGTAATAATATGTCAAGTCGTTATGAACATTAGAACAGCAAAAACAAATTCAGTTCTTTCACTCCTGGGTAATAACTCTGGAATAATCTAAAAAATTAGGTAATTAGGTTATGTCTACAGTCTGTGTTACTACGATCCTGTTTCTGCGTTCTCTAAAAGCATATGTGGGTGCTGCCTCGATAGCCTAATGAAATTTCGGACATTGTCCTTCCTGCTAAAAGTCATCGAAACTAAACAACCTGAGTATCTACACAACAGAATTAATTTCCCCCAATCGACAATAGCTATATGTGTTAAATAAGAACGAGAACACTGAATTCAATACAATTTTGACGTTTTTTAACTTACTTTCGAAAAATTAGGTCTTTGCTTGATCATTTCCATTTAATTTTTATAGAAAAAGTTAACTAAGGAGTGATAAATCTAAAATTTAAAAATAAATAAATAAAAATCAACCAAAGAGCGAAAATGTAATTATATATAAATAAATCTCAGAGCAAGACCTTAATGTCGAAGCCGAATGCATCTCTCAGTGAGAAACCAATTGAAAATAAAGGTTGAGAGTTATTTTCGAGCTCTGCTCTTAGCAATGTGGTGGAGAGAAACATTGTAGACATGCTTATTTTTATTTTTAAGCGTAGGTACATATAGATATAATAATGAACTTTCGAATCTTTGAACAAGTATATAACTTTAAATAATACAACAAACACAAACACTTTTCAATTCTCAATTTTATCTCGTTCTATTGGTGCATATAGGTTTTAATCGAATTTCGATTGCTGCTTTTTTTGTTCTAATTCGTAACGCAAAATCTCCATCTCCAGCTCATGTTTTTCTTGCTTCATTTGGTGTTCTTTTTGCATAATGATCATACGCTGTTGATGTTCCTCTTCAAGAAATCTTATTTCGATTTTGTGTTTTTCTTCTGACCAATTCGCTTTAATAGTTGCCAATTTGGACCAGCTGGATTTTGGATCAGTAGCTAAAAATAAACTCTAAACGTATGTATTCACTGAGTGAAGATTACAATAAATATACCTTTAAATGGTAGCAGTTTTTTAGCTTTTACAGTCCTTAATTTATCGTGGTTATAATTATTCCAGGATCCTTCATCAGAAACGGACTGTAAGACTTCTGGAGTGACATCTTGCTCGGTTTCTGTTTAAAAACGAATTATGTTTGTGTAAGTATTTCAAGCCAATCTTAAAAATCTATTACTTATTATAAGCGGTTTGTCGTCAGCATCCAGCAACAATTCTTCTTTAATGCTATCGTACTGTGGAGCCTCACAAGTACCGTTATCGTGGCCTTCAACAAAATCATTGTTGTACAAATTATTCACACCAGTGATTTGTTTCTCGAGTAAAATAGATTGAAGATTTTCATCAGCCTCGACTTTCGCTAAAGGCCCGCTGGCAATTTCATTTAACGGTATTTTCAGATTTGCTGAACGTTTCTTCAAATCTCTTTTTAAATTTTCATATTTTTTTCTTAGCACTTTGTCATTTCTAAATTGAAGAGAATTGTTTTGCAAATTGAATTCGGACGCTATGTCCTTCCAGCACTTGTTTTTTCGTTCCGCTGAAACGTTATCTGTTTTCTTGCACTCTATTATATGTTTTTTCCTCTTGACAAGTTCAATCAAACGTTTAATTTCACTTTCGCTAAAGTTTGGTGTTCTTTGCCGTTCATTGTTCATCTTAAATTACAAAAAGGGTCTTTTATTAGAGTGATTCTTTTAAATTGTAACCTACAAATTCATTCATCTAAAATAACGCAAATGCAAAGTATGTAAAATGTTTTTTGTAGTCCACTGTAAAAATCAATAATTTGGATCGAACATGTTTAAGTTGTACGTTAGTTAAGTACTGTCACAACTTACTACAGACACAATACCGACTTCAAGTGGATCTGGTGGAGGGAGAATAGACTTGATAAGAATTTCTCAGTAACGAACTGTGCAGTGCCAGTTGTTTGAAACAAAACTTATTTAAAGGAAATATCTTGAAAATGGACAGAAATTAAACAGTTTTTTAACTCACGTTTGAACTTTGCCGTATTATAGCGAAACGAGTCCAGGTCCAGTGTTCTTTGAACAAAATACGTTGGAGTTTGCAAACCGCTTCAAACCACGCACAAGCACAAACAACAAAGTGTACTTGGGTGAGTTGCGAGTGTGACTGAATACATTTTATTGTTTTCATTTATTTCCGAGTGTTGCCATATCACATAATTTAAAAAGTAGCACCAATGAAACTATAATTCTTAATGGAAATTTAATTTACCCTATTATGCAAAATGCTTCGTAAGTTTACGACGCGCGTGGTATGAAATGTCAAAATTTGTGTGGAAAATCATTAAGAATAAATTGGTATACGACGGGATTTTGGGTTGTAAATCTAGATGGTAAACGTGCTACTTTTACGAATAATTTAAAACTTTTTAATAAACCTTTTGCTAATTATAACCTTGGTTGGTAATCAGCAAAGCTTAGGTAAGTTATAAACTCACACGTTGTGTCTGCACTAATGTATGTAATGCGTATCTTTTAACATGCACTGCTTTAGATGTAGGAGCTCGTGAAAGATGCAAATTTAGCAAAAACTAAATTCATTAGTGGGTTAAAAAATTGCACATTGGGTAATTTCAGTTCCCAAGTTACTGTTGGTGTCAGTGTTGGGACTTGAGGGTAGGCAAAAGGTGGTATTTTGGGAATCCAAAAAGTGGTAGAAAGTGGTAGATTTTTAAAACATACCATAAATGCTGCCATCATGCTATCATTACCCAAAATACAATGAATAATTGTTTGCAAACATTCAGAACAAATTTTCTTGAGCTCTATAAACGTCACCTTACAAAGCATCACAGATTTTTTTTCCAAAGTTCAGTACCAGTACCAATTTTCCAGTGCACAAAAATCTAAAATTATTCAACCACTCGGTTTCTATTGTTTGGATAATGGAAAATAAGTCTTATAGTGCGTTGGTATTTGTTATTATATGCGTTAATTGTTCCATTTTTACCCCATCTGAAAAAGTGATAGATTTGGATTTGAGGGTGGTAGAATTTTGGGTTGAGGAAAAAGTGGTAGAAATACCACTTAAGTGGTAGAAGTCCCATCACTGGTTGGTGTATGAATGGTATGAATGGCAGTTGGAGTAGGTACTCGTAGCAAAGCAAGTAGGTAAATTGCTGTGTGAAAGTGACAGTTCGATTTCGATTGATTGATACTTAAATAAAAGTTATTGCATTGCAAGTACTTGAGGATATTTATTTATTTGTAAATTTCCCGTTGTAGCTATTAACTTATTTCAGTTCCCAAGTTAGTGCAGAAATTTATCACCTCGTAAATCAACTGTCAGATTTTGTATGGAAAATAGTTTACGCAGACCTCATAATTTTCCGCGATGGTTTAGGCTCGAAAATCAACCGCGGAAAGTTACGCAAATCATAAATGTCAAACTTTGACAGACAGTCGTATGAATTATTGTTTGTTTGATTCCAGGAGTGCATTCCAAATTCGGCAGTAGTTAACTATTTTTACTACAGCGTTGACAAGCTGTGATAGTTCGAAGGAGGGGAAGTTAACTAAATTAACAAGAGGCAAAAGTGTGGTTCATTTCACTCATACTAACAAACCAACTGTCATGGATTCACGTATTCATTTTTTTTAAAATCAAACATGGATTCCAACAACAACTACTCACTACCACATGAAAAGTGAAATGTCAACATGAAATTAGTAACAATAGCTGTCCCAGATTCCAAAAAGTAACTAAATAAACAATCGTTGTTAATTTAGTTAAAATAGTCAAACCTGGAATGCAGCCCAGATTTACAGTCGATTTACGCAATGACATTTCCGAGGGGTGTTCACATAAGGCACCGCAGATATTTATACATTTACGACCTACATAAATTTATCAGATTAAATGAATACCCTAATTGTACGAAATACCCTTACCAAACATGCAAAGAAAATCCATTTAGCACAGAATGTGATTACTTGAAAATTAAGTCAGGAATGCCATAATTACATTACAAAAAAGGTGATTGACGATCAGCGATCGTCACGACAATAATTGTCGATTGCGTCGATTGATTTTACCTATTCGTACGAACACAATTTTTTCACTTTTAAGAGAAAGCATCGACCAGACATTTGTAATCGACTACAAGCGATATGTCAAATCGACAAATATCAATCGCGATCGACAATCACAGTTGTCTATCGATCGACAGTTGTCGATCAATGATCAACTCTTGACACTCACAATAGGAGCAATAAACACAATTTAAGACGAAAATAAGTATAGCACTATTTTGAATGCTCTTTTATCAGCCGAAAGAGCTTAGTTTGGTTTTGCGTTAGTTTATTTTCCCTTTTGGTAATTGCTCGCCAATTGTTCATTGTCGCCTTAAGTCACACGTTTTGAAACTGTCTAAAACAGAGTGCATACATTTATTTCAGTTATGTACGGCGTACGCAGCATCTGACAAAGAAACACGATAGTGAATACAATTTTTCATGTACCTAGTTTTTATGGGTTTCAGAATATATCCTATATTACCTACAGAAATTGTGGGCGCAGTAGCGCAGTGGTTAGTGTGCTGGACTGCTGTGCGAGGGATCCCAGGTTCGATCCCCGGAAAAACACAAATGTTTTTTAGTGTTTTTTTCTACTGCGCCACCTCTCGCGAACGTCTGACAAACATCCGAGAGTATAACTGTCCTGAAAAAGCTTCTCAATTCAGCCGTTCGGAATCGGCCTAAAATTGTAGGTCCCTTCCATTCGTCCCAAAAATAAAAACTCACACAAACGAATGGTTGCGAGAAGCTAGGCCTAGGGTGTCTACCGCCTGTTGCGCCACCTATTTATTTATTTATTTTACCTACAGAAATTATTTTAAATAAAATAGCAGTTGCTAGTAGGTCCGCCATCATTGGTGGACGTCTGACAAACATCTGATATGAATAAGTAAAGGTAGATATAACTGATAACTGAAGCATCTCAATACAGCCTTTCGGATTCGGCAATTACAACCCGTACCATTCGTCTCAAAAATAAGAAATGACAAAAACGAATAGTAGGGAGGAGTGAGAAGAGAGAACTTATTCAAAAACTAAATATAATAGACCGCTAGCTTCTTACCCACCGACCCGATCTTCACCGCAAAATTTGAAATAAAAATCCCATCTCGGTTTCTATATCTGTGAATACTCATGTGAAAACGCAAAGACAAGAAATTCGACGACGGAACGTTAAATAATGAATGAACTGTCAAAGTACGAATGTATGTGTGCCATCTAGCTTATGGTTTATTATTTCAAATGTTTTATAAAAAAAAAAAAATAAAACAAAATCGTCTTGCCTGCAACTTTTAATTTACACAGTATGTATTTGTAAGCACGAATTTATCATCGTCATTTTGACGTCTTATTAACTTAAATTGATATTCGTTAAGTTGTTTATTTATCTCAGCTGCTTTTGTTTGTGATTCAGCTGCGGATTGTTGTGCTTCAGCTGCCGCCTTTTGTGCTTTATGCGCTTCAATCTGCGCTATTAATGCAACACGTTTCAATTGTTCCAATGACATTTTATCATAACTCTTATTATTATCTGATTCATCATTAGGTTCACTTTCAGATTCGGAATCAGCAGCTATCATATTATGTACATCTGCAGTGCAATGAACTTGATACTCTTCTGTTTCTATCTTTACGTTAGCTGGTGCTATAAATCCGTTTGATGTATAACATTCAGATTTACTTTCATGATTTAGTAATGAACCGTATTCATCAGTTTGGTTTTCTGACGCATATTGATAAGTAATGTCTGATACATCAGCTTTCACGGTAATCTCTGGTAGTTGTGATGTTGAACGGTTAGTTTGGATTGCCATTACATGTTCGTCAATATGATTTCTTTTACTTCCTGGAATTCCAATAATTTGTTAAAATTTTGTACATAATTAAATGAACATCAAATGAACTTACTCGAATTCGTTCGACCATTTTCAACCCATAAATCCAAAAACTTTTTCTCCCAAGCGGTAAATTTCAGCTTTTTCTTCCTGCTTAAATTCTTACATTTTTTCGTTTTCAATCTTCCCTTGATGTTGTACACTTTTTTAAAAACTTGTTCCACTGTAAATTTTCTTTGACACTTCATGTTGTATTCGTTGACAAAAGCGTTCGCCGCTTCGATTTTTTGTTCTTTAACTTCAAGGTTCTTTTCTGTGCGTAAGAGAACTTTATATTTCTCCAGAAGTGTTACAAATAAGAAATTTTCGTCTTTTTTATACAATATACGATCACAGGTTGGCAGCACCATTTCCATACGATTTTTTCAATTGCTACTTTGGCAACCCTTTAATTGGTTAAGAAGAATTTTCTCACAAATACAATGAGCATATGAGTAGGTAAATAATCTTTCTGCTTTTATATATGCTTTAGGTAGAGTGGCCGAAATGTTACAAAATGAAAGTATGGAAAACTACAAATATAGGTAACAAACTATTTTTTTTTATAAATTACGTTAATTATAAAACAAACTGTAAACGGATTTTATCAACGCAAATAGCAGATGCACTGTAAAATGTAAGTAGGCTACGAGAAACTGAGAAACTGAGTATGATAGATAAGTAAATTCACAATGTGAGTGTATGCTGTGTACACACAAAAAATGTATACCTCTTCGAACATTTAAAGTGGTGGGGTTGCTGTTGCTCTGCTGGTTGCTTCGTATTTGTTTCTCAGTTCGCACAACGAACGTACAAGTTGGTGTAGAGTTGGATATGACTACACCCAAGGTTGCCGTTGTGCGACTAAAGTAATATTTGACAATTCTTCGTACTCTCTTCGTAATACTAATATAATATAAGATTTTTCGGTACTACACAACTTTAAAATGAAATTGCTGGATGGAAGGATGATGTGCAAATGCATAGGTTTGATTTAGATACAGAGGAAAAAATTTGATTATTGTACGGGTGGGAGGGTAGTTTAGAAGGAATTGGAAGAGTGTGTAGAAGGACGATTTTAATGGGATGTAAAATATGTATGAACATTTTTTATAATACAAAATATTGGTAAAATGTCATTTTTAATAATTTCCAAAAAAATGATTGTACTGGCTATGGTTCGAGTTCATTATTTCATTAAAATGCTAATAAATTATTAGGATAGCCGAATATTTTTATATTATGTGGTGCTGGGTTCGTTTTTTATGTACCGATTTGGCTCAAATTCAAAATATGCAATATCTAAAATTATAAATAAATTATTTTCAAAAAGTTAAGAAAAAAGGACCCGATAGGTGGCCATGGGGGTGGAGATAACAATTAATATTTCAGTAGGTACTTAAAAACAAATACAAAAATTAATTGAACAAAAATATCAAAATACAATAAAATAATTATTTTAGGAACACGGTCAGATAGTTATGCACATTTTTTGTTAGTCGAATAGGGAAAATAGTAAAATTTGCGTCACAACGCCCGCGATAATAAAAGTTTATTTTGGATTCTTGTACACAATCTCTTCAAATTTAACCATTTAATTTTTGCAAACAATCACTAAATTTGAATTAATGTAATGTAATGTTTTCCATTTGTATTTCGCAATTTGTTATATACATACTTTTCACCAATAAACTAGGTAAAACCTATCCCCGCCATATAAAATTTCGTTTGTTTTCCTACAAGTTTTTAGCTGTACAATGCACAATTCACTATTCCTGTATCTGCCGAATTTTATTTCATTACAATGACGCGCGCCTTGTTTTTGTGTGTAGTTCATGGAATTGGGAACAGTAGTGTCAAACGTCAAATAAATAATAAAATAGGAAATAAATTGTGACTTGATCGGTAGACAGCAGAGAGCAGGCGTCATATCATAGGATAGGGCTTCATAGAAATGAAAGTCATTCCCATGATCGTGTGTCCATGCATAAAGGAAATCATGTATACCAACTTGGCGATCTAAAACTTCGACTGGCTGGCGAGGTTTAAAAAAAAAAAGTGCCTTATAATAGTTTTCTCCATTTTGATGTTTACTGTCTCTTAGAAAAAGTAGTCAGAAATGACAGCAATGCTTGTCTGAGTCTGAGGAGGTGCGCAGATGGCTGAAACTTGTCTCATATTATGATATGTTTATTATGATTATTATAGGTAAAATAGGTAATAAAATAAGTTGCTTACTTCATTTACCTATTTAGATACTTTATTTAAAAGGACAGTCCTTTCTTCTCCTCTGCTTATGTTCTGAATTTTTTTCTTTTTATAAAGGACGGATTTTGCGAGGGATTTTGTCTTTTTTTTTTTAAATATCCTTTCAAACACTGACAAGAAAATTGTACCCATAGAGTATGTATTCATTTCTGGGCAATTGAACTCTACGATATCGGAACATAAACTATGATTTTACGAAACTGATGTCAACAATACATTTGCTAATAGAATTCTAAATTTTTCGTGAGAGGCTATTATTTAGTTAAACTCCAGATTTGTCAAGTATTGAGAAAAGAAAAAAAAACCGACTTATTTTTAAATAGCTGAGAACTTTTCGATGAAATATCATAAATTATCAATCATCAATTATGATAAATTTTTGGTGATCAACGCCCAGCCCAAACGGTAAGAGCTCGTAAGCACATATTTTGAAACAAATTGCCTTGTATGACTAATGTGAGCACTTAGAAGCTATTTGGAAACATTCGAACTCCAAAAGGGGGAAAAGAGGGGTCAACATTTGTATGGGAACAATTTTATTTTTGATCCGATTGACTTCAGCCCCGTTTTGTGTACTCTATAAATGTATATAAGAAATAAAGAAAATATATTCCTGATTTTGAAAATTTTGCCTGGACCCGAGTTATTATCAACTGGAAAAGAATGATTCAGTCTACATAAGGAACATTTTTGTTCATCCTATCAAGAGCGTAGCAAAACTCACAAACTTTTATTTTTATCAAATATTCGTATCTATGAAGACACCAAGCTCGTTTAGTAAAGTAACCATAAAAAAAAGTAATTTATCGGGAAAGGTACGGAAAGCTAAACAACGCTAAACCGTCGAATCGATTGAGTTAAAATTTACCGACAATCTTAGATATTGGCTGGCCAAGGAGTGCCCCTCTGTTTTTTTTTTTGTATTGTTGTATTTCAGGTTTAAGCAGATAGAAAATGCCAAAAATCGATTTATTCTCATTTTTTGCATTTTACGAAAGAACATTATTACCAAAGAATTAAACAATACAATTCCTGTGCACGGGCAAAGCCGGGCGGGTACAGCTAGTAAAGTATAAAGCCATCGACCAATTAATTTGTTCAGCTCTGATAAGGATAAACTTGATTTACCCTACGAACGTACGAGAAATAAACAAAAATAAACTTTTAACACGTTTTTGTATACATTTTCGGGTTAACACGTTTAATGGTGTATCAGTCATCCGAAATCGTCATAAGTCATCATTCATTCAATCAGGTTAGCTTGTTAGCCTTGAAACATTTTACCGGTCACTGTCATGGCCATGCAAACTCGCTTGATTACTCGGCTTCGATGCCTATATAAACAAATTTTATTATTATCATTTAGGAGCAATAAGCAAGCATACATAGATCAATAGTAATGCTATGATGGGCGACTTGATGTATACCAATGTATACGCGTACATAGTATTTATAATCGATAAGGAAGGAGATTTATCGATTCGCGAAACGATAAACTAGAGTACTAGACAACTATGTATAGGGCCAGATACTAGCAGATTTAACTAGTACAGGTTGGAAAACTTTACGTCATAAAGTGTACCTAAATTAGATGGGGCTTGTCTCTATGACACTAATTCGTTGGTTAGAGAAGTACAAACATTGGGCTGCTTTATCAAGTTGATATAGTTTCTCGTGATTTAAATGGTAACATGCGATAATAGAAAATCAGGTTCAATCATCTTTTTCGTTGACTGACATCGATAGTATGAATAAACATAAATTGGGATAACGATTAATGAACCAAGTACGTATGCATATAGAAATCTTTATTGGTTGCTAGGACATAACCCGGAAATGTGCACTGGTGCGCATTCTACATATATTGTGACGATTGTTATGAGAGAATTATTGACGGGCGGAATGCAGTAAGCTATTTCATCAAAGCATTGTTGGTGAAAATAGCGGTAAAACAAGGCAAGAATCGGTGTTCGAGTGATTCAATTTTTCGCCGATAAGTTGTCTTCGTAAAAGTAGAAAGTCTCACACTTATTTACTTAAACTGGTGCTAAAGTCCGTCTCCATAGCCAACACGATCTTTAGCAAGCGGTCTCCAGTTTCGCACGCTAAGTTGGTTAAGATCCCCTTCCACTGACGTGCGCCAGATGAGTCGTGGTCTTCTCCTACTCCGTCGTCCGTCGGGTGTGGATTCGAAGATCTTCCGGGTTGGAGCATTCGAGTCCATTCGCTCTACCCAGCCACCTCAGTCGTTGGACCTCCACTCTTCTGGCTAGGTTGACGTCGCTGTACACAGTACATCGTTATATCCCCCGCTCCATTCGCCGTCTATGCAGACGGGACCGAAAATTACTCGAAGAATTTTTCTATCGAAATAACCAAGTGTAACCTCATTCGATTTTGATGGAGTCCATGCCTCTGCGCCATAGAGAAGGATTAGGTCCTATAAAGTGGCATATTAGTGGAAAAAAATGTATGTTAATTTTAATTGTAGATAATATTTTAATTGTTAAACATTTGGCAATAGGCTGTGTGATATTGGCCGCGTTCCATTGACCGCTAGGTAACCTCTAAGAGTGATTGAGTTTCATTTGTAACCCCTTAGAGGTTGAAGTTTGAAAATTCTGAATAATATATTTCAATATTAGAGTTGTACATGTATTACATAAATGTTTTTCCCCATATAAATGATTTATACCCCCTAAGGATTGCACCCCTAGAATTGGAAAAATTTGAATTTCTTGAGATACGTGTCGAATTATTTTTTATTTTCTACCACAATATTAAATTGCACATGTCTTTGATAAGCGGTTTTCTTAACCGCTAAAGTAAAGAAAAGTAGATAATTTTAACATTTTATTTCACTTAAAAAAGGTAAAAGGGTGATTTTAAAAAGATTTTTTGTTTATAGTTGTTTTTAAAATTAAGTATTGAAAAACAGGCCCTTAATGGAGGGACCACAATATTATTGCAATAAATCTTCAAAGTTCTATGCTTCTAAGATTATCGATTTGGGCTGTCAGTTGATGTGTCAATCAAGACAAACTCTTTTGTATAGGTAGGTATAGAAACGGCAAATTTTAATATTAACTGGTATTGGCAATAAACAAAAATGGAAGGAATATAGGTACAACAGATCACCATGGCTTACGATTAAGATACCACATAAATAGAATAAATATAGTCGGCTCACCAGAGAGTCTGTCTTAATAAAGACATTTGTGGAATTATAAGGAAGACCTTCTTCAGAGAAAATTCGGTGCCGAAGAAGTGAAAAAATCCTTCGCCATTAGCAAAATTGTATGTATAAGGAAAGTAGAAATGCTACAAGCCTAATCTTTCTGGCTTCATAGTATAATAGATTAAATATCTAGTCGACGTATGATCAGGCCCAGAAGGTGAAATAAAAAAAATGCACCCCAAAACTTAATTTACACAATATTTGAATTACTATATAATATTGGAATTATTAAATGGATTCAAATCGAATAAACTTCTTTTATCCAATAATTTTGTATTTACAGTTTATACTTGTTGGTAACTTTGGTAAACTCTAAAGAAAGCCTTAATTCTCGAAGGCCTGTTATCAATTTCAAAACCAATCGACCTGGCAGTAACAAAAGTCTCAATAATATTTTTTTTTATCTGTTTTCATTGAACTCTTTAATAATATGCAATTATTTTTCTTCCGATTGTTTTGTATAATGTAAAAGTCATCTACTATTAAAAGCCTTCCAAAATGAAAACAATAATATTTCATATAAGCAATGAACTGTTAATCCCACTTAGCTTAAAGTTGTAAACAATGTTTGAATTTTAATCAATATAGGATGACAATCTAAACAAAGCCAACGGACGATGTCAGACAAAACCGCATCCAACCTTTTAACCTTGTTTCATCAACATTTTTCCAAACTATTATCAGCTAAAGCTTATACAGATTCCATTGAATACTACGGTAACTTGCTTAGCTGACGCAAGCTATGCAAATATGATCTGGTTGTTGTGATTTTTTCCACAATCAATATCAAACACGGATTAGTCAGCTGCAATCTAATTTTGGGTAGCTTCAACTGGTTAAATAGCCGCCCATACTAGTGACTAACTGGTAGACATCAGAAATTTTACCACACAAAACGTGCTGGACATTGATTTTGTGTTATCACTGTGAGGAGCATCTACGAGTAGATATGGCGGGATTTGGATTGAAATTCAAAATATTTTTTTATAATGTAGGTACATCTCAATGGACATTGATTATCTACAAGTTGAATGTAAAAATAAAGTTGATTTGCTGAAAATAGTTAAAAACAAAAAATTGTAAATCTATATTATTTGCATTTTTATCCGAGTAGTCAAATTCTATACGAAGAAGTGAAGTATTAGAGTCAAAAATGCGGTACCTAAAAGAGAACTATTATACTGTAATTGCATGAGAATAATTTAACTTAAGCCAATGTGCAGAAATTGTTTATCGTGGCTATAAAAGTATTAGTTAGTGATTTTTTCATTTCATTTTCAATGGTCCGCTTGTCCATTAAGTGGGTCGCGGGTGTAGGTGTAGTGATTGTTCCTAATTTTATTCGTTTGACTGAACTCAAGAATACCTTTTAATAATACGAAAACAGTGCATTTACGGCATTTTTTAAAGGTTCATATTTGATATGGGCGCCCAACGCGAGGACCAAATGAATGACAATATGAAATACAGGAGCATATGAGTGGACATCTCGCACAAATAAGCTGCCGAATTTATGGATATGTACAGGGTGTGCCATCTTTTTATACCCGTATGTAAACATTGAATAACTTTGCCATTTATCAACCGAGTGACTTGAATAGCCATGTTTTTACACTGAAACAACGCGCAGAAATAGTGACGCTGTACTTTAAAAATAGTCAACTGTATGGTGTTAACTCAGCGTGAATATCGTCGAAAAAATCATGGTCAACAAAAGGGCGACATTGACTGGCCACTCAGATCTCCAGATTTGACCCCTCCGACCGATTCTTTTTGTGGGGTTAATTGAAAAGCAAAGCATACGCCAGCAATCTTCAGACCATTGGAGAGCTCAAGGCATACCTCACATCGCACCTCCAGTAAAACAACGACGTAAGCCCAAAAGTTTAATTTTCTGAGTTAAGTATGTCAAAAGCATAAACATTTATACTTTTTTCCAATAAAACAAAGACATACTTGATAAACACTAATTTTGCCACTAGGACACAGATGCGTCTCTGTTCCGTTCCGTTCTAATAGACCGTCAGTGAAAAAAAATTGGAACATGTGTTTTGAATCTCGTAGGTGAATTTAGATTTTTGGTGTAATAAAGGAGTAGATAACTGTTCATTATGTCAGCGTTAAAATATATTTTTAGGCTTTTTCATTTCATTTTCAGTGGAACAACGACATAAGTGTTTATTTTTTTTAATAGGTACATGGAACTTTTTTTTATTTTGGTTCTTTTTCTTAAATATTTGTTTTCTTCTTAAAAGTCAATTACTACACCAGAAAGAGTGCAACATTTTCTTTATGTTAAAATTACAATTAAATTTAATTATTTTAAGAACTGTGTTCCTTTTTTTTTTTTAATAAAAACGACTTAAGCAGTTTCAAATGCGTTTTTCTTAGAATTAACATTTTTGCACTTACGTCGTTGTTTTACTGGAGGTGCGATATATGGAACTCTTTTGTTTTTTTTAAGTTATTCAATATACCGACATAAAAGAGGCCTAGCCATTACATAAATAGAAACTCGTGTGACAGTATATTTATTATTGTAATAAAATTCTTGACGTCCTTCGTTCAAATTAAATATCACACTTTTTTTAATGCTCTTAATATCTTTGGTGATAAGTAAATAATTGTAAAACAATGTAGACATTTTAATTTAACATATCTAAGTGGATTTTATTACTATACTGTTTTCGCCAGTTTAACTGGTTCTCTGCCATTAGATCTTATCTGACCCCACGAGATGTTGTTAAATGATTAAGTAAAATATAAAAATAGCTCATTTTAATGTCAATATTTACGGTTCTCCAAATAGGTGTATAATGTAGACATAAAATGTATATTTTCCAACTTCAGCTTTAAATGTTTAGTTATTATTTAATAGATTTCGGTCGTATTTGAATTCGAATTTGCAAATAAAACGTAGGGCTCGACTGAAAGTGATAAGAAAGCACACAGGGAATGATTACATATTTTACGATGTAAATTATTTCTAAAAGTATTATCAGTAGACGAACAAAAAAAACTAAATTGGTAAAAAATGTAGGTACTAGGTTTAAAAAAAAAAAAAAAAAAACTGATGCTAGGGCTAGCAATTTAATAGTAAATTTAGTTTTTTTTTTTACTATTTTCAATTGAAAAATCTTAAATTTTATGGATAGGTCCCTTGGTTGTATCCATTTTGTGAAGAATTTCAATATTTTAAACTGTATCCCGAATTCTTTTGTCTGGAAAGCTTCGATTCTGATGTCACAATACAGGAAAAGCGGTTTCCCCACACACAGAAAAAAATTGTAAAGGCTTTACTATCGGAATTGTAAAACCATCTATTTACAATTTAAATAGCAAATTTGGTTAATATTATTTATAATACTAACATTATAAATACGAAAGTAAATCTGTCTTTCTGTCTTTTTGTAACCTTTTTACGACTAAACCTCTGAATCTGAACCAATCGTCATGTAATTTGACAAAGTCTGAAAGCTAAATGAGGACATCGCAAAATGTGGGCGAAGTTGGAAAGGGGCGTGTAACTTCCATACCAAAAGAAACACACCAAAATCTATATATAAAAGTTAATGTTTGGAAATTTTGGAACATTGATGTGCATTTCCTTGATAGGCAAGTACATATTTTAGTATAATACAGTTCCTGGGCACGGGAAAGGCCGGGCGGTTCAGCTAGTTATTGATTTTGAACAAAGGACCTCAAAAAATAAAATTAATAATGCTTTTTTATGTTCTTAACAAAATAATAAATTTATTTGAAATAAATTTTTGTTTTTTACAGACCTTTTAAAATCGCCTATATTCTAAAGGGTCTTTCATTAGCGACTAGATAACTTCAAACTTTCAGTGTGAACGCACCCTTAAACTGATTACCAAACTGTCAATGTCAAAATATTCAGTAAAATCAACATTTTCATCATAGTGAAGCGCATTTTTGGTTAAACGCCTTCGTCAATAAACAAAATATGCGTTACTGGACGGTGAGAACCCTCATGTGGTTTATGAAACAGGACTTCATCCGCTAAAAGTCACTGTTTGGTGTGGTTTTCATGCCGGGCGGTGGCGTCATGGGCCGTTTTTTTTTCGTCACATTGCGATAAATGGTATTCGCTATGTTGGAACGTTATTTCTATGAGCAATTGCATGAATTGGACATCAGTGATATGTAGTTCCAATAAGACGCTGCCACAAGCCACACAGCGGGTGCAACAATCGAGTTATTGAAGTCTCAGTTGGCGTTAGGCAATAACGTCCAAATCAATTTGGAAATAACACCCTAAAAAACACGTATAATTTGTTGTTGCTAAATTTTTCGTCATTTTGGGTGTTATTTCCTTGATTTTATTTGACAAGTAAATCCCAAAATAGTAAGTGGAAATGCAGTGGAATATGCAACCCCCCTGCTTGGGTTTTCTGTTGCATTTTGGAGTAGGTAGGTGGGAGTTTGAACTGCAAAAAAAACTTCGTTCGAATTTCGCACATACTCCAAATCTGACAGTAACCCTAAAGCAGGGGGGTTGCATACGTATTAAACTGCAAATTATTATTTATATTATTAAATCATTGGTATATGCCAATAAGCCGGCTACGATACGTTAGAGGAGCTCAGAGCCAATATTAAACAAGAAATGTGCGGGCGAGTCATAGAAAATTGAGTTCAACGTATGCTGCATACGTTCCCGTTGTGGACATATGACCGAAGTCTAGTTCCATTCGTAGCCATAATACATAACCATAATAGCCATAATTCAAGCCAATAAATTTTTATTTGAGATATCTCAAGTAGTTTGTATTTTATTTAAAAAAGAAGTTATCAAGTCCTTAATGAAAGATCCTTTATTTTCTATTTTACTAAAATAAGTGCAGACGTTCCATACTACATTTTTATCTGTTATATTATAAACCAACTTAAAATTGGTAGATGACAGTAGAGCTGCCATATTCATAATCAAATATCTATTGCGTTATGTAAGCGTTTGATTATTCCAGTTTATCCAGTATAACAGCTAGGCACTTAAAATACTCGACACGCACTGTTTTAAAACAATTGGTTTTTAAACTTACTTTACTTTTCGTTAAAGGTATTTTTCCCATGGGAATGTGCATCTTAGAATCCTAAGCAATCTGATCTGATAAGTGATAAAAAAGAGGCCAGTTATCACATATTAATTACACCCTTGATATTAATTATTATCATAATCTTTGTTTTATCACTAATTATTATATATTTTTTTTACAATTAACACGCGCCTAAGAGGTTATGACTATACTATTTACACAGCGCGAGCATTAGTGAACTCGGGATAGAGAAGATTGGAGATTCCGATTCACGTTGGTTTTAAATGTGTATGTATCTGTAAATTGAATTGAGTAGGAAATTATTAATTTATGCTGCTGTCTATATCTATTCGAATATGAATATGGCATAGTATGGTCAATAAACGCAATAATTCGGTCCTTAAAAATCTTGGACAATTAATGAATTACCATTTACTAGAAATAGGATTTGCTTTTGGGAGCTAAAACAAATGTTTGCTTTTACTAACTGCCTCTAAAAGCCGCGTTAAAAAATTGATTTGATGCCATTGAAAAATACAGAGAAGGTTAAAGAACTCAGGAATTATAATTGGTCAAATTGGAAATAGGACCCGAAATCAGAGAAGAACTGTGGAGAAATCCTGTGAGCCTCTCTTAATTAAATGGATTCTAAAAGATGGAGCTCGCTGAGGCCATTGTAGACACCACCTTACTTTTTACTTTTGGTGGCGCTTACAGTCCGGGGTGGACCACGGCCTCAATCAACAAGGCCCTCCAGCCAGCTCGGTCCCTCGGGGTGGATTCGAAGACTCGTCGGGCTGGTGCGTTGTTGTCCATACGCTCCACGTGTCCCAGCCATCTCAGCCGTTGTATTTTTAGCTTTTTGACCAGGTCAGCGTCGCTGTATAGCCCGTATAGCTCGTCATTGAATCTTCTTCTCCACACTCCGACTCCATCGTCACAAACTGGACCGAATATCATTCGAAGAATCTTTCTCTCAAAGCATCCCAGAAGGTTTCCATCCGCTTTTGACAGGGTCCATGCTTCTGCACCATACAGCAGGACCGGGATGATTAAGGTCTTATATAGTATCTCCTTGGTTCTATGAGAGAGGGCTTTACTTCTTAGATGCCTTCTTAGCCCGAAGAAACAGCGATTGGCAAAAGTGATTCTTCGCTTGATCTCTGCGCCGATGTCATTCTGCGAAGTGATAGTGGAGCCCAGGTAGACAAAGTCTTTAACTACTTCGAAGTTGTATCTGTCCATCGTGACGTTTTGTCCGAGTCGCCGATGTTGAGAGTCCCTTCTCGTTGACAGCATATACTTCGTTTTGTCCTCATTAACAGCCAGACCCATCTTCGCCGCCTCCGTTTCGATGCTTGCAAATGCGACACTGACAGCTCACCGCGTTCTCCCAATAATGTCAATATCTTCAGCATAGGCAAGTAGTTGAACGGACTTTTGAAAAATTGTATCTCTGGTGTTGGCTTGTGAGTTTCGTACAATTGCTTCAAGAACGATGTTAAAGAGAGTACATGATAGCGCGTCGCCTTGTCTCAAACCTTTTTCGACATCAAATGAATCGGTGGTGTTCTTGCCGACTTTGACGGAGCAGCGAGATTTCTCCATCGTCATCCTGCACAGACGGACGAGTTTGGCGGGGATGCCAAAACTTGACATGGCCTTGTATAGTTCGTCCCTATATACGCTATCATAGGCGACTTTAAAGTCGATAAATAGATGGTGTGTATCGATCTGAAATTCCTGGGTTTTTTCCAAGATCTGTCGGAGTGTGAAAATTTGATCGATGGTTAACTTTCCTGGTCTAAAACCACACTGATATGGGCCGATCAGGTTGTTGGCGAAAGGTTTTAGGCGTTCACACAATACAGCCGACAAGATCTTATACGCGACGTTCAGGAGACTTATTCCTCTGTAGTTGGCGCAGTTCAGAGTATCTCCTTTCTTGTGGATGTAGACACCACCAATAGTTTCCAAATAAGGACGTTTATATGTTAAAATTGAATAAATTAGTTTTTATTTGAAAAGTCTATCAATGACATGGTTCAAATGCTCGCCGTAGCTTCGCTGGATATATCATCTGGCTAAATTTGAGCGATCACCCTACTATTAAATGGATCAAAGCGATGCTTGAAAGTCGGAGAATAACTGCCTCGTCAGCACTCACTTCAGTATCAGTAACAGACGTTAAAGACTGCCCTCAGGGAGGAGTACTCTCACCCTTACTATGGTCTCTGGTTATCGATGACCTACTTCAAGACCTTAATAACATAGTTGGATACGCCGGTGACCTCGTCATCATCATTAGGGGCAAGGAACCAAACGACGTTACTACGCGCATGCAAAATGCCCTTAAGATAGTCTTAGACTGGTGTAGGAAAGAAAATCTTTCTATTAATCCCAGTAAGGCTGTCATAGTTCCTTTTACGAAAAGAAGAAATTTAAATCTAAACCAAAAATCGATCAATGACACTGTCGTTGAGTATTCCAACGAAGTCAGATATCTTGGAGTGATCCTGGATAAAAGACTAAGCTGGAACTCCCACATAAACAACAAAATCCAAAAAGCAACAAAAGCTTTCTGGGCCTGCCGCAGCAGGTAGAACCTGGGGGGATCTCACCAAAAATCACATACTGGATCTACGCAGTCATAGTCAGACCCATTATAACATACGCCTCGATAGTATGGTGGAACAAAGCCACACAAAAAACAGCCATAAAGAAGCTTAATAAGGTACAACGGCTCGCGTGTCTGAGCGCTTCCGGAGCCATGCGTACCTGTCCCACTGCGGCTATAGAAGCCTTAATAGGACTAACACCCCTCCACATTCACATAAAAAAAGTGGCAATAAACAGCTCTGCAAGTCTGATGCAAGCGAAAGAGTTAAATATTAACGAACATCCAGAACTTATGGAACTACTTTCCGAAATTCCAGAACTTGACATGATCTGTGCGGTTACAGACCGCCTACCTAAGACACTATGCTTCAACAAACTTTTCTCCACAGAAATCACAAATAGGGAAGCATGGGTTAGCAATAACCCACCAAATTGCCAAAACGGCCTAAAGTGGTATACGGATGGTTCCAAAATGGACTCGGGGGTAGGAGCTGGTATTTACGGACCAAATCGAAATGTCTCAATATCAATGGGAAAAAGTCCCAGTGTATTTCAGGCAGAGCTCCATGCCATCAAAGAATGCGCAAACCTCATACAAAACTCAGGTATAAAAGCCCTTAGCTCACCAACTATTGACTCCAAATCAGTACTACACTGCTTCAATTCCCTCCAAAGACTTAGCACCAGGAACAAAACCAGTTTATGGTGGGTCCCCGGCCATAAGGGGATTGAAGGAAACGAAAAAGCTGATGAACTAGCCAGAAAAGGCTCGGAAACCCCTTTCGTAGGACCTGAACCCTTCTGTACAATCCCCATATCAGCTACAAATTCTGCTATAAACAGCTGGGAACGTAACAAAAACATTTCCTATTGGGAGAACATCCCAGGTCTTAGACAGGCCAAAAAAGCTATACAGCCTTTCAAAAACGATGCCAAAAAGTTGCTAAATCTAAGCAGGCACGATATCAAAAATCTAGTAGGTTACCTAACAGGTCACCACGGTCTGCGATATCACCTAAACAAATTGCACTTGGTCGACTCACCGGAGTGCCGACTATGTCTCGAGGAAGACGAAACAGCTGAGCATATCATATGTGAATGCCCGACTCTCTATGGTATTAGAAGGAAATCATTTTTCAGGGAAGTAATAAGTACCGAAGAATTAAGAAAATCCTCTGCTGAATGCATCATCAGCTACATTAGGAAGGTAGAGGCGCTATTAACCTAAACATAAACCTGACAATTTTTAAGCACAATAGATCTTTTAGGTCAACGTGCATCACATCGCTCTGGCGAGTCAGTTAAAAAAAAAAAAAATAAAAATTGAGCGATGGCGAGGGCTATGTTGACTTTGAGTCATTTGTGGATTATTGTAATAGAACTGAGACTTTAGGAAAAGGAGATAGCCCTTTATACCAACGGTTCTAAGATGGATATGAATCATTCCGAATGCAGTGTCTTTCAAGCGGATATAGCTGCTATAACCCTAGCAGCAAAGGACCTAAGGAGACGGCAAATTGCCTATAAACAAATCACTATATACTCTGACAGCTATATGCAGGCATAAACGCCATGATGTCACAAGCCAACACGGTGACCTTATGCTGGGTACCAGGGCATATGGATATTCCGGGTAATGAAGAGGCGCTTACAATCATCATCAGCTTACAAATAACGGGTCGAAAATACACGCATCCTTGGACCTAGAATATTAGAAATTCGGCTAAGGCACGCCATAGAGGTAAGCAAAAACAGATACAATTTAATCGGACTAAGCCGCAAAGATATTCGCATACTCACAGGGGCCATTACACTGTGTGATAGGCGTACATGCAGAACGGATGCTCATAATGCATTTTGATTTTTTCATAAGCGGTAGGGACGTTGAAGAAATAGAATCTGTTCGCCACCTACTGAACGAATAGCCAGCCCTTAAAAACAGCTAACAGAGGATTCTTAACAGCTACTTCTTCGATGAACTAGAGAATCTGGAGATTCATACTTAAATCAGGGTGGTACCAGTTGGTAAACAGACCTTATATCCTCGGTTGCCCTTAGGATCAATATCGGTAGCGCTCTCCGATGATGATGCCGCCGGCCTACACTGAAAATAAAATACCAGGTAATATTGACAAAATTCCATTGTAAAATTTAAACAAAAGCAGTTTTGTTGAACTGAAAAAAAATTGTTGTAATGATAAATGAAAATTATCAATACAACATAAATTTTATCAATTTGAACGATATTTTGTCAAACGGATAAAACATTTACTAAAAAACTACTTTGTCAGATTAACAAAACACAATTTTCAGTCTAATAAACCGATAGTTTATCAATTTAACATATTTATTGTTGAATTAACAAAGTTTTTGTTATATCCATAAAAACAGAACCAAAAATCACTTTTGTAAATGTCTGTAAAATTTACAAAACTTATGCAAAATGTTTGTTAGCCAAACAAAATACAGATTATCAATAATACAAACATTTTGTTGGAATGATAAAAAGGATTGTAGATATATGACAAAAAGTTTGTCGAATTGTCGAAAATACAGTTTAAACATTGTAATCCTTTGAATGCAATGCTATTAATGGCGCATTTTCACACGCTAAGTAACAAGTAAGTAAAGCAGCAAGTTTGTTTGTGCGCCAAATATAATCAGTGAAAAGTGATAAAAAAAAACATTGCAAGTAAATAGATGAGGACATAGTCAGTGAACTAAAACTTTCTTCCATAAAAGAAAGCCGCATATGAAAATATTTAAAAGGTAAGTGAAATGAGTACAATAATGTGTAGGTATAGAATATCTAATAAAAAATTATATTAAAATGACAGTTTCTTAGAGGTAGATCTATAGATGCAAACGCTTTATTATTAGTTCTTAAAAAAACCCTGTTAAATGGAAATTATCTTAGGAACTATACTTCATAAGGCAACTTGGAAAATCGCCTTTGAATAAAATGCCAAATATTTTAACAAAATTCGAGTCCTTAAAAGCTGTGGGCTGTTTAAAATAAATGTACATAATTGAGGAACCCAGGCCCAGCACATCTCGTGGTCGAGATTGCGAAGTAAGAGTTGCTGTTGCTTTAGGTAAAATTAAAAAATTAAAACAGTATAGTGTTCTAATAAAATCTTTATATAGTGCAAGAGGAAGATGTTCAAGACCATTTGAATGCAATTTTAGCGGAAAATTGTTCATGGGCTGAACTCGAAAATCTTTGGACGTCGACCTCTAAATACAGGCTTTGTGGAATGTTAAAATTTAATTCAACGGCCGAAATTATGGGTAAATGGAGAGCTTATAAGCGACCTCTTGGATACAAATTGGTAAGAATTGCAAGGAATTTGATAATAGATATGTATACGATTTTTTAATTTGCAAGTTAATTTTTATAATAATTTAAATAGATCAACATTGACTTCAAGACTATGCTACCTGATTCTGCAGATTTCGAAATCGTATGCGCTGCAAAATACGATCGAATCATGAAAATGCTTCAGTCCAAACTAAAAGACGCATAGAACTTAGCGAAATTGAAGGAGATGAATAAATCTCTATCTGTATCGGAATGTATGTAAGTATGATAACATACCTTATTAAATAGTTTAAAAATTGTTAACTGATTCATCGACCAAACTTTTTTTTATATGCTCGTAGGTATATTACAACGAACGCATTTTTTTCTTTTTCTAAATAGATGGGCGATTCGTTTGGTGATTCCTACAAAAATATTTCTTTAATGTTTTTAAGTAAAATGAATTGAATTTAATTTGTTTAATTACTTTAAATAAATCTAATTACTAAACTTATTTGCTTTGGGTATCATTTATTAACACCTACTTTATTTTACAAGTAGACATATTTTGGATATAATTTCTTTATATCTATAGATAAAAGCTGTTGATTTAACAAAATACAATAGCTGAATTGACAAACGACTTCGATATTATTAACAATTTTTTTGTTAATTTGACAAAAAGATAAAGGTCAAAATGATAAATTTCTCTGTAAAATGAAGAGCATTTTGGTTAGTTTAACAAAATATTTTTATACGTACGAACAAACAATTTTTGTTACCATAACAATTTTTTTGTCATCACAACAAATGTTTTGAAACATGATAAAACTTATCAAAATTTTGTCAATCTGATAGAAAGATTTTGTTGGACGTATATTGACAGAAAATTTGTTGAATTAAGCCTCATTTTTATCAAATATACCAAGGTTTTATTTTCAGTGTACAATCCACATCAAACAGTGATTTTCTGTGGATGCATTACCACTTGGTGGACCTCATGTGGATTGCCAAAGTTCCAAATCCGGCAATTTAGTTTGCTGACGTACGCCCAAAAGCGGGCCTAGTCACTTAAGATGATATGGCTCATCGTTGCCACAAGAGAACACTCATTTTGACTATAAAGTTTTATCATTTGCATGTGTCGCTCATCGCCATAACTTTCCATAGCTATTTTTGTCTTTATTGGTTGAAAAAAACAAAAAAAAAACCAAAAACAAACAACAGTTAAAACAACATGACATTTTATTGTTTTAACTTTTATCACAAGACGTGATGATATTAATCATCATTGCAGCGAAGTAATAGGACCACTCAATTATTACATATGAAAAAAAGTTTAAATAAAGCTTATACGAGTATGTATAGTTTTCAATGCAACAAACAAGTAGCTATACCTACATTACCTAAGTCAGATTAGCACTCGAGTCTGTTTACGTTTTGGTGGAATTTCCCTACTATTTGTCTGTCTGGTTTCAATATGGACGTGTAAATAAACTCATATCTCTCACCTTATTTGCAAATCGGTTTTATTGATAATAGTTAAGGGGTGGGGGTGGACCTACAAGTGATAGATAAGTACATGAACCAACTAATCGATTAACAAATTTAATGGTTCAACTGATACAATTCGCACCATCACGTGGTATCACGCATCACGTCACATTTCTTTGTCGACACACGAATCGCTTCATTTGCCTTATATGACTTGTAAATTGTGAGCGCAAAGCCGCTTTGTAGATTGCTTTAGCATTTGCTATAATTTATTGGCACAAAGTGAACATGAAATGCAAATTTGTCCTTCACAGCTGAGCTGTGACCTGTAAGGCAATAGAAGCAAAGGTCCCTGACCCTCAGATTCACGTGATGATTGTTTATACCCATGACGCGTGGTTACTTTGGAGTACTCTACTTTTGGAGGCGACTTTGAAATCTGGTTTTGGAATACAAGTCAGGTACTAGCCTGGAATTATGCAGTCTGCTAAACATGCAAGAGTAAACTGGATTCGGTAAGTTTAGCAGCCTAAGTAAGAATGTTAATTTATTTATTAATCCTCTTCTTTCCTGAGAAACATCTGATTTCTTTAGAAAAAACTGTAACTGTTTGGATAAACGGCGTTAAATCAAAAAAAAATTTCACCGTAGGCGTTAGACTTCTCATTGTCTCCTATCATTTTCATTATTTAGGAGGACTGGTTGTTACATCGCAGCCTTGACGAAGAAAATGTTTGATTGGGAGACCTGAGAATAAGTCATTTGCTCTTCCTTGATGACTCCGTTCCCCTAAGACTGAACTTCAGTGCGGTTCGTATTTGTAGCTGTCTTTGTTGAAGCCTTGAATGAAGGTAAACGTGAAAAAATCTAAAATAATGGTCGTCTCCCAGGACGTCGCTTCAGTTCAATGTAGGTACTCTGCCTGATATTGGAATCGCATTAAATCAGGTGAAGAAGTTGAAGTAACTCAGGATCTTATTCAAGAGAAACGGAAGGAGCAATACTTAATTTCCCAGTAGGAATGTAGGATTGGTCAGAGTAGATCAACTTTGGAACACCGACAGTAGCTGTCGGATCTTCAACTCTTACATAAGGCCATAATGCCATAATGGTCACCATAGAATATGTGACGAATCGATGTTGAGCAGCTACTTCTCAGGATGGAGTTGTCTATGCTTCGGTGGTTTGATCATATTGAACGCGTGTTCCTATGAAATCCTAGGATGGTGTCCTCTAGAACAAGTGCATAATCTCTTCTCTACCCGTATGGGTATATTGTATTTGATTATTTAAAATCGGTAGCGGAAGATCGAGACTTATAAACGGTCCACTTAAGCATCATATACTCGGGACTCCTTTAATGGATAAGCGGGACATTCAATTTGAATATACATATATGAATGAACTAGGTTAGGCTAGGTTAGGTTAGAGGGAAGTGCAAAGCTTTTATGTGCTGTGCTACCACGGGGACCTTTTGGTGCATTGTGATCCCTTAGTTTTGGTCGTGGATAAAAATGTAATTTTTATTGGATAACACAAAACATGCATAAACATTTTACCGGATTTCTTGAAGTTGTTCCTTGGCGGAGTTGGCCTACTAAAACCAACTCGTACTTTTAACAAACCCGATCGTGTCCCTCAATGGTACCTGCACTATGTCCTCTAAGTCTCCGAAAAGTCTGTCTCCCAGATATCGGAGTCGACTAGTTTGGAGGTTTGGGCATTCGCATAACAGGTGCTTGATGGTCTCCGTTTCTTCTATGTCTTGACAGCTCCTGCAGTAGTCTGGTGAGTTGATGCCCAGTCTTGTCCAATCGAATGGTACAATGGCTTGTCAGTACACCCGTTAAGATACGAAGATCTCGTTTAGTCATTTTCAGAATACATCTTGTTCTTTTTTCATCGATTCTTGGCCAAAGGTTGTCTGTTAGATCAGCTGGTGTTCATTTTTTCCCTTGATTTTTGGTCAATATTTCTTATTTCTACACTAATTGGAATATCTATTGATGTAATGAATGATATTTACTGCATCAAATTCCGACCCAATTCTTGCTAGTTCGTCTGCTTTTTCATTTCCATCAATGTCACTATGTCCAGGAACCCAGCAGAGAGTGACCTTGTGTTTTTCGCCTATTTCGTTCAGGGCTCTTTGACAGTCCCTGACTGTCTTTGATTTAATAGTTGCGCTGTCTAGTGCTTTAATGGTCGCCTGACTGTCTACGAAGATTGGAATCTTGTAGATATGATTCTTGCTGCCTTGTCGATGGCGACTATTTCAGCTTGGGAGTTTGTATACGAGTCATTTATACATAAGGACTCATCATTATAATTGCTGTATACATCCAATGGATTATACATATATGTATAAGGGCGCATACTCCAGCGTTTACCAAAGGTTTTCTTGCTTGCGTAAAAGGCATATAGTGCTTTCTTTGCTCTTTCTTCTGTGTTGCGTTTCCAGGTAAGTTTAGAGTCTAGCATGATGTCCAGATACTTATAGCTTCTGAGGGAAGATTCAGACGAATTCCGTTCAACTTCGGCAGATCGAATTTCTCGATTTTTCTTTTTCTATAGTAAATAGGACAGTTTCGGTTTTAATTGGATTAACTCCACGGCCGTTTGGTCCTGCCCACGAGGATAATTCCTGAGTTCGCTAACAGAGGGGAGATACCTTCCACTTATTAGGATTACAATATCGTCTGTGTAAGCTACAATTTTTTAACAGATTTACCAAATCAAAGTCAATTTATATTGCTCATCACATCAAACTGTGGAATGTATAAATTATAAGATCGAATATTATGTAGGTCTACCTAAGTTACATTAATGTTTCGATTCCATCCATTCAAATCATAAAACAGTTGCCAAACTATTAAGCTTATTGGACTTCAAGTGCCTCGTATAGTAAGTACTTGTATTATAAATAAACAATTTTAGAGTTCTTAAGATTATGTTATCAGGCTTATGCCACTATTTGAGTGAGTTTTTTGAACATTCACATTCACTAGTTGTTTAATTATAGTAAATCGCTGACGTCAATAACTACATTCAAAAGGCAGGTACCTACACATAGTAAATCTGATAAGTATGTACCTACATATTTTCTTCGAACATTTCTTGAAAGCGAATCAGACTGGTGTCATTGTTGTTCTTTGATTTTTCGACGTATTGAGTTTTAGGGTTTTCAAAGTCTATCTATTCTGGAAAGACTATTTTATATAGACTGCAGTGATATATGACACTTACACTTTATAGCTTAGTTTCTGTAAATTAATAGTGAGTCTTTTAAGGCATTCATAAACCAAAACAGTATATGGTCTGGTCAGTAGCGGTATTATGGTCCCCACAAATGCACCATAAATGCACCCGCAAAGACTGAAAATAGCGAAAATTATATTAGTTTGTTAATTGGAACTATTTAGGAAGCTTTCTCAACCGAGAAAGTAATATTCGAGTTTACCTTCCAAGCATACGGGAGATCGGTTTGTTGTAGCCATAAATCATGTTTGGAGGGTTGATCTGACGAGATCGGTTTGTAAAATTGACTATCATCAGAGTAGAAAGTAGAGGGTGGAGTACGGTTTCCAGAACATCTCCATCCATCCAGAACATGTCCTCTTTTTTGTCCGCGATCTATTTTACACTTTCTTTTTGGCTTGGACCTTTTTTTGTCCTCTTTATTTGTCGTGTCCTCTTTTTGTTCTCATTTTTAATACCTTCAATTTCAATATAAAAACAGCGTAAAAAGTGTAAAAAGAGCAGCCTTGACCAAAGTTTTTTATAAACTTAAGTCCAGTACCTATTCGAAAAGCCTTAATTGGAATTGGTTGTCCAGTCCATATCATTTCAAACGCATCCAAAAACGGATTTGATTCAGGGTTTCAGGGTTAACTGAGGGTTTAAAAGAATTTTGTATTGCGATGGAATTGGAATTTAAGGACTTGCTCCGGCATTGTACTACTACCTACTAGGTGGTTATCATTATACCCTTACAAGCTCTTAAACAATATTTTTTATCTACCGAAAACTGTCCGGCAGTTTGGAAACATTTTTGAATTGAAATTTAAGTGAAGCTTTTTTAATTTGAAAAGGATTAATTTATGGGACATTAAGTTATTGGAATAAATTACGTTTACCACTTTCTAAGGCTGACAGTGAGGAGGACACGAATTGAATGAGGTTAATGGTATAGTTATTGTACCTTTTAGAAAGCTGTGCTTGTTAAGCTAATGAATCGAGCACTTTACCGAATTTGTTTAGATTGGCCAGGCCAATCTTTTTATTCATGTGTTCAAGGTATTTAAAAGTCACCGCAATGAATTATTAGAAAACGATTAACACGAGCGACGTCTCGGAAGTCAAAGTCGAATGAACTGGGAGAAATCTGTCTCAGTTTTTAATCTAGTGTAATAAATGCGGTATATTAAATAGATCAAAGTATGCAGTTTTCCAATTTTCCTCTCTAGAAGCTTAGCCAAAATCTTAGCTCAATTTTGTCATAAGTGAGTGTCTGTTTTTTTACGATAGGTAATATTCTTTTAATTTTTTTCCACTCCTCTTAATTAGTTCATTCGCCAAAAAATCTTCGTAGACGCATTCCATTAAAAGTTTTCAAGTTTTCACCCAAATCTTAAAATTACAGTATAGGTAAGGTATGTCATGATCATGACTCTCAACATTTACGGAGCTTTAGCCTTGAAACTTCGTAAATAGACCTTGAATATAGAAAGCACATTTTATTTACTTATATGTACATATTTTCATAAACAAACTTTTTTTGATAATGAAAACAACATTTGAGATTTAAAATAGTGCGTACAACATACATATATATTTTAATATTGACTTCGGCAATTTGACATACATAATTAAAATAGTATCTACCTCTTTTTCAAGAGTATCCATATTTACAAAAAAACCAGTAAGACAATTATCTTCGACTATGCCGAAGCTCAAATACCCGGTACAATATTATTGTAAAACCAGTAAGACAATTATCTTCGACTATGCCGAAGCTCAAATACCCGGTACAATATTATTGTAAAATAAAAAAAATATTTTAGTATTAAAAAATTATATATTTGTATGGGAGGTATGGGTACTTTTTATTCGACCAAGCTCATTTTTTGTCAAAATTTTTTAAATATTATTAAAACAATATGTGCAAAGTTTAAACTTGCTATCTTTACTGTAGCTATTTAAATTTAATTTTTAACATAAAAAGCTATATAAATCTGATATTTTTGTATGGGAGGTAGTAGTAGTTTTCATCCGATCTTGCTCATCTTCGAACTTAGCCTCAGTTTGGTGGATAAAAGCTTACATACCAAATTTCAAGTCGATAGCTCTTAAATTACGGCCGTAATCGTGCGGACAGACAGACAGACAGACAGACAGACAGACAGACGGACAGACAGACGGACAGACAGACGGACAGACAGACGGACATCGCTAGATCGACTAAGAAAGTGATGCTGATCAATAATATATACAGTTTGTCATACCTACAACGCCTCCTTATGGGCGTTACAAATGGAATGACAAAGTGAATATACCCTCACCACAGTGTGGTACCGGGTATAAAAATAAATGATTTGCATGGACAGCAAATGCTTATATGATGCACAACATAAAAATCGTACTTCAATACAACAGAATACAGAACCCTCTTTTATTTCATATTTTTGGGATAACATTATGATCCTTAAGTGTTATCGCTAAAAAAATAAAAAAAATAATCGATTTAATTAAAATTTGCGATACGGACCCTAATTCATAAAAATTGACAGGTGACAATTATACAAATGTGTTGACGGGTGACATAATTTTCAGTTAAATACATCGACAACATGATTATTTTGTCATTGCCAGATTATGATAAATTTTTCATTGTCATATTTTGACAAATTTGTCACGAGAATTGTGCCATTGTCATTATTTTGACAAACTAAACAATCCAGAGAGTGATGCCTTTTGTGCGATGTTGTTTAGATTTAGATATGCACTATTTTTGTATCAAAATTATATCCTGCTGCTGTTTAACCGACATACAATTTGTCCTTAAATTGGAAATCACTCAACGCAATAAAATCATTATTTATTGTGTTAAAATTGCATTGAAGATCCCTCATCACTTTCACTAATAATAATTTCTAATAACTAAAATCGTACTTGTCACTTCCCTATCAATACTTGATCGAAACAAAATTGTAAATTGTGTATTTTGTGAATTTGTCAGTAAATTCATCACAATTCTCGGAAAATTCCTTACAATTTTTTTATGAAACCAAAACTTGACAATTGTCGCTTATTTTGCGACAATTCCATACAAATTGTCTAATGAAATAGTTGTCATATTACAAATTATCACCTGTCGTAATTGTAAATTTTTATGAAATAGGGCCCTGTGGTCTCTTCCTTATGATAATCCCATTGTCAGCAGTTTCTTGTGCGGCTATTTGACTCTCTAAAATGATTCCTATTCCATGGAGAATTCGTTGCAGTTTTAACTAATTTATTCCCCATTGCACTTATCTGATCACATTCACATTGCTTGTCACTTCCGCCAAGTTCCATCATTAGCAAACCCAGTTCAACTGAATGCGAAGTAAATCACTAGCCAATACTCTCTGACTGGCATAAAATTAAAAACAGAAATAATTATGTCCCCTTGGCCAATATTTCAATCAGAAATGTATCCACCAGTTGAATCCACATTTAACCCGAAGAATTATGCGGTAATCTGCCCTGTACCACCGTTATCTCTGATATTATGTTTGACGCGATCGAATTTTTCCAATACGATCGCGAAGCGGAGCGGCACCGCCTAGGTCATTCAGTATGGGTATATTCCGTTATGTTAGAGAGCACTATGCGGTCTCTCCTTATTCTAACAATAACAAAAATAAAAGATTTGTGTTCCACTTCAATACGTTTCACCGAATAGAGATCGCGTTTGCGAGCGGGCTGAGGGCTCCGGCTCACACACCAGTTGGTACCGAACTTCAGCAGCTAACACAGAACAGATAGTGGCGATGACGACGGTGAACTTATAGCCAAGGTACCTGCTCCGAGTCGACTTAGGCATAGAATAGATGCAACCTGTTTCTGGTTGCTGCCACAGATTAGTTTTCATTTCGCTGTCACTGTCAGATATAGCTAAACCGGTCAACTGAACGGTCGTCTAACAAAAATTCTCTCGATCGTGTACAAATTCGAATAATTTTTTTTCTTCCACCTACACTAACGTTGTATGTTTAATCACAAAATAATAATTTGAAATTATTTGCCAAAAAAGTGATGTGATAGTTCTAACAGTCGAAATAAAGTTCCGAATTCAAATTGTTGCCCAAAAGTGTTCTCAACGAGAGTATTCATAATTTTATTTTAAAATAGTTTAAATAAGTGTTTTATTTATACATACATATATATTTTAAAATATTTAACTAAGTAGAAAAAAAAAAATGGTTTCTGTACGAGGATCATCGGCTGCTATGCTAAGCTACACTGTGATAGTCGCATTGTTGTTGGGATGCTTTGTGTTATCAGGTAAAACAAAGAGATAGTTTGTTTAAATAATACTTATTGTTAAAGTGATCGTAACTACATAATCCGCTATCTTTCTATATATCTGTCTGTGTTTTTTGTGTCACAATCATGAAATTAAAAATATACTTTGGCGCTGGAGTTTCCAAGGAAGTCATAAACAAATTGCTGCCTTAATCTAATCTTAGAGGCAACTTTCCATTTCAATTGTTTATTATGTGTATGGATTATGGCAGAGACATGAATTATAGATAATACGTTTTTTATGCACACTTGGGTTTGGCCAATGCGAATGAGTTTCAAGGACAGTCAGTGGTAAGAGACGCGTTTGATTTATTTATCTTACCGCGAGCACCCACTTTTGACATTTCAATTAGTGTACTTACGGTTTATTTATTAGAAAAAAAATGTCATAAGAAAAATTGGTGAAGAGATCTTACTCTGATAAACAAAGTAATATATGGATCGTAAATGTGATTTACTTTTAACCTTTTTTCAAAGGGACTGTTGTTACTCTGCTGTTTAATTTCAATTATATATAGTAAAGTCTTAAAAATTTAAACACATATAAAACAGAGCCTATTCATCTTTGCAAATTGTTTAGTTTATCTTTTCGAGCATCAAAATTTTGGTTGAGGAAGAAGGTTATAGCACTCATTTTTATCCACTAATTGCTCAGACCCGAACCTCAAATAAAGCCTAGGAATTGTTAATCCATCCATCGCTCGAGTTGAGTGAATTTATATCCTTGAATGTGGCGTGCAACTTTTCAGGCTAGGCTTTCAAAATAATTCCTAAAACTAAAACGTGATGGTCAGGCAGCTTGAAGAACCATCGATATAAAGAAGCTTCCTTTTTCGGGATTTCTGATTTCTCTTCTTTGGAAATCGAGTTTTGTTGATAAGAGAAATAATTTCCTTACTTTTTTTATTATAAAAATCGTTAATATGGAATGATTGCAATGTAACGATAAATGTTTACTTGCCCTTTAACTGAATGATACTGAAGAATTTACATGACAATTTAAAATAAGCCCGTGGCCGTAATTACCCTTCACTAAGGACATAGAAATAGAAAATATTGGAATAAAGCGTTCATATTTTCGTATTATCCACATTTCAAACTGTTAATATTTTGGAACTCTGTAATTGTGGAAATATTTCGTTCATCTTTCCGAGATTCCATTGAATTTTATTGGTAAATAAATAAAAAAGTAAATAAGTAAAAAAGCTATACATAGACCCCTTTTGCGGTTGTTATACATTAAGTTTAAAAACAAGAACATTTCCTATAGCACATAGTTTACACTAAATATTAACGATTTGTGGAAGAAGGGGATTGTGGTAGTTGTATCTTAAGGCGCCTGTCCATTTGAAAGTGTTAAAGAAATTAAATTTTCTACTATATGTAATTGCATTACTTATTATAAATGTTTTGTAGATTTCAAAAACTTTTTTTTAAATACTATAATGTATTTCGTGAACTTTCGTTCTCTTTCTGCTTTTAAACAATTTAAAATATAAATTTTACGTTAAAAACTCATCTACTGAAAAGGAATCCATCTTGTGTCATCAAGAAAAGCCATAGCACAGAAACGCTTTTACTGAGCGTACTATGTCGCATCGCTTTCTCGCGCCACTGTGCGCCGTGCGGGCCTCCTAAGTACCTACTTCGTGCAGAAATTCAGCAAATCCTCCCGTAATCTTTTCAATGTGTTCTATATAGCTCACATTGCGGCAATAGTCAATAAGCAAGTGGCAATACTTTGAATTAAATTGGAAGTCTCACATAAAAGCTCAATATCGGTCGAACGAAAAATGTTGCTAATTGCGACAATATTATTTATCGCTGGCGATACACAGCGCAATAGGAAACACGCAATATCGCTTAGAATTATTTTACTTTGAAAATCAAACAAAAAATGTTTCTGATCCAGTTTTTAATATAAAGTTCGTAGAAATGTGAAAAAATATCCCTGAAAGCTGAAAATTTCTGGCAATACTGTTGCTTCAATGGGAGAATAGGTTTTATAACATATAGTTCAGTATTGCTTATTGACAGTTGCTATATGTAGTTGCTTTGTTACTTATGCTGGGTTTCCACTTGTCGCTTTGAAATTGACAATTGACGTATTTTTATGCCAATTAAAAAATTGGCATGTGGAAATAGCGAAAAATTGCTTGTCAATGAATTGACAAACAGCGTTTGCCAATAACTGCCAAAGAATTTGATTGACAAGTGGAAATAGCTGAGTTGTCAAACAAAATGTCACTTTGTCTATAATTGTCAGTGAAAATTAATTGGCATCAAGTTCATAAGTTTGTCAATCAACTGACATACGATTTTTGCCAATAAGTGGAAATGAATTGACGGTGGTGTCGACATGTTGATCCTTTATTCCACCTTTATTCCTTGTTGCCTCAATGTGAGAGCCGCCTTAGGACCAATATTGCTTTATTGCATTTCAACAAATAATGTATTCCAGTGAACCGCATTCTAATGATTTTTTAGTAGTAGGTCTACTTTTGTGTCTAATAAATCAGAATTTTATGTTAGTTTGCAATCACTACTGTAATTAGGTATTTAAATACCATTTAGGTATAAATTTATGATTTATATTGTTACTTAAGGTAATGCTAGACATTTTTTATTTTATTTTTTTTAAATACTTCTCTCGGGAAAGGCGAACCTATAACGCTTCAACAGGGCCCCGAGATGCTTGCAGATGTATGTTAGTTCTGCACTTAAATTGCTGCAAATTGTATACTTCTGGAAATATATCCCCAGGAAGTGAGTTCCAAAGTTTGCTTGTCCTGTAACAAAAGGAGTTTTGGAAAGTTGATGTCCTCGCGACATAATGCCCCTTTTTGACAGTTCCCGGTGTTAAAATTGGGTCATGCAGTGTAATAATTGTAAAAAAATTCCTGCAATGACCAGCAAGCTAATTTGGTCATTTACCTGTGGGCATTCATATAAATACATAGACATAAATTACATAATTGGCATGCAGTCCGGTCTCGGGATTGGTTCGAAACCATTACCTTTTGTTTGAGTTTGATTAAATTTCGTATATCAGTGATCTATTCAATGGTGGTAATGAAGTAATCAACGCCAACAAAGTTCCAAAAATCTATTGTAATCCCACATTCCTAAACAAACCACTCAAGTGTATTATGTCTTTACACTTCACCGGTTGCAGGTGTCATTATCTGAGACATAAGGTGTCATCGAACACGCATTGAACTGTCACGCCAGAGTGTGCTTATTGTTTAGGAATTTTATTGACAAATTCACCAATTGCGTGTTCAGTTACAATTGTGGGTAAACTAAATTAAGTATTTAATTAGCAACGCAATCGCCAGTTTATTTGAATTAATGTTTGCAATTAATTTTCTCAAGAACTTTTTATTTGTTAGTTGAACCAAGTCCTTTCCCATCAATATTGTAGTCAATTTGACTACCTGTGTTGACATGACGAAATTTGTCAAAATGTAGATACGAATGTGTAAAAACAATGTACGAGTAACATCGCCCGTTTAATCAACACGCGAGGATGAAAAATGACAGGGAATTAAAATGCCACCAACAAAAGCAAATGCAATAGCTAATTAATTATTCAAATAATACGAAATGAATTAATTAACTGCATTTGGATGGAGTCATGCAATGTGTAAGCAATAAGTATTAAATATTTATCTGTAGTAGGAGGAAAGTGATTTGTTTAATCAGTTGGAGAGTAGAGAATATAAATTAGATTATGCATTTCAATGGCAATAAAGCCGTTGGTATTAGAAATAAATAAAATAACCAATGTGACAGTGGAATTCAGAAACACTCGAGCGTCTATTACATTCTGATGACCGGAATGCCAACTTTGCGAAAACCACATTTTAAAAATGAGCGCGAATATGCAAATTGTCAGAGTGCCAATACAATGCAATTTTTCACAATCTATTAATGCAAAAAAGTGGTAGCTATTACCGGGTGCAGTGCAGAGTCGTAAAGTGTGAGAGTATTTATGCCTAGTTAAAGTAAGCGTGCTTTTGACTTTTGACAGTTCGTTGTGATGTGACAACATTGTAAGAAAAGGTAAAGAACTGATTTTCGTTTAAAGTTATTGGCATTTGCAGCTGCACCATGTAAATACATTTGCAATGACAGTGATTACGTTTCGATAATGTTATGGAATAGGTAACTTTAATTTACTTTGCACTTGTCAGGAAAGGAATATTTACTTCGCTAACTTCTGTTTCATCATGTTTTTTGTGCATGTGGCAACCATATCTTACCAAATGCGTTGATAATTCCATTCTTATCAACTCTTTCTCTCTGGTCGCTCTAGATTCCTATTTTTTTTATTTCGTTCCATTTAATTGTTTTTGCCTCGTTAATCTGAATTAGCAATCTTGGTAGCATTCATTACATCTTTGGAATTAACTACCTACAACCTACGTGCCAAAATAAATAAATCAAACCACACATGAATAGTTGTAAGCAGCGTTGCCACTAAAATCTAAAGCTAATGTAATATGTTAGCCAACAAAAAGTAGCATTTTTAAACAAAATGTAGTACCATATGTTTTTTTTTTACTTTTTTTATTGATTTTGTTGCGTAGGGCTTTGAAAAAATTGGGCATGTGAAGCTTTAATAGACCTTAGTACCTAACCTATACTTAATGGCAAGAGTTTGCATGCAGCCCATGAACATAAATGTAGGTTGTGGCTACTGCATCCTTTTGAAAATAGATTTGGGCAGATATTGGACAATTTTTCACTCACCCCGCTAAAAGGTCACGGCATTACTAAGGCATTATCAGAGCAAAAACCAATTGCATTTAAAATGTCGATGTTATTGTCTTTGCATTCACGCAGGATTAATTGAAAAATTTCTTCAGAATTGCCTTTCTTGAGCTGCGGAATTCCAAAACATCTATCTTTTACAGCACATTCATCAAAGTATCTAGCACTAGATATTATCACTAGGCAGGTTTCGGTTGACACATGAGTAGTCTCATAAACTATAAAAGAACATTTTGGTTTTACTAGTTGTTGGGCAATATTTAATTTGGCAAAAGCACCAATTCAAGTTTTGACAAGGGAAGTTGGTTTTGTCCGACAACATTTCAAACTTCGACCGATCTCACTGTCATTGCACACATTCTTTAGAAATGCGAGATTGAATTAATTTGCCTTAATATAGCAGAGTTGAATACAGTACTACATTACGCAAGTACTACAGAACGCAGAACAGTATGATGCTGTTTTTATTTATTATGTTCTAAAAATTCAGAATCCGAAACTAAGTTCAAAAATCGATGCATATTTGCAGTTGCTTGCAGGTGCAGCCCAAGAAAAACAATCAACGAAAACGAATACATAGGTATTTGAATTGACGATCAGCTGTCTGAATTCTGCTGATAGACAGAGAAAAACACTTCGTGTCGTACGTAAATGGAAGCATTCAGCTGAATAATTGCATTTACTTTAGATTGATGCAAAATTTCTATATCTTTTTATTTAGTTATAAAAGCAAAAGTGGGAAAATTTATAAAAGAAAAGTTTTTCGTAAAAAAGTAAAATGATTAGGCGGAGCTTAAGAAATGTAGTACTTTAGGGTAACGATGTAGTATGTAGTACAGCGTTAAAAAATCAAGCAAATATGTAGCATAGTACTACATAAGTATAGTACAAGTGGTAACGCTGGTTGTAAGAAGTTAGGCTTATGGTCCTATATAGTGCCAATTGTTCGTTCATAGGTAGTTTGTCGCTCTCATGTGAATAGTCCTTGTACAATACAATACAATATTGTATACATACTGAGTTTTTATTAATAAAGGACCCTTCACATGAGAGCGACCAACAGCCTTTACGAACGAACGAATGTTCGCAAGTTTTGACAGTACCTACGTTTTATTCGCTAGTTTGTGGAATGCGAATTTAATGATGCGGATTGCGAATAAACTTTGACAATTCGCGCCTAGGGTGTATTCGTTCACGCCAAAAAGTTTGGAATTGAAAATTTCCTTATTTAAACTGTTTATAAACTTGTTTTCTTAATACATTTTCATGGGGTAATTAATTATCCTCATCTTGAAATCAAGGTATATAGAACTACAAGGTATGATATTCCGCGATAAATTTTTCGATTTTTCTGCGCATGTAGGTACGTCACTTGACGACAACGATTTTAACGTTTCTGTGAAAATATATTGAAAAACGGGTAGTTTTCTGTGCCCAAGTTTCATTTTTAATAAGAATAATGTTTTGTGTGCTGTTTTCAGTGTAATAGAATAGTTAACAAATTAAATAAATTATTATCTGTTGCCTATGTTTTGTCGTCTGGTGACGTCACTTTGAAGAGAGAGATGCAAACAAACATGCGCAATATCATACCATGTATTTCTATATACCTTGTCTTGAAATAATAAAATGTGCAATTTTCTGTTTATAAATGCACAAAAGTGGTTTGTTCGCATTTCTTCAATTCGTTCGTTCGCTCCCATGTGACTGGTCCTTAACTGATCGATTTTGTTTACTATAACAATGTCTTTATGTAAATAAGTCTATGACGAATGAATTAGCTCGCTGAAGAAAATTGCACGTTTTCTACTCTTATGACGGCCATTATTATTTCATACATGTCAACCTACCCATTTGACATTTATTTCTCATTAAAATACAACACTTTCAGTGAGAATATTGTGCTTGGAACAGATTAGCTCTTACCTATTAACTCAGATCTTTTAAGTTAATAAAGACGTGTACTGAACGATCGATTGAGGAGAGTTATTTAGTAGTTAACAAAGTCAAAATTTATAGCGACTGTCAAATTAACTGTAATGTGTTATAATTTACTAAAAGCACTATTTGCTCAGCAGATTACAGCCAGATCACTTCTGTTTTTTAAATAAGGAAATAGAATTGAGTAAAAATTGAGTTATATTTTACGTTAGTAAAGAAAGTCCCTTTTAAATAATGCCATTTAAGGATTATCGGCGTTTTAATGTAGATGGAATAATTATTTTTCGAAGTTTGAGATTGCGATTGTTAGGCTTACTTACTTCCTTTCCAGGTTTTTATGAAACCGAATTAGTGTGAAGATGTAAATTATTCATGTTTTATTGCCAGTTATGGTGCAGTAATTATCACATTGGAATACAGACTTAAAATCAGTACGATCCGCTTATTATTACCATGTGAATGTTTATTGGACATGAATCGAAAATGTTTATGATTGTTATTAATGGAGCAAATATATCGTATATGATAAAAAAAAATTTCCATGGCCCTGCCCGATATTATGCAAAAGCGGGGACACTATAATTTTATGAGTCTGCTCTTAATTGTTATAGGTGATAACTTGTGAAAATTAACTGTGATATAAACAAATATTTAAATGGTATCATGTGAGATATATTATCTCCTTTGGGGCAGATTTTTCTAACGAAAACAAGATATTGCCAAATTCCACAGCAGTAACTGACATTTTTCTAATTTTTGAAGTCGATTTTTTTGCGATTAATTCAACTTACATTTTGCAATCGATTCACATATTTACTTTATTCCCAAGTCATTACGTGTGATTTCCTACTATACCTAGCACAAATTCAATCGCGATAGAAAACAAAGTGTCAAAAAATCACGAAATCAATATTCAAACTAGAAGGATATATCAAATTCTTCCAAAATAGTACACCGCCATCTATTAATCAGATTCTGGTATCACCGTTATGCTTGGTTCGATTGAAAAGTGCATGCAGTTGTCAGTGGAATTTTCTGCTGCTGTTGGGCGCCAGTTGTGAGTTTTGTTGTCTTGATTGTATCACTTTAGACGGTTCTGAGGAGATCTACAGTATTTGAAAAGTCGTTGCTAGTCTTAAATGGTATCTTGGTTACATGTTAGGGTTCGGACTTCAGAAATAGTATTTCGGATTAAATGAAAAGAAAAAGCGAAGTAAACCCACATTTTTCCAAGCTGCTTTTTATTGTATTTATGCTTAACCCTGGATAACTAAACATTCATCTTACAGACTATACACCACATGCACATTAGCTTGTTCGATGTGACTGGGTTTCAACAGTACCTTCCTTATTAGTCATGTTAATGACTCATAGGTGGTGTTTATGGTAGTGCAGTCGTTAATTTTGGAGATTTTGTGTGACCGTAGTCAATTAGTCGAACGTGTAGGAGGTATTTACGTTACTTTTTTTTTTTTCAAGGGTCGAATTAACTCATATTATTATTTTATTAAATTTCATCTTTTACCTTTTATAATTATTAAACCAGAGTACGTCGTCGTAAGTAGCGGTCGATAAATCCCAGAATTTTCTCTTTAGTTCAGCCAAGATACACACGATGACAAAGACCCAATATCGGTACTGCAACAAGGCATTTGTGGAGAGCACACAATAAAAATTTGTAGAAAAATAAATGTTTAACAAAATAAGTACTTTCATTTAATAGAGAAAATTATACTTCTTCGATCTATGCATTTATTTAATAATTAATAATTAATATACATAAAAATATTTTAATTCGTAGTCAGTAAGGCGAATGATTAGTTATTGTGTGACTCCAAATTAAGTTTAGTAATCTGGGGTTAAAGAAAACGTAATAAAAAAAAAGGTGATAAATATGTATTTTGACAAAAAAAGTAAAAGTTTCTCATTGAACGACGAACTGACTAAAATTACAGGCATTTCTACATATGTCAAGTTGGATATTTAATTCATATTGGTACATTGGTTGGTAAGCAGGATTATATATGTAGGTAATATAAAAATAATCCTTACTTAAAATAGCATTGACAAACTTAGTTTCCCTTCTAAATTGTATAAAGAGATTTTTTCATCCATCATTCTCCTCTACGGCCGTGTGTAAATTGCGCTAAATAATTATCTTCGGGTAATTTTCAGACACGAATTTTTCAGCTGTCAGAAAATTATCTTATAGGCAAATTTTTGAAATTTTGTTTGCTTGGGATTGTCTAGAATAGGTATTGTAAAATAAATAAAAAAAACACTGAATAGAGTGAATGTCTGTTTTAAGATTGGAGTTTGTTGAACTTCTCTTTTTAATATAATCACTTATGTATGGGTCAGAAAATTAGCCGAGGAAAATCAATTTTCAGCTCATTACCTATATTTTCACTGTTAATTTACACTAACTATTGTATAGTATGTTTTTTCTCTAAACAATTTCACAGATTGTAGTATTAAAATATTTCTGCAATTTTCCATTTGTTCATGTAAGATTTGACGATTGTTAATTTTAAAATAAATTTAAATAAAAGAATAATAATAGAAAAGTGGTAATAAAATTAAGCAGCAATAAAGGTACCTACACAATAGTCGATTTTCAAACGACCAAACCTCCGATTACACCCTCCTTATACAATTTTCTATAACAGTTCGTCTAGGAGTATTTCTACAAAAAGAAAGTGCAAATTCTAACCCAAGCACGCGTCATCCTTTATTGAAAATAAATTTTCCTCGTTGCACCTCTCACGTACGGGCAATCATTTTTGTATGCGATTTAATTTGAAAAAGTTTGCATTTGGCACTACGCGCCATAATCAAGGTCAGCAATGTTTACCGATTATTTAATGCTATTTCCCAGAGTAACAAATAAACTTTAATAATATTTCTTTTCTAGCTCGTACGGATGTCTAAGTATCGTATTTACTGCGAGGTATTTTTAGATTATCATATTTACTGCTGCAGCGAGCTGGTGCGGGTAACATGAGTACCTAGACATTTTGTCGCCTTTTGTTGTTTTCTATGTTGAAACCCTGACTGAGGTGTCATTTATTTTCCGTTATCTGCAAAAAAATATGCAAAACAATTATGGTTGTTTTTGGAAGTGCTATAAACCTTTTTCGTGTATAAACTCAGTATGTGCGTATCGAGTCAGAAATATTGATTAATGACCCGAATTTATGAGGTGTTTAATCGATGAATCATTATTAAAATGATTTGGATAATAGCAAAACTATAAAAATGCTGTCAGTGTAGACTGTGATGTGATAGTAATAAAAGATGTGGTGTTACCAAGTGAAACATTTGGCTTGACGCTATTGGGCACTCTTGACAAACCTTTACGGATTCTTTAGTTTATGGTGGTATTATAATAATGCATTGGCCTCCATCCAACTGATCAACTTATGTCATTCGTCCACCAATCGACATGCATTGTCACACATCAGAACATTAATAATTTTCTTGAATTGCTTTCTGTACATTAAATAGTATAGGTATAGGTTTAATTCATGCAGTATATTTTGGCCGAGTGTCAATTGAGCTAAATATAATAAAAAAAAGTGTTGAAAAGAAAAGTTCACCAAACTCCAATCTTAAAGCAGAGATTTATCGAATTTCGCGATATTATTTAATCGAAATTCAGTGTTTTATTTCCTCTTCAAATTTCTAGCAAAAGTCAAGCAAAAGAAAACGTCAAAAATAAATTTAAGTATTATCTTGCTCCCGGAGCATGTTGTTGCTTTGTGGCGTTTAGCTCGATTCACTTAACCGAAGTCACTGAAGATGTCTGCCACTTTTGACACTTCAGCTGAAGTGCACGTGAACAAAAAGATCAAATCGATATTTTTCAAAGTTTTTTTTACTTTATTGAAGAGAGTATGCGTTCAGATAATTTATGGAAAATAATTTGATTTAAGTTGATGTCGCGGTTGTCTTGACAGTAACTGATCGTTAGGCCGATTTCACTATTTCAAGATAAGGCCGAATAATAAATAGTTTCTGAATTGTCAAAATAACACAAGTCGTTTGGGGTACAAACAAATATAAACGGCGTCAATTCACAGTTTTGCGAGGCCCAAACAATACCATCAATATGGCTCAGCTTGCTGTCATAGACACGAGAATAAGGGTGCCTCAATTCACTATGATCCGAGCAGTCGGTCAACAAATTGTAAGTCACAGGAACGAAATAGACACTGGTTCTAAATTGTCTAGCCATCACGATTTTCTATAGTGTCATCTATGGAGGCCAATCAAAGTGAAGTTTCGCTTTCTGACAGATGAAAGTAATAAAATGTCTTTTTATCAAAGTTGGTGGTCCAATGATAGGAATAAGGATAACTGCTACCAACTTCCGTACAAATGTGCTACACTTAATTAGCAGTACTTAGACATACCTATATTATACATATACATCCATATTTTATTAGCTTTAAAGAACAATCGTGTCAGTCGGTTGATCGCCTGTCATGCGCTGTTCACTCCAACCTAATGAGTACCTCAGCATGCCAAGAATTGACATGTTTCGTGGCATGTGTGCTTGTGCCTTTACATCCATTCAAAGTCTGCCAAACTTCACGGTGCGGCATTTACGCCGGAGGTGTCATCGCCATCGGGCCTAATGACTGGTGAGTGGTGCAGAGTCATGATCCTTTTTATTGCCGCAAATTGATGAATTGTGAATGTACAACAGGACATTGCAACCGCACACACCTCGCGCTACAATAATCATTTTGAATGATGCGTGGTCGGCAAGATCTCCCGAGTTGACCACTTGAGACTTCTTTCTTTGGCATCTTTTGAAGTCACGGGTCTATGAGAATAAGCAACCAACTCTGAAAGTTCCCAAAAATACATAAAAGCGCGAGAACTGATCCCGCGATCTCTTGTCATAATGATTGAAAATGCGGTAAAACTATCCCGAATGTTCATCAACAATGGCGACTTCCACTTAAAAGATACCACCTTCAAAAAGTAATGGAAAAAAACGTATTAACAAAATAAACAATAAAAAAAAAATGTTTATGAAAAGATACACATCTATATATACATATAATAAAACTGTAGGACTTTTCTTTGTCAGCTAAAAACTCAAAAACTACACGACAGATTTTGATGAAACTTTTTTTAAATGTTCCTTAAGACTGTAAGACTGCTATAGGCTATGTCGTTTATAGCCACGTCCTTAGGAACAGTTTTTAGCCAAAATGTATTTTCTGAAGTGAAAATATATATACATACACATATACCTTGCTACAAATGGATGTTTATACTTTTGCGATCGTCAAACAAAAACAATACGTATAGGTATACCTACTACACATTCGAAAAGGGTTGATTTGTATTCGCAGACGCAGTGAGTGCTATGGTCAGTTGTATAATATGTAGGTATGTATATTATGATCGTATGTCCGATGCATGCAGGATGGGGATGGGGTGCGTCATGCGTGCTGCAGTATGGCATGGGCATGGGGTATATCAATAATCTTCATAAGAGAAGAGACGTATAATACAAAACAGGTTTCATTTCAAAATTCATTTCATATGTGAATGTGGTATGGTAACAGTGTAGGGTTGGGTTGGGGTAGGTAGTTGTTCGGATTCCATAAGAAGAGGGAAACAAAGGAAAAGAAATACAGCATTACAAACAAGTAGCATGATCAAGGAGAGGAAGGGCGATGCAGAGGGTACACATTATATATCCAATACATTACATCCATTATCGATATCGCCACGCCAAAATTGGACAAACGGGGGTGATGGCTCCCATACAAAAAACATCTTCTATGATTTTCATGATTCTTTTTTTGTTTTTTTCGTATTTTAGGTTTAGGCAGAAAGAAAATTCCAGAAAATAGATTTATTCTCATTTTTCGCATTTTACGAAAGAACATTATTATGTATGACCTAAGCAATACTATTCCTGTGCACGGGCAAAGCTGGGCGGGTACAGCTAGTATACAAATAAAGATGTTATTTTAGATCGGGTGTGTGCTTTTGGGCCACCCTGTACACGACTGCATTGAACATATGCGTGTGAGTTATCTATTTCTATTATCCATTTCGAGTTGCATGTTAACCTAGTGATTCTACTTCAATTAGACAGTCGATAATAATCAATACCAATACCATTTCACATGTATTTTGAATGTCAAGATAAATACATATTATGCAGTTTTTCTACATTTTGTTTGACAGCACAAATTGTATGCCATACGTCTATCAACAGTTAAACAATTCGACATTTGAATCAACATTATTGCGTGGGGTGGGTATGTGGAATGTGTATTGACAATGAACTTCATTTGCATGCATGCATAGTGTGCACTGCATATATTTTTATTTAAGTTCAAGGTGACGTTCAAACTACAGCTGTCAATGGTACCTACTTTTAACTGTCAATAGTTTCTTTAGTAATCGGTATAAAGCGCCATACCGTAAACAGGTTATAAGTAAAGTTTGCCCAATTTTTTCCCTTTCTTTATATTTTGAAGGTTCAGCATTAGGTATATTATAAACTATGTATAATTATAATTGTAGGAAATAGGTCCTGTCTCAAACATAAGAGGGAATGTAGTGGTTAATTTACCTAAACCTGTCGTGTCTGAGTGTGGAGAACTCAATTTTAGCAATTTAAAGCGTTCTTGACTACAGGAACTTGGCTGTTATGAAACTATTAATGTTTTGAGTGGCCATAATATTTTAGTTGCCTGACCAAGGACCATAATTGTCAAATTCAATTAAGCAAGGAGCCCGCTTGATTATGGAAAATCTCTACTTTTGGCACCCGTTCTTCTGCTAAATGTCCTTGATTTATATGCAAATCCACTTGGGTAACTTTCCTCGTTAACTACTTCCAACATGACATTTCCCTAAAATATTAACCTAAACTATTGGTTAATATAGTCCCATAACAAAATGGAGCTGACCACCCGGCATGATCTCATACCACGATGAGTCGTTCTTCGACATTAACCCTGATAAACTGAAGTAACTTTTAACATTTAAATATGCCAACAAACACAATCACAATATCTCACGCCATAACCATGAGAATGTTGGCCCAGAATGACAATAAATGTCCTTTCGCATGTGAATCAGCACATCATTGTATATCCTCGTTCCTTATATAACCATAACTCCGTGCGCGTAGGCGAAAAGTATTTATGTGTCTGTTTATATTGACCAATTTAATCAATTTTTTGTATTTATATCCGCTTGATAAAATTTCATCCCTTATTTCGTTATTTCCAGCTGACGCCATTAGATGTCATCAATGTAATTCTCATCTGGATGAGGACTGCAACGCCTTGAGGCTGACCGCACCTCGTGGTGTTCGCGACGAACAATACCTGGATGATTGTGCTCCAAGAGACGACAAAGAGCCTGCGTTCTGTAGAAAAACTGTAACCAAAATCCTGATGAGTGGCGAATCTCGTATCGTTCGAGGATGTGGCTGGAACAAAATGGACTTGCGTGGACGCAACGACACTTGCATGACAGCCGACAATGAAGGTTTCTTCGAAACGATCTGTGCCTGCTTCTCAGATGGATGCAATTCAGCACCCATGAGTGGACGCGCCGATATTGGAGTGGCGCTCACAGCTGGAATTTTTATGCTAGTTGTGGCAGCGGTAAGACGCGGTTAAGACGCGTCTTATATGGGGTCCGTTTTAGTGCTCGCTTAAAAGTCATTATTAATAGTGTTGTGTTAATGTTTAAAATATTTTCGTTTTATTTCCCATTCACTGCACATTTTTATTCTTCGAATGTTTGTTCATTATTTTTAATAAATTAAATAATTTTAATAATAAAATATGTATGCTTTTGCTTTGTTTTTATTTTATTAACAAATCGTGTCGATTAATTTTGAATTCAGGTGGCATGTTGTAATGTACGCCAGGTTTACGAGTATTTTATGGCCAAGGAGATGACGGAATGGAATGATTTTTTTTATGGTGTAAAGTAAGTATAAGTAGGTACTTGGGAGTAAGGTACGAAAAGGCTAAAAAGTTTATTGGGTATCAGATATATTTTTTCAAAGAAGGTGTGTTTCTTAAAGTATGCAATCCAATTTAAGTATTCGTTACAATCACAATCAATCAGTATAAAAGAATTGCATTGCAAAAAGTGTCCCACTTATTCACACAGGATCATAAGTTCATAAGTAATGCAATTTTTATACCCGGTACCACACTGTGGTGAGGGTATATTCACTTTGTCATCCCATTTGTAACGCCCATAAGGAGGCGTTGTAGGTATGACAAACTATATCTATATATTATTGATCAACATCACTTTCTTAGTCGATCTAGCGATGTCCGTCTGTCTGTCCGCACGATTACGGCCGTAATTTAAGAGCTATTGACTTGAAATTTGGTACGTAAGCTTTTATCCACCAAACTGAGGCTAAGTTCGAAGATGAGCAAGATCGGATGAAAACTACTACTACCTCCCATACAAAAATATCAGATTTATGTAGCTTTTTGTGTTAAAAATTAAATTTAAATAGCTACAGTAAAGATAGAAAGTTTAAACTTTGCACATATTGTTTTAATAATATTTAAACATTTTCGACAAAAAATTAGCTTGGTCGAATGAAAAGTACCCATACCTCCCATACAAATATATAATTTTTTAATACTAAAATATTTTTTTTATTTTACAATAATATAGTACCGGGTATTTGAGCTTCGGCATAGTCGAAGATAATTGTCTTACTGGTTTTATTATGGTATATTCCCACTAAAGACGATTTTCTTCTATCTTAAAGAAGGTTTAAGATTTTCAAAGGGATTATAAGTAGCAACCACCAGCTGTCCTGCACCAAGGAGCAGTCGAATTATCTATGTAAAGATAAAGTATCTGTAATCGTGTCTGCGCCTTCACTCATTTCCCTGGAGATGAAAATTACGTTCCCCCTCTTATTGTTGGTTGATAGATATGTGTCACAGTAATCGCTGACACTTCGCCAATAATATAACTCTAGATATCTGTGGCAGTAGCAAAATAAGTGGAAAAGGAAAGAAAATCCAACTGTCTATCTATAGGTTCTATTTTAAAGGTTCATGGGTATACAACATCCCATAGAAATCACAGTAATGACCATGATATTAAGTTTATTATAGAAAGACAATTTGATCCCATTATTCATGCCATGATTTTAGCATCTAGGCGCACAGTGACTGGATCGGATAAAGCGCCAGCTGAAAGTCAAATTTTGGAACAGATTTTCGAGAATCTGGAGCAGTGTCCATACTTAATGCCAAAATGGCAAACGTAAGTCTACTCCAAAGTATATCTAATTAGCAGAAATAAGCTCTCAGCTGTCAAATTGGTTGTCGAAACTATTCCTCAAAATAAGATAGGTATATGAGAGCCCAACAAGATAGAAAAGGAATGCGCAGCACATTACCTATCAGTACACTTAGCAAATAGCAACCGCGAAGAACATAAAAGGTGCCTGTCCATTTGAGAGTACTTTCGCTAGTAAACTCTCGAGAGTTTCTCTCGGGTGGCTGTCCATTTGAGAGTAATAATTTCGAGATTTTAATATCGAGAGTTTTTGATAACATTTTGAGAGTAGATTCCCTGAGAGTACTCTCATAACCGTGTCCACTTGATACTTCTTCTGCTAGTTAAAAACACAAACTGACAAAAAACTATTTTTATGAAAATAAACTAATTTTTTAAATGTTCCACTTGTTTCGATGAGTTTGTGATATAAATAAAATGTGTTCTTATTTTTATTGCCATATTGTCAGTCAGATGTGTTCCCAAGTAAAAGAACGAAATTTGGCACGGAAAAAACAAGTTCTTCCTCTTGGAACTTTGGAAAGAAAAATTTCAGGAATTAACAGAAATGTCAAAATAAAATACGTGGAAATGGCTTTCATGATTTATAAATCACTTCGGCCTAATTAAGTTGGTGGGAAACTACGGATATATCGTCGTCGTAAGCTCGGTGAAGGGTCTTCTCTTATAAAGAGTTTCAAATTGTAGATGCTCATCAGGAGGAATTCAGGGATTTTTAACATTCGGCAACAAGTGAAATGGAATATATAATTCAATCTGTTCGGCCCACTATTTATAAAAAAAAGATACCAAATGAGCGTGTATTGGTAACATTATGAGTTGATTTATTTCCTCCGATATTCAATGTTCTGCCATGTCGACTCTCGACAGCTACTCGCAAAATACGAACCGTGTTGGAATTTTGAGCGCTAATCTCCGATAGTGATCAGAACATGTGTCCACTTGCGAGTGACTTTCAAAAGGCTCGAATCTCGAGAGTAAAAAGTTAACTCTCCGCGAACTACTCTCAAGACTATGTCCACTTGCGAGTTTGCTCTCGAGATCTGCTTGAGAGCTGCTCGCAGCATTTCTACTCTCAAATGGACAGGCACCTTAAGGGCTGAACTAGCAGCTATCTGCGAGCATCTCGGGAGCTGTTGAAGTGTTATAGGCTCACCTTTCCGAAATGAGTTCTTTAACAGTGCTGCCAATTAGAAAAACAGCTACAAAAACGCCTTTTACATAGTGAAAATAGCAAACGTGAATCGCCCCTTTGTCCAATTCTGACCAAACTTCACAGGAATATTCCCCTCATGGGCCAATAACACAGATTGTCTGAAAATTAGAGCTCATGGGTTTAGTGGTTTCGGAGTCCATACACCATACCCATAGCATAGGTAAATACATAGTTCCATACATTGAATTTTATATATATAAAAGCAACAAGGAAACAAGGACAAGGACGGTCTACGAAAAGCAGTCGCAAAGGAATACAAAATTGAGTGGCATAGTTAGCATTGTTTCCTGAGCCCAGTCTTGGCCAGTTGTCCTAGTACGGTTACCTGAGTGTTTTGAGCGTTCGTCGTAGCAATGCTCGCGCCTTATATTAGCAAGCTTTAATGCTCTCTTGCTGTGATGATTGGTTGGGTCAACTAGTGAGACAGGATTTCTGCTACTTTCCCACTGGATCTAAATTCGGTGTCCATCATTTCTGTAGAGCCCACTTTGACTCTGTTAATTTGGGAACACTGATTGAGCTTGTATTATCATGTTGAATTTAAGCCCAATCCTTTGAAATCCCCAGCAGCTGGATGCTGATTGTTAGGGCTGCAGGCAGAACTCCGTTCAGGGGCCTTAAGTAATTCTTTAGTGTCAGCTAAGATATTTCCTAGCAGCTGCAGAAGTGGATTCCACCGTCCCTAATGGCTAAGAAGTAGTCCGAAGGACGCCAAACTTCTTTCAAAGCATAGGGTCCATATCTCTCCCTTCTTTCTTTGCAGCCTATTCAGCTACGGCCATTCAAAGGCGATCCTCACTAATGGTTAACAGTGGTTAAGATATATCGGATAACTTGTTACTGACTTACTAAGATTGCCGAGTTTGATAACAGCCTTAACTCTGCAAACTATTTCCGCATAAGTGAGTCTTCCCGATTATTTCATTATTTGAGTAGGTATTTAATAGTTTTTTGTTTCTTTCTGGGGAGAAACGTTTGCGTAAAATGGAAAGATTAATCGGTGTACCTACATGTTTGAGACTTAGGAAATAGGAATACACCTCTTTAACCTCCTCAGTATGTCAATATAGGTAAGAAACATCGACTAAAGGTTAAGAAACGCTCGAAAGTCTAAGAATAGGTACATATGACTTTCTGCGTGACATATAAGTTATATCATCAGCTAAATGTTGGCCATTATGCCAACTGTCCTATGGTCACTTGTCATTGATGTCGTTTTGGTACATAAAACCAAGTAACTTTAGACATAAAGCAATTGGATCATTCTAAGACTGATGATAAAATGAAGCTGTCTCTACTTCTTAAACAAATATGAGTCTTGACTAGTTGAATGCCTCAACGATTCTTTGGGCCTATGGGCTCTATACAAAGTTTGAAATGAACAAAATTCACATGGTGTTTCCAAAGTGCAACTTTGACTTTCAAGACATAAGACAAAAGTCAATTCAGTTTAACTGAGTAGCATAAACACCTTCCAACGCTCATAAGACCTTGAAGTTGCAGTCAAGCTTCTTTTTTCGTTCTCAGCTGGCCTTAGATTGGCCATTTATTCTAGAATTTGTTATTTTTTACTTTTAATTAGTAGTCTGTAGCATGTTCAACATTCATCCACACAACGAAGCATGTAGACAAGACAAGAAAAGATGCACTATGCACACGGAGACAAGATCTATTTTTTATGCAAATGCGATATATCCATAATTCAAAGTTATTGATTTATTCCACGAAAACCTAAGACCTATACCCAAAATCTATAAATACCAACAAGAAGCCGTTCTTACTCATAAGTCAACTGAAAGTGAAATCGCCGGAATGATTTAGCATAAAAGAAACTCCCCGTTGACTTTCGTCCTTCAAATTCCTCACAAACACATCCGAAATCCATATGACTAGAAAATCCTCATCCATTCATTCATTATTTTTCTCCCTTTCAGCGGCAAATTTCCCAAGGCTTATGTATAGGTATGTAGCAGCTCCAGAAGTTCAACGTGAAAAGTCACACAAAAACCAAAAGGATATAAATGATTTTTCCGTCAAAATGTATGATCCTTATACATTTGCACTCGAAAATGGTACTTTAAGTAAATAATAGTTTGTCACAATGTGAATTAATCAAAACGAAGGAACAAATGACGATGCGCACAAAGGACAATTATTTCTTGTCATATACCTCTTCTTGTGTTTGTATGGAACTGTGGAATAAAAGAATATAATAATGTCCCCAAATGTATAGGTTGGAGTACGCGCTTTGTCTGTCTGGTTACTAGCCCGATTGGCGTCAACAGGACTACACATTTGCCACAGAAAGAGCATAATATCGGTCATACTGGCGCCACAATCGAATCGATTCAGCTTCCCTCAACAACATTAAACTGAGGACGACTGACGTCGACACGGAGAAGCAGAACAAATCAGTGGGAGCAATCCCCCAGTTATGAAATGTGAACAAAATTCTACACATAGTATCTATACATACACAAACATCACCCACCATAGGAAGGACTCGAAAAACGATGTCGATGTCCTTTTTAGAAGAAAAATACGAAAATTTTCAAAATATGGGACGAGATTTACAATAAAATCTGAGAGTTACGGGAAAGGATTCACATTCTTGTAATGAAAATCGTACAAGTTGTTTATTCAAGCGGATGTGACATCTTGGAAAGTGTGCGTGCGTGTGTGTGTGTGTGTGGGTGGTTAAATCGACAATTTAAATGAAAGACAGTGTGTGTTAAAAGTTTTCAGGCACTTAGCGGGAATGCCATTTTGTAAAGTGCTCCTTGCATTGATTATAGGGGTTGTTGCTTTCATGATTGCATCGGCTCTCTAAGCTCGCTGCCCACTTCTCGGTCTGCTGATGGGCAACCGAACCCCCCACAAAGTAAGGAAGGAGACGTCTTGTGGACCCCATCCGAACTTCTAGATTGTGCCAGAAAAGGAGTTGAGGATTTGCCCACTTCCGACTCTGACACATCCACCGTTGTTGACACCTGTAGTGCGTGGTATATGGTGGAAGAGGATTCATTTCCAAAGCCACACATCGTCCGTGGCTTCTTTCCACAGAGTCTGGAACTCTCAAATGAAAAAGTGCTAGCCACCATCACGGCACAGAACGCCGATCTAAAGGCAATTAACTGGAGAGTCATCAAAAGGGATAAGGATGGTGCATTCCTTCACCTGGTGCTCGCAATTGATGACGCATCCATGGCCAAACTCCTGGAACTGAAGGGGAAGATATCATACCGCTTCGGTCAGATCAAGTTGATTCTCAAGAGCACCGACAAGAATCCTGAGACTGACAGCAGTACCCCTAAAGTCGGAGGGAACGCCACTTCGGTACCTTCGTCTGGCAAAGTGGCCGAGAGGGTACCCATCATTACCACACACAGCGGCACTAATAGCGGAAAGACGACAGCGCTGGCTGCTCCCATGAACCGCACCCAATCAACCAACATAGGCAGTGGTACTGCTGATGGGCATGCCACTCCCAGCGGGTCTGGGTGTAGCTCTAAGGCGACTACCGGCGCTCAGTTGACCCGCTCGCACACTGCACCAAAGGGCACAGTGCCCCGCAGCTCCGTCAATACGGCTGGTAAGTCAGCAAAACCGACTAATGCAGACTTTGGTCGCGCCAAAGGTAAGAACGAGTCTGCCAGGCTCAGCACAATTGGTCGACCTGGACAGGCTGCCTGCCGCAGAGGAAAGGGCCCTAAAAAAGCCCAATTACTCCGACAGGCTAGATCCGAAAAAGATCTATGAACACCTTCAGGGTGTTACAGGCGAATCTCCATCATGCTAAGGGCGCGTCCGCTACCCTTAGTAAGAGGTTCGCCGAGGAGAAGATAACTCTGGGTCTCATCCAAGAACCTTGGGTTATCCGCGGACATATAAGGGGACTTGGAAATAGGGCAGGTGAGCTTATTTATAAACGCGATGAGCCAGTGCCAAGGGCGGCCTGCTTTATCGACAAAAATATCGACTTTCTTCCCATTCCAGAATATACAACAAAGGACTTAGCGTCCCTACTAGTGCAGGTACCGACCGACAGAGGCACTCAAACAATCGTGTGTGCCTCGGCATACTTCCCCGGCGACGACGACAACATTCCGCCAACGGAAGTCCAAAATCTCATTCGCTACTGCCAGAAGAACAACCTACACTACATCATCGGGTGTGATGCAAATGCTCATAAAAAGAGGTGAGTGTCTTTTGGATTATCTAGTTAGTAGTAATGTTGATATTCTAAACAAAGGTTCTAAACCAACCTTTATAAATGCGATACGCGAAGAGGTAATTGACCTCACTCTTGCTAGCTCATTTATTTCTAATTTCATTGTAAATTGGCATGTGTCAGATGAAGCCTCACTGTCAGACCACCAGCACATTAGGTTTGACATACCAGGTCAATCGACACAGGCCCCAAACAGGTACGATCCCAAGTCGACGGACTGGAAAATGTATCGAGGACTTGTACTCTCTAAGACGGATATGCTTGTTTCGACAATTGAGTCCACGTGGGACCTTGATGAAGCAGCATACCAGCTAAATAAATTGTTGCTAACCTCCTACCAAAGTAGTTGTGTCAGTAAAACCAGCTTGTGTAAACGTAAGGTTCCCTGGTGGAATGACCAACTTGCTAAACTCAGGAAGAAGGTTAGAAAACTCTTTAACCGTGCTAAACAGACCAAAATGTGGGACGAATATAGGTTCGCCCTCACAGAATATAACTCAGAACTGAGACGATCGAAAAGAGCATCATGGAGAAAATGCTGCGAAGACATAGCAGACATGCCAGTTGCGGCACGTATCCATAAGGCTCTACGTAAGGATCATAACAACTGTGTAGGTTTGCTAAAGAAATCAGATGGTACCTACACGACGGACCGTACGGATACAATTAAAACCTTACTTCAGGTTCATTTCCCAGGTTCGTCTTTCCGTGAAACACACGATTACTCAAACGTTACTGACACTAAGGTCTCTATAACAAGTAGGGTTAACAGCTTATCTGGAAAAATTTTCAGCCCAGACAAGGTAAGATGGGCAATTGGCTCTTTCAAACCTTTCAAGGCCCCCGGGGGTGACGGCATATTCCCAGCCTTATTACAGAGGGTTATAGACGTTATACTTCCTGCGGTTATTGCCTTATTTAGAGCAAGTTACAACTGGGGATACATTCCATTCTCCTGGAGACAGGTGAATGTGATCTTCATTCCAAAAAATGGCAACAGGCCAAGCGAACTGCCTAAATCATACAGACCTATCAGTCTAACATCCTTTGTTCTTAAAACCATGGAAAGACTTATCGATGTTCATATTAGAGGCCAGTTAGAAACTTCTAACTCTCTCCACTCAAGTCAATTTGCGTACAGAAAGGGTAAATCCACTGAAGGCGCTCTTCATTGCCTTGTCAGAAAGGTAGAAGAAACTTTCAGATCCAAGGAAATTGCCCTATGTGCCTTCTTGGACGTTGAGGGCGCCTTCGATAATACCGGCTATGACTCGATCGCTAAGGCAATCAGAAGCAAAGGTATCGAAGACCCGACCAACCAGTGGATCAGAGCCATGTTGGAAAGTCGGATAATTACATCCTCCTCCGGAGGTGTGTCGGTGTCTGTGACAGCAGCAAAAGGCTGCCCTCAAGGGGGAGTACTCTCTCCTCTCTTGTGGTCACTTGTTGTCGACAGTCTGTTAGTCAGTCTGCACAGCCTAGGCTTTAGTGCCATCGGCTACGCTGACGACCTAGCGATCATCATCAGTGGCAAGCTCAGCGCTACCATTACCTGTAGAATGCAGAACGCACTTCTACATGTCTCAGAATGGTGCAATTTCGAAGGTCTTTCTATAAATCCTAGTAAAACCATTCTAGTGCCTTTTACAAGGAAGAGATTGATTAATCTTAACACTATAACCGTAAACGGCACTACTGGCTGTATATCATGATGGTAAGGCCCATTATCACATACGCGGCAATTGTCTGGTGGCCGAAAGTTCTTGAACGAACAACGGCAAATAGGCTACAAAAGCTACAGCGTATTGCCTGTCTAGGCATCACGGGTGCTATGCGCACCTGCCCTACTACAGCATTAGAAGCTATTATAGGGCTCTCACCCTTACACATATTTATTAGGAAAGTGGCAGCTAGATGTGCTATTAAGCTGCAGCTAGAATACAAGTTTAAACCAGCTGACCATGTGGGACACCTGGAAATACTTAACTCAATCCCAAACATGGATATGTTCTGCTCCATCCCCGACATTATGGTTAGGGAATATTGTTTTGGGAAACTATTTGAGGTAGAAATACTGGACCGCACGAAATGGGCCAATGGTGCTCCAACATTGGACCCTAAAAGTTTGGTCTGGTACACTGACGGATCGAAAATGGAATCTGGTGTTGGTGCTGGTGTCTTTGGACCCAATACCAAAGTCTCAATACCCATGGGAATGTGTCCCACTGTTTTTCAGGCTGAAGTCCATGCCATTGAGATCTGCGCCGTCCTAAACTCAAATAAGGGAATTAAAGGCGCCAAAATACAAATCTTTTCAGATAGTCAAGCGGCCTTACAAGCCCTATCATCCAATACGTTGGACTCAAAATCAGTAAAGTGCTGCTACGATGCCTTGCAACTCCTATCCAAACACAACAAGGTCAAACTTGGTTGGGTACCTGGACATCAGGGTATTGCAGGCAACGAATCGGCGGACCAACTAGCTAGGGCCGGATCTGAATCCGCGTTCTGTGGACCAGAACCTTATTGCAGAGTCAATTGGACTACTGCCTTAGGTATAATTAACGATTGGGAACATCAACTTCGTCTGTACCACTGGGAAAATGTTCCGGGATTAAGACAATCCAAAAGTTTAATTAAACCTTACTCCTACAAGGAAATCCTCAACCTAAACAAGGATACTATCAGAAGGCTGGTGGGCTTTCTCACAGGCCATTGGGGCTTGCGATATCATCTTAACAAAATGAATCTGTGCCCGGAGACAGAATGTAGATTCTGTCTTGAGGATGAGGAATCCTCCGAACACATTCTCTGTGATTGCCCGGCACTTCATTGGTTAAGAAAACGTATCTTCAACAAGGAAATACTTTTACCAGCAGAGCTTAGGAACTCCGCTACTAAGGATATTGTGGCCTTCACTAGGGAGGTCACACGTCTCTTAGAATAACCTTATCCCTTACGATACAATAGATCTTGTCAGGTCGCAGTGTCAGCCATATGGGCAGGGAAACTTAAAAAAAAAAAAAAAAAAAAAAAGCTCGCTGCCCATCAAATCATGCCAGTCTTACAACGTTGAGGTGATATTTATGTTGAAAATATTCCTTACCCTCCCTCCCGTGGTCATTGGACAGACATGCAGACGGACATGTCTAAATCGATACTTTATGAGGTATCCGGTGACTCCTTCTTGGCGTTATAATAATGACAAAGTGAATATGCCCTCTTGTGGCTGGTATAAAAATAACAAGCCTAATCTATCTACATAGATGAGTCAAAGATGAATATAGGAACGGGCGCCGGTATATTCGATTCCGCGGAACTAAACACACATAGCTCCTCGATCGATCTGATCTTACTACAACAGTACCTTTTCAAGCGGTGGTCCTGACAATGACAAAAGCAGGCATCCTATCAAGGATGACAATACCACGAGATGATATCACAATTTTTTATTGACAATAATGCGACGCAGGGACATAATGTAACTGCACATGACATAAGTTCAAACTATATAAAAAAACAGACATCCGCATGGCGGCCACACATCCAAAACACAGTAAGATGTAAAATATTTGTATTTATTTATAATACATACGATGTACGCCCACCACCTAGATCAGAGCAGCAATTGGAAACTTTCCATTTTAAATTATTTTTCGATTAAATAAAACCTGATTTGAATGTGGCTCATGCTCAGCCTCTCGACAGAGTAGAGAGATGAGTGGTAGCACAAAACACTTGCTGAAATATTGCCTAAACATAATTTCAAGCTTTTCTGTATTGATTTACATTTATGAATCTGATGTCAAGTTCAATAAAGTATATTTTGTATTTGCACAGCAGGATTAGAACACACATGTTTTTATGTGGTGATACAAATGTAAATTCTGCACCTTGGCAGCATCGAATTTTTAAATTCAGCTACTGATGCATACGAGGAAAAGAGAGACGGGAATTATTTGTCGTCTGTGTTCCACTCACGTATTTTCCCCGCATTGACAGCAAACGCTGCAAATTGAATTCTGCACATCTGTTTCATCTGCAGTACTGCATGCAGTGAAGCATTCAGAATTTCTGCACATGTGTTTTCGGCATAAGAGCGCGAATTGTTCAAAAAACTCTTAGCGAGTGTCTTGAGTAAAAAAAAAAATAAATAGGCGGCGCGACAGACGGTAGACACCCAAGGCTTAGCTTCTCGCAACCAATCGTTTTGTGTAAGTTTCTATTTTTGGACCTACAATTTTATGCCGAGTCCGAACGGCTGATGTGAGAAGCTTTTTCAGGACAGTCATACTCTTGGATGTTTGTCAGACGTTCGCGAGAGGTGGCGCAGTAGAAAAAAACCTTAAGATGTAATTTGTGTTTTTCCGGGGATCGAACCTGGGATCCCTCGCACAGTAGTCCAGCACACTAACCACTGCGCTACTGCGCCCACTTGTCTTGAGTGCTCACCGAAATACCTACTGTGGAAAATGTTAAGTTCTGTAGGCTGTGCTTTGTCTTTTGGATTTTTTTTTTTTTTTTTTTATACAAATTCAATAAAAAAAAAGTTCAACCCCATTTTCAGATTTTGAGATTGATTAAAAAAAAATCCCTCAAAGTCGAGCACCTTGAGCACAAAACTTGTCAATTTTGAAATTTTTACATCCAAGGTTGTGGGCTGTGGCTTGTCAAATAGATTTTTGACTTTATTTTATATAAACGGTTCTCTAATATTTTGAATAAAATAAGTTGCGTGGCAGGAAGAATCTCATCTCCCCTATATGTAGCTATGTACCAAAAATCTAAATTTCTTCAGGTGATGTATTAGAGACAATTCCAAAGTAGTCATTCCATTAATGACACGTCGTTCATATTCGAGAAAGTTTCGTGCGATTCAGTCGTGCTCTTTATTTTTTCAGCTTTTTATTTGCATCACGACTTTCAGTCCCGACTGTAAATTTGTGACCCGTTTGCTAAAGCAAGTATCTACGTTAGTGAAAAAGGACATTTAATTTTAGGTCAATGCGCTTTCTATTGCCCCCACTATTATATTTCATGATAAAAATCCAGAATTTTCGATCCTTTCGTCCTTCGCGAAAAGTTAACCCATTTCAATTGCAGCTATAGAGTAAACACAGGGGTTGTCAACAAATGCAAATTGCAAGGCGCCCACAGAACTATACCACCAAACCAAAATCCGGCTTCGTGATAAATACCTTCGCTTTAATGTTGCAAAAGTCAACAATTGTTGAGTTGAAGGTTTACCATAATACATACTTCGTAATGTAACCTTAGTGATTCGTCTTCAGTTACAGTTACGTGTAAGAATGCAAGCCACACACTCCTTGACATTTGAGTAATGGGTAAATGCGGAACGTGTGGATTGTTTCTATACACAGGACTTCCTCTCGTCCTCGTCCAATGGACAAATGGATGAATTTCCGTGTGCTGGCTGAGGTTGATATTGTATGGCAAACAACCATTTTGTGCTTATCGAAGTACAAATCCACACCCACCCACACTGTGGTATTAGTCCTTATCGTGGAGCATAAATCCGATTCCGCGGAAAAGGACATTCGTAGACACGCGAAGTGAAACCGGATATTCGACTTAAGAATTTTCACTGATAAAAGAAGGAAAGCAAATCAAAGTAGGAGTGAAATGAAATGCAATTAAATCGTGTGTCCCTCTGATGATTGTCTAAGTATGGGTGGGAAATCGCCCTTAAAGAAATACATGTCAGTGTACGGTTGACATTTGTTTGGACCTATTTTATTTACTATGAAGGTGAACTTTTCAAGTTTGACTATAGGTAGAGGGTATGTAGGTTTGGAACTTTGCGAAGCGATGGAAATATTTATAAGGTGGCTCTAAGGAAGTTTCAAAAGACATATAAATACTAACTTAACGTTTTGTGGTTTCGTACGTTCTGACTTTCTTCTCTTTGTCACAACCATGTATCTAGCTACTAAACTTTTAATTTATAGTATGCCTAACTTTGGCCCTATAAGTCATGCGTACTCATGAGTCATTCCACGTCCTTCAATTCGTAGCTTTTAAGTAGGTGCGTGGTATGATTGTAGTTCCGCAAACTGAAACAGAAATTTCGGTCAAATTATAATAAACAATTCAATGGTAATAAAAAGTTGAATTTGAATTCAAATGCGTCGATTATATCACAACGCTAAAAATGCTTCAGTTTTATAACTTGTTCTGTTAGTTACCTAAGTAATTCGGCCAAACATATTTATATAACCAGTTCTAACTAATTGGATATAACGTAGTCTCTACGGGATTCCACCTAGAGAAGATTTAGAATTTTGGGGGAAGTGGTGAAAGATTTTATTTTTATTGAGTCCAATTGAAAGAAATGTTACCATCGCAATAGAATTTTCGAAAATTGAAGACTTGCTGCTGTTACTTGACTATAAAAGCTAAAACTTTGAAATTTGGACAATTAATGTGCATTGTCCTATTAAACAAGAATATATTTTAGTAATGTGTAACATTTCTTGGGCAGGGGGCAAACCGAACCGACCGCACACCAACCTAAACTGCTATTGTATATGTATTCAGCATTAGATATTTACGAATCTCAGCCAAGCCGTGCGCCGGCAATCCAGGCGTAACATTCCACTGTTGGGATAACAATCCATATCAATACAAGTCGATCATAAGTTCGACGCATCTCTTGGCGTTAGGCAATAACGCGCAAATCAATTTGGAAATAACGCCCTAAAAAAACTCGTACAATTTCTTGTTGCAAAATTTTTCGTCATTTTGGGTGTTATTTCCTTTCCAGGGTTCGTTTTTTTGACAAGCAGTATTGTATAGCCCAAAATAGTAAGTGAAAACGCATAAAGAGTGGAATAAGTTTGGGGGCGCAGGCGCATGCTGCCCCCCTGCAACCCCCCTGCTTGGGTTTTCTGTTTGATTTCGGAGTAGGTGGGAGTTTGTACTGCAAAAACAACCAATTACGCACATACCTACTCCAAATCTGACAGTAACCCCAAGCAGGGGGGCAGCAGTCCCCCATACATATTAAACAGCAAATTATTTTTGGGCTTTATTTCCATCTTGTTTTTTTATTTTTGTGCGCTATGCATTTTTTGAGCGTTATTTCCAAATCGATTTGGGTGCTATTTCCTTGGGCGTTATTAATGCCGCATCTCTTCTTTATTAATACTGGCGAAAACGACGAGACGAACGTATACCGATCTGCCTTGAGGTCCCTGAAAATGCCAATTTAAATTGAATTAATGAAATTATTTCACAAAGGCAAAGGCATTAAAGTAATGTTCGATATAGGTAAAAGGTAACAGATAAAGACAGCTAAGTACAGACAAGTCATAGATTTTACAACATTTTCCGATCTGTTAGTGAAAAATATGTAAGTCTTAACAATCTGAACTTAAAATTTTGTCTGACAATATTGTCAGAAATGTCATTGTTAGACCATATTGGCAGCCCTTCATCTGTCAATCTTCTGAATACGCAATCTTTATTATGGTCAATTTGGACTTTGGCCGCGTTCCAATAACCGGTAGAAGACTAGCAGCATGCCAAACTCCGTATAAAAAAACTGACATTTCAGCATATGCGCTAAAGCTCTATTTGTTGTTGTTGTTATTTACTTGTGTTGATAGTGATTAAAAAAGTGTGCTCACGATGTCATAAAAAAAAAAATACAATTTCACAATTTTACTAGACTTGATGCACCAAATCGTGAATACCCCTATTGTATTTGTTTGTTTAAATTATACCCCATTAATAAATATGCGGCATGATGGCATAGAATACATTTTTGATTCTCATGAATATGAAGTAATACAAATTCAAACTGGTTCTAATGTTTCTTTGCCGCTGGCGCTAGAGATCTAGCAGCAGCTTTCATCCATCATATTATGTGTTAGAGTAGCTAGATGATTATCGGTCAATGGAACGGGGCCATAGACTCATTTGAAATTGCCAGATTTCGTAGTTTGTGAAAGCTGACATTTATGTACAATTTTTTCATTGACAACATCACCAGTGGTTTAGGCGCGAAGTCGAAGTTTGCTTCTCGATGGAAAATAATTCAGAAAAAAAAAAAAAAAAAAACAAAAATCAAATTGTACAGGAAGAAAGTACAGAGTCAAGGGAATGGTCGCACGAAAGCATACTAAAATTGATCCAGGAAATCGAGTCCATTCGCAAAAAATTGCGTTACATTTCCGGTTCCTCAACTAGCAATGCGACGAGCAATTTGAGTATAGTCCGAGGTATAGTCCCTTCTGCTGACGACGAGCCAGAGCCACCCATGACCCAATCATTAGTCCAAACACTACGTCGTTTTTGTGGCACTTGTGACCGTGTGAACGCAAGTTGTCAGAAAAGTCATTGTCAGACTATTGTCAGACCTTTATATGACAATGAAATTGTCAAGCTATTCTTACACATGTCAAAAACCGTGTTAATTTTTAACATGTTTATACGTCAATATGACTTCCTATACTATACTAAAGTTTTATGTAGACGAAATCTAACGTCATATTTCTGTCAGCAAAATCTTACAACCCACCAGAGTATTGCTATATCATCATATCAATACTACTAACTAACGCTTCATCGTCCGTCGATTGACCAGTCGCAGGTATAAATTTTGAGTCACCATGGTTGTCGCGTGGCCTATAATAGAGTGGGTACAATCAAAGATATATACTATCGACAACGCATATCCGCCAGCAATAATAATTGCAATAACAATAGGTTCTCATCTAATGAACCCTTATGATGTCAGCATCTCTTGCTTATTTGATATTTATGCTTTAGCGCGGTTTTAATCAAAAACACCAGACCAGCGCATCATATCTGAATTCCAAGAAAAATATGATGCGCCTGAGAAATATCGAGGAAGAAACATGTCCAGAGTTTATCGATTGGCTGCTGTTGTTGTTGACTGGCATATTGGTATGAGATCCCAAATTTTGTGACACCAACTCAGTGAGTGTTTTTTGCCATCGAATTATTTATTTGTTTTGCGATATGAAGGTCCAATTTGTGTGTCTGTTATTGCTATTGTTGTCGAGAGGATATTCTCCTTTTTTTTTGTTTACAAATTTAGTCACTGTAAACAGAAATGGAAATCTTTTTAATCGGTCTTGAATCATACACATTACACTGCGTTTCAACTGAATAGGTATACGCTCTTCGAACAGGGACGATACCTACCCTGGAGCAAAAGCACTCATTGAAGCGGAAACGACTAGAATTGGAGTTTATATGTAGTAAAAGGGTTAAGCGAAATAAATAATATATAAATATTTATAATAATAATATGTATGTATAATAAATAATACGTTCTCTTGTTTCAATAAATTTTAAAGATATTTATTTTATTGTAAGACGATGATAGTTGACGCAGAAAATTCATTCTTCATTTTCATTTCATTTCATGTTCATTTTTATGTCGAATAGAAGATCATCTGAGAAAAAAAAAGAACAGCTATAGCTGGAAGGTCATTTTGTGACGCAAGCAATAAACTATTTTCTCAAACATTAAAAAAGAAAAATAGCCTACATAAATGTACGTAAACTAAGGAGCTGTCGGCTCTTTTCGCTCTCGTGAAAAGCGTACGTATTCAATTGAAGCAGAGTGTATAAACTATAACTTTCTATATACTATGAGCTATAGCTATACCTACTCATAAATGTACAAAGCGGCGATAGTCGAATCACTTACATCATGACAACAAAAGCATAATGTATGTACCTATACAAAGTGAGTAGCATTATTATGACGTTTTCGCCATTTTTTGTAATTAGAAAACTTTAGATTGGATTAACTAATTTCTGATATTTCCAAAAACACATAAATGCAGACATTTTGTAAAGCCCCATTTCTTTGATTGCCTTAGTTGAAGGAAATTGAATAAATTCCTATCATTTGTCTTGGTTTGGTTTGGTTGAAAGTGGCTGCCAGCTAGGAAACGCCAAGTCACTTAGACCAGCATAGGTCCATTGTGATACCACCAAAAATGAATCATGTGAGATCTTCCTACTAGTTGAGCCATTTTCAATTGTAATGGAAGACTCCCAAGTGAAGCTTCCTTCTACTGGAGAGAGGTGGGCAGGAAGAAAGGAGATGAATAGTTTCCCCTTTCTTCATCCATACAGCTTCTGCCATCGTTTGCAAGGAGCCTGCATTCCTCTTAATCAGTGCCCAGTAATGACACCTATTGTAGTCTAGTGCCGATATGCAATCTATTGAGAGAAATCGAATTAGAGCGTTTCAAATCCAGCTTAGGCCAAATTTGTTTTGTCGCTGGAGATGTAGTGCCACTTGTCCACCTAAGATTTGTAGTCTCGATAGCATTAAGCTTTAATATTTGTTTGCAAGTCGCTATTGGTATCCCTAGGAAACCTTTGCCCGGCAGTGTGGGTATTGTCGTTCTAGAGTTCATCGGCCTTACAATTCGCTGGAATGTTTCTATGCCCCGGCACTCAAAAATGGTGAATATTATTGAACTGTTCGCCCATGTACGTAAGAGAAGATCGGGAGTCAAGGGCTACTAGCGAAGTTATAGACATTGGCCCTTAGTAATAAACGAATTTAAACTCGAGTTTTACGTAAACTCGAATTTAACACGAAATCCGTAGTAATAAACGCTCGATCTACTTCTAAAATCGACAAATACTTAGTTGTGGTCGAGTCGTATCTAAGTCGAATTTAAAAGAGACAGTCAAACGTTTCAAAATGAGTTTCGAACGAATTTTACAAGATTGGGATATTATTGATGATACAGACAATAATTTAACACGAGAAATATGTATATATATTTAACACGGTTTGTTTCATTCTCAATCTGCAAATTTGTTTAAAATTAATTTGTTTTTGCATTTCGAACTCCTTTTGCATGCATTGATTTGCTCAAACCTTTTCTGCAAAACATCTTGTCCAGTTCTTGTTACATTTTTCTTTGATGCTATTGAAGTCTGTTTCGGCGTCAAATCAACTGACGGAATTTGCTGTTTCTTAAAATGAGCATCGCTGTCGAAAACTACAATATGGACGATATATGGAAATATTGTGGCAACAATTCTTTGATAGTCGAGGCAATCTGGTTCCTTAGTGCCGGTGCACATTTGCGTTTTTTTTTTACCGCGCGCGCCCGCAGCGATTTGAATGCGTTTCCCTTCGATAACTAGATGTTATGTAGATATTGGAGCGTGCTAAAGTTTTCATCCTCATCCACTGTGCCTTTAATTTCGGAATTGGCAAATTGACACCAATACTAGTCATTTCTTCGGCTTATTTTCCACGAATTTTTTTTCTTGTTATCATTGTGCTGTTGGTTTTTGAAGCAATGATATCTTTGAGAAATTATTTTTCCTCAACTTGCAGTTTGTTGTTCTGTCAAAACCAGCTCTGCTCTGCTCACAATAGCGAATGGGTAAATTTGAGTCACAATGATTACGTTAAACTCGAGTTTTGTTAAAACTGATTTATTACTACGAAAACTTAAAAGTACCCTAGCTACACCTAACAAAATTCGACTTTAGGAGCGACTTTACGAATTTCTATTACTAAGGGCCATTGAATCTAAGGATTTGATAGCTGCTTGGCTGTCCGAAAATATGCAGATATCTTTAACGGACATCACGTTTTTAATACTTCTTTTACCGCCACAATTTCCGCCTGGAACACGCAACAGTAGTTTGTCAGACGGAAATAGATCTTATAAGATTAAGACTTTCGGAAAAAACGCTCCCCTCCCGGTCTTCGAGCCGCCAGTATATGTAGAAGTGAATTGATTCATCTTCTGAAAATGTATTCTCATTCCAGATTGTTCTTGTACATTTTTAGGGTTGGAATTTGTCTTGTTTGTGTACAATAAATTATGCTTAAATTGCAATTGAAATAAAAAATTGTATAAACTTCTAATATTAAAAACAAAATATGTATATAACAATCTAATAAATAAAGTCAAATCTTACAAATCTTATATCTGGTAATACTCTCTAGGTCAATTAACATCTGCGCCTAAAAGCACTTAATAAAAATAAGATCAGTTTGAAAACCAGAATGAGATCGTGTTTTATAATTAGTATTTTTGGGAAAGACGTTCCATTTTCACCATTGCCTAGGAGTATGCAACGTCGCTTTGTGCTTGTGGGTGTACAAGCAGTTGGCATTTGTATTAGAATTATTATTTATTATTATTATTATTCCAATGTATTAATATTGTATTGTAGTAAAAAGTAGTCCGAATTGCAATGAAGTTGTTATTGTAACAAAAAATAGTATCGCTTTTCAAACACGCGAAAAATCCGTCGGTGAATACGATCCACAATCAACGACAAAAATAGAATATTTCCATAGTACTTTTTCGCGAAAAATCCGACAAAACCCGCGATCTTCACTTTTAATGAATTAGTTAAAAAAAAAATGGAATAATTGTTTTTTGGTGGAAGGGTTTGAGAGCACTCCGATCCATTAGAACTCCCAAATACATGTATAGGTATGAATGTTTTGTTCGAAATAAATGATCGAGTGATTGATATGGAAGACAAAGCAATAATTGCTACCAATTTCTCAGATTTTGGAAAATCAACCCTTAAAAGAGTAACATAAAGGAGTCATCCGATCTACTCTATGAGAAACAAAGAAAACTAATTTCTCCGATTTTGGAAATTGAACCCTTAAAGGGGTAAAAGGGGGCTCAAACTTTGTACGGGAAAATTTTTATTTTTCATCCGATCGACTTCAAACTCGGTTTGTGTGCTCTATTATAAGAAATAAAGATAATTCATTTTCCCGATTTTGGACATTTTGTTTGGAGCCCGAGTTATTGGCGATTACCTCTTTTAATGGGGCCCTTTTCATAACTCACGAGCCGTTCGTCGTATCAATTTGAAACTTTGTAATGCGTCCCAACCTCTGTCGCCGTTGAATATGCTTATCGCTTCATCTAACTCCAGCGTACGTACTCCAAAGATATTTAAGCGGAATTCTGTAAGAATGGGGTCATACTGCTAGAAAGTGGTACACATCCTCACGATCTTTCCGGTTGCATATGTTTCACAGTATTAGGAAGATCTGGACGGTGTGGAATATAATTAAGGATATGTTAGTTAAGAAATATATTTTGTCCCGTTAGAAGTTTGTAGGTGCGTTTTTTGCTATTCTATATAGACTTAATAAAATAATTTCATACAAATTTAATTCTATATAGATTTCGCCTGGGTTTTGTTTGAAATTAATTTTCTAAGCCTATATAGAATAGCCAAAAAATAGCAGCTGCATTTGCTGCCACTTGTTTGCAATAGAGGTCTAGCGGTATCAGATGGAATTTGGAATAGTATGTCTATCGCCGCTGTTGGAGTTGGAGTCTGATGCAAACACATGCCGTTCTTTGTACAGGACTAAGTTGCTTACAGTGAGTAGGCTTTTCAAGCGCAGTCCACCAGACGACGACGCCATACGTGACTATAGGTCTAATGACGGTTGCATAAAGCCAATATGTGATTCGAGGCTGAAGTCCCCATTTGCTGGCAATAGCTTTTTTGCAGCAGTATTATGCGGTGGTGGCTTTCTGAGCCCTCTGCAATATATTGGGTTTCCAGCTCAGTTTGCTGTCTAGAGTGAGTCCTAAGTACTTAGCCGTATTTGAGAGCACCAGCTGGGTGCCATTTAGTTTTGGGGGAACGAAGACGGGAATTTTGTATACTTCCTTGTAAAGAGAACCAATTCAGTTTTCTGAGGATTGACACCAAGTCCACATGTTTTGGTCCATTTAGAGAGCCTAGAGAGGGCGTTCTGCATGAGATCCCTAAGCGTATTGAGGTGTTTCCCTGTGACAGGGATAGCAACAGGCAATTACCTTGCACCCTTCCCCATCCAGTATTAGTAGTAGGTAGTTATTAACCACTAGGTTCCACAGTAGAGGTGGGATCACTACTGACGAGCCTCCGAGCCGATGGCGATGCTTCGCCCATCTTTGAATTGATGAACCTGTTGGTGAGCAACTGATTCACCCATTCGCCAGTCGACTTATCAACTCCAAGGCTCGTCAGTGCGCCAATAATTGGCTTTGGTTCGACGTTGTTCAACGCTCCCTCAATATCAAGGAAAGCTACCAATGTGTATTCTTTACTTTCTAGAGATTTCTCAATAGTTGATACGAGTGAGTGAAGGGCCGTTTCGACCGATTTCCCTTTACTATACGCATGTTGAGAGGCTGACAGAAGAGTTGTATTAACACTGCAGCGTATATGGGAGTCTATCAGTTTCTCTAGAGTTTTCAGAAGAAATGATGACAAAGTTATGGGTCTGAGATCTTTGGGGTAGGCATGCGAACTTTTACCAGCCTTGGGTATGAATACCACATTTACTTCTGTCCACGACTTAGGAATGTGAGACATGGGAGGATTAGTTCCAGAATACTTCTCTCGGGAAAAGCGAACCTATAATGCTTCAACAGCGCCCCGAGATGCTTGCAGATGTATGTTAGTTCTGCACTTAAATTGCTGCAAATTGTATACTTCGGCCGGTATTATGCCGTCAGGTCCAGGAGACTTGAATGGTTTAAAGCCGCTTATAGCCCAGAGAATTTTGTTCTTGGTTACAAGATGTGAGGAGCTGCTTAATATCGACTTGACTGAAGTCCTAGAAGGACTCGTGACGTTATTGCAGCTATTTGGGAAGGGGGTATCCAGTAGAAGATCCAGAGATTCCGCACTGGAGGTAGTCCACGAGCCGTCAGCTCTCTTAAGATAACTCGGTATCCTGGGAGTCGCTGCGAGGATTTTTCTGAGCCTAGAGGCCTCAGAGTTCAGAGATTTCTTCTATATTTCCACAGAAGAGACTCCAAGAATTTCGTTGAGCTTTTCTAATTTTGGTTTTATAGGCTTTGAGGGCCTCTTTGTACGATATCCAGTCAGTGGCTTCGCGAGATCGCTTGGCCAAATTGAAGAGCTGCCTGCATTTTTTGCGTAGAGATGTAATCTCCTGATTCCACCAAGGTGGTCTAGGCTTGCCCTTAGGCTTACTTATAGGGCATGAGAGCGACATAGCACGGTTGAGAGTAGTCGTTCAGAGATACTAACTACTCCTTAGATACTTTCTTAGCTATGTTTCCTGCACAATATATAAATATAAAGAAATCTCTGTGTACCAAAATCAAACTACGCGAGCAGCCGCGGGCAAAAGCTAGTACATACCATAATATAAAATAGTAATAACATTTCAAAAATGGGGAATCAAATTTTTTTTATATTAATTAAATGTGCGGTTAACTAATAAAAAAAGGTTCATCAAAATCGGATCATAAAAACAGGAGATATAATGTAATAACAAAATTCGAATTTTTTTGCGGTAAAATTAAGCAAACAACATTAATAAACCTTGCACCTACTTCAAATCCAAAAGTGACCACAAGCAGGAGGCTTGCAGGGGCAGCATGCCCTCCATACGTGCCTTACTGTTTATGCCTTCTTTTTTTTTTTAAAAAAGTGATGTCTGTAAAAAAAATGTTTAAATACAAAATATTAGCCCGTGCCCTTGAAAGTAAGTAAATATTTCAAAAACCTCTCCATTGTAAAAAATTAATAATGTCGGAGAGTATCTTGGTATTCATCAATCAACAGTTTCTTTGACTAATTGTGTAAAATACTCTTCTTCATCATTCACCTGGCCATAGTTTTTTATGAACATTTTTTGTATATGTACATTTTTTTTTTAATAAATTACCTACTTTAGCTTTTGTTCACTATTCCCCAAAAAAAATTTTTTCTAATACTAAATTCAAATTCAAAATAAAAAAAATTCAAAAAATAAACCACATGACAGTTATCATTTTCAAATTTTGACAGAAAGGACACATGCAGTGGAGTAAATTCTTTGTTTTCGAACTTACTTTAGCAAAGTAAGATTTTATTCATACCGATTTAAAGCAATTGCTAAGTGCTTTTACTTTGCTACAATCTTTTACTCAAAGTAAATGCTAGTTTTTATTAATACGACCCATTTTTGAAACAGCATCATCGTTTTTCGCAATTCCAAATTTCCAAGAAGTTACCAGAGGTGCAGTGGTACGTAATGACTTCAATTTAGGAATTTGTATTTATAAATATTCTTATTTCACATTGTTAACGAACCCTTTGCAATTCTATGAGCAATGAGCCAACCAAATGTCCTGGTTTGGTGACTTTTAAAATTTAAAAACCATTTTTCATTAAAAATTCAGATTTTTTTTGTTCAACAAATCCAACACAACTGATAAAAAGCAGTTTTCTGATTTCAAAATTCAGGACAACTCCAACACAACTCAGTTGTCTTCTATAATACATACACACAACCGAAAAGGCAACCATATTATTAGTTGTCTACTCATAGCGTGATGGTTGTCCTTTGAGAGACAAATAGTTGTAATCGATAATACCAATTGGAGAAAGACAACATTAATTTGGTTATAGTTGTCTTCCATAGAAGGGACATAAAAAGGACTATGCAACCTACAAATAAAGCCAGCACCACTGCCAGACCGTTGATTTTATTGGCTCTCCAGAAGCCCACCCTTTGGATTGCATGGGTCTTACTTTCAATTTACCGCCAAAATTGGATTTAATATTTCCGGGATTCGAGGTGAATAAATGCGATCCACGGACAAAACCACAAGATGACATCATTGTTCAACGAAAAACTACACTAAAATCTTTGAAGGGTGGTTCTGTGTTCTGTCAGTCACCCCCCATAATTTGGTGGCATAGACATTTTAGGTATACCTATTTATAGAATTGGAAGTTTCATGCTGCGTTGAGGTGTATTTTTAGCCTTCTATGGACTTAGAAGAGCGAGCCCACAACCATGTGTTTGACTTGACTACAATAGGAATTTATGTCTATACATATTTAAAAAGCACATTTTTTCTGTGTTGTTTTTTATGTGTTTACTAGTTTACAAGCGGAACTTTTTATAGATGAGTCGATTTTTATTGAACAAATAAGACCCTCACCCACGATAAGCTATGAAACGTAAAACTTATAAGCTATTCAGAATTCGTTGGACGATAGGACGAATACTTGTTATGTTACTGAAGGGGAGCTCCTCATCGTCGCCAGTAGTTCCGGCTAAAGTTTGAAGGGTGTGCGTGATTTGACCTTTTAAAGGAATTGTTCAGGATACTCATCGGTGTGGTGATTTTTTGTCATGCGATAGTTTGGTGAACCGACGCAACTTTAATGTTGTCATGTCCATCATTGCATCTTGTAGAGCAAATTGATTGTGAGGACCCTTGCTTTCGATATGAGACTGCTGAACTTGCCTAGGAGTCGATGTTTTGTCAATCTCGTGATGTTCAGGAGTGCTTTATAAGTTGACCATTCGATCACAATTTTTTTTCTAAAAACGTCACTGAAATACTTTTGGGACAATCATGAAGTTGAATGGCCTGAGAGAGGTGGGGGTGTTATCTAAATCGTGATTTCCATGTGCTTTGATGTTAAGTCATTGCTGGTATTTTTTTGCCTCATTCAACTCGTCTTTTACTGTATACACTCCTTGTTGATAGCGCTAGTAGAACCATAAGAAGTCATAGTCCTATGTACACTGCTTCGAAGATAAACTAACAGAAACTCTTTCGCTGCAAATTTTTCTTTGGGGGTTAATTCACTGGACTAGGTGGCCACTCTGAACCTGGCGCCCCGGATTCTCTCACCTGTAGGCCGGTACTGAATGGAATCTCTAAAAGCTTTTGAAAACCAATTTTGAGCCATTCCTTGGTGTTTACGAGTCGCCACAATGTGTTTCTTTGTCCTTGAAGAAGTGTTTTCCAAAAAAAAAAAAAAGTGTGATGTGTATGCACAGCCTCGGCCTCAGATAGTTTGTCACCACCTACAGATATTTTTCTGTTGAGATAAATTATTTCTGTACCTACGTTTGTCTGAAAATTTAACAGAAATTTCGTTGATCAAGCCAACTAGACCACAATTTTAGCTCCATAGTAATACCACATGAGGGAGGGGTGTATACTGATATAGATATCTCCTTGTGTTGGATACCTTACCTATACACTTATTTTTAAAAGCTGCGAATTCTAACTTATTTAGAGAAGGGCAACTGACATATTCAACCCAATTTTTAGCTATCGTGTTAAAGATGAGTAGGTGCGGGTCAAGGTAGAGGTGACTTATAAAGTTCAGACCCCAGGTTAGACGGAGTTGCCTTGGGTGCAGCTCCGAGAAAAAAGCCGATTGATGTTCAGTGAATCCAGTTTGCATCGAATTTGCTTGGATTTACGTGGATACAATGTAATGTTCAGCAGTTCTCCAAAATGGCATGGTTCTCTTATTTTGGTTTCATTTATGGGGAACGTTTTGTGGACTATTATCACCAAATTCTCAAATTGCAAATCCCCCACAACGCTTATGTAGTTTGAGGGAAATCTCTTTCGGTCTTTGATTGGCTCACGCCATGCAATTTGTTCCATCCTCTCTGGAGTTCCCCGAAAGTCATCCGTCAGAACTATACATCGTTTATACAGATCAACAACTCTTACAGTCAAAGAGTTCAAGCAATTTCCTGCAAGGCAACCCCAACTCAGATGCAAATCAACATGAGTCACAAATTGATGCTGCGATTGTAAAAAGTTGAAGAACAGAACAAAGTAGGTAGGTATAGGTAGTAGCCCGACTATCTTTAATCAAATAAGTTTATCGCATCTACTCGTAGTTGCATTACTTTTTAATACCCAAACTTTGATTGTACTCTAAAAACTTCTTGAAGTATGACACAATAAGGTTTTCAATGCAGATACATTCAATTAGCTAATTACTCGCTAAATAAAAATAAAAACAAATAAACACGCAATACCAAGATTCCCATACGGGGACCATTCGGCTACACACACACAATGATCTGCAATAATTTCTGTTTGATTACAGAAAAATCCATTAAAAAAATCCTATTTGTCTCACTGAAATGTTTTATGAAAAACACAATAAAAGCGAGAAAACGCTATAAAAAAAAAATCGAACAACAAAAAATGCAACATAATAGCGATGCCATCCCATTGTGTAGCTGAAGTTTAAATTATGATCCATCCTCGAAATATGATGAGCCACCCAACAACCCCCACTCAAAGTGTATAGTACCACCCACACTATTGCACCACCATACCCATCCAGGGAAAGCAATTGACCCATCCGCTCCTTTTAATTCATTCAAATTCGAATTGAGCCACTACCACAGTACCACCGCCCTCCTCGTCCTCGATATCTTTCATCGTAAAGTGAACAGAAAGAAGAGCGTAGGTACACAGGACAAAAAAAAATGCAACAACATTCATCGTGAAAAACGCTTGCCAACGAAAAGAAAAACTACTTTTCTTCCTTCACGGATTGCGCGTGTGTTTGTGTGTGTACCCAAATAATGACATTAAAGGACGTTCCATTGTAGCCATCCCTGTGTTGGCAATTGGTGGAGAGAAAGCGAGACAGAGACCCGCGCTCTCTGTAGTGGTGGCTCCAGTCTAGTGTGTACCGAACGACGGATTGGAAAAAAACTAACTTTTCCACTAGAATACATTTCCCAACCGAACCAGCTAGGATAACATTCCGACTTTGCTCCGTAGAACGATTAGTTGGTTAAACGAAGTGAAACGGTACGAAGCGAATTTACTTTCGAAGGAAGTAGCGGAAAATGTTACACCGTAACCGTTGCAACAGTCTCGAGTGTGAAAATTATTAAAATATTAGAAAATAAAAATAATATTATTTAGCGAAATTGATTGAACTCGATTCGATTTGAAAATATGTCGTGGAAATTTCATACGTGGAGGTTGCTAGCAGCATTCGCTCTGATGATGGTATTCATTCAATCGGGTTAGTGTGTGTGTGTTTTGTGTTTGTGATAATTAATTTAAACTGTAATTTAATCTTGTTAATTTGTTTTTGTATTATTAATCTCATGCAACGACTAATTTGTGGATGAAATGGATAAATTGCAATCTTGGATCATCTGGACTACGAACGACCAAAAGGATGCGCGATTCAGTGTTATGTTTGCGATTCGAGCGTCAATCCAGGATGTACGAATCTGAGATCGAATTCAAGCATCGTGCCAGAGGTAAGTGATATTTGAAAGATGATGTTGCCAACTTTAGAAAGCCAACTGGACAGACATTTTAAACAGTGTTATAAGGTCGAGACCTAGTTCGTCTTTTCGGGATATCACCGAATGTAGAGATGGCTAGTTAAAAAAAATATTAGGCCTGTTCTCGATTTTTAGTAAAGTTTGTAAAATACCAAATTTGGAAGAGTAGTTGAACATCTTGTCAAGCAGAGTCGAAATTGCTTAAAAGTACGGGAACGGTTTGAACAAACTTTGAATGAAATTGTAGGTATGTCATTCGAACTACCCAACTCATCAATCAGTGTCAGATTCGTTTAAGTCATTCGCTCGAACAGTTGAATTTTGACAGTCTATTTTCCATCTAGACTGCATTCCAGGTTTGACTATTTTAACTAAATTAACAACGATTGTTTATTTAGTTACTTTTTGGAATCTGGGACAGCTATTGTTACTAATTTCATGTTGACATTTCACTTTTCATGTGGTAGTGAGTTGCTGTTGGACCGCATCACGTGCAAGTCGAATCCATGTTTGATTTCAAAAAAAAAAAAAAAAAAAATGAATACGTGAATCCATGACAGTTGTTTTGTTAGTATGAGTGAAATGAACCACACTTTTGCCTCTTGTTAATTTAGTTAACTTCCCCTCCTTCGAACTGTCACAGCTTGTCAACGCTGTAGTTAAACTAGTTAACTACTGCCGAATTTGGAATGCACCCCTACTCGCGAAGACATTTTATTGTTTTCCTCCAGTCAAATAGTAAATCTCCACTTTAATTCGCTGTCAGTTATATAAGCGACTTCCACTTGCTCCAGTTATTGAATATAACAAAGATTTTGACATAAACTTTCTTATAGCATTGCCACTTAAGTGGTAAGTACGATTTCGTAAAATGTTAGCTCAGGCTAAAAGTTACCATTTAAAAAATATCTGGGGCGGGTTTCCATTATGATTTTTTTTTTTGGTCTAAAATGGCCTAAAACACATAAATATAATATTTTTTTTTTTGGGGAAATGCAATTTTTTTTTTATTTTTTAAATTTAATAATTTTTTTTTCTAATTAAACCATGTTTAGTTTATATGACTCATAAGTCTACACAAAAAACTGTCAGATAGGCGCTTGTAAGAAAGTCTGGTGTATTTAAAGTATGGGGTGGGTGGCACGCTTCGCTCTCTAACAGGATTTTAACCCTTTTTTTCGCAGGGTTTAGCCGTTCACGCGACTTGGTCGCTCCGCTCTGGCAGGCGCCTGGAGCTAAAGTTTAATTATATTTAGGGTAGACTGGGTACGGTTGAAACACAGGACGGTTGAAACAACGCAAATATCTCGCGAGCCATATGCGCAGCGTGTTTGAGTATTAGGGGTGGATGAAGCAGAAACAAGTCCTTAGACGAATTTCAGTCTTCCTTCGTTCGTCGCGCAGTCCAGTTGGGAATAGGATGTTGTTTTGTTTTTAGACAGGCCAAAGTAAGTATTTTTGTTCGGTTATTTTTCTTTTTACTGTGGTTTCTATTCATGTGAGATTGTTGTTTGTTTTATTTTGTACGCAGTAAAGAGTGTAGAATACAACATGGTGACTATTTTAAATGTAGCAGTCTTGTTTCTTTTACTTTATAATTTTTTTTACTTGAAGGAGGGGTTGGGGACGGTTGAAACAATTTTTCGGGGGACGGTTGAAACAATGTGTTTACTTATCTTTCGCGCCCCGAGAACGTGTGAGGAAGACTTCTAGAGGAAATGTGGAATTGTCAACATTTAACGATGCTTATGAGTAGGTGAAGGCAGGATATTTATTGCGCAGGGCGCGAAGAAGCATGGAATAAATTGCTCGCTTCTATTATTTTTTATTTTTATTATTAAATTATTATTATGTATTATTATTATTATTGTTATTATTTTTAAATTATTTAATGAAGTACCTACCTACGGTTTTTCGCTTTTTATTTATTTTTGATAATTTTTTTTTTTGTTTAAGAATAATATTAATTTTTTTGTAGTTTTCGTTTTTTTTTAAATTAATATAGAACATTGATGTGATAAACATTGTTAAACAGAGCCATTATTTGAAATAAAAAATTAATTATATATGTAACAATGTAAGATTTTGTATTATTTGCACGTGTTTCAACTGACCCCCCATGCTGTTTCAATCGCCCCTGGTATGGGTACGGTTGAAACAAATTGGAATTTTTTTTAAAATTTGATGTACGACGTAATATAAGACACAGGGTACTCAAAAAACAGTGTCCACTTATAGATGAAAACATGCTCTTACATTTCACATAACTTCATTATCGCTCAGCTTATAAAAGGCAATGTTATGGATGATATAAGCGAAATTGTTTCAACCGTACCCAGTCTCCCCTACTCTGGGGTATTTAGCAGTAGGTATAATATTTTCAGTCAATAAAAATACATGCACTTTTCTGTGAAAATTGAAAACTTTAAAAGTAAAAAAAAAAAAAAAAAAAAATCTCCGCATTAAAATTCTTTTACAGTATGTACATCTTAGGCTCCGGCCACGCAATGAGCGACGAGCGACGACCGACGAGTCGCTGAGCGACGAATCTGAGCGAGGGGTGGCCATTTACTGAACGACGTCGCTGAGTAATTAGTTGGGGAAAATGCCATCGTCAAGTGCGGTTCGTCGTAGCTTATTACTTGAAAGTCGCGTTCATATTTATAGATCTATAATAAGATCGAGAATACGTAGATTTGGTGTACACCCCATAAATCGTGAAAGGGCAAATTATGGTGAATTTCATCATTTATATCAAAATCTTCGCAGATTTCCAGATCGATTTTGGCAATAGCTATTGTCGTATGTCGTGGGCGCAGTAGCGCAGTGGTTAGTGTGCTGGACTACTGTGCGAGGGATCCCAGGTTCGATCCCCGGAAAAACACAAATTACATCTTAAGGTTTTTTCTACTGCGCCACCTCTCGCGAACGTCTGACAAACATCCGAGAGTATGACTGTCCTGAAAAAGCTTCTCAATTCAGCCGTTCGGACTCGGCATAAAATTGTAGGTCCCTTCTATTCGTTCCAAAAATAGAAACTCACACAAAACGAATGGTTGCGAGAAGCTAGGCCTTGGGTGTCTAACGCCTGTTGCGCCGCCTATTTTTTTTTTTTTTTTATTGTCGTATGACAGTACAATATTTTGATTTTCTGTTGGAAAAAGTTCGACCGTTCGACCAAAATTAACAAAAAAAAAAAAGCAATTAGTCCAGAACAACGGCTGGTTTTATGTTTAAGGTTAGATTTTTTTTTAATTTTCGTATTCTTTATTTTTATTTTTAAGTTTTGCTAAAATAATATTTTGAATGTCAGTTCTTATCTCAAGCTTTTCGAAATTGTCAAATTATGCCATAAATGGCAAAAGACTTTTGAAAAATTAATTTATTTTGTTTATTTTGTCCATCTTTTTACTTCGTCGCTCAGCGATCGACTGAAAAATTAAAACAGATTTGATTGCAGAGCGATGTCGCTCTGTCGCTAAAAAAATCGCTCAGTCGCTCAGGGTTTATGTGGCCACCTCCATACGATTTCATGTGTTTTAATTCCGTCGCTCAGTGACTCGTCGTCGTCGCTCAGTCGCTCAGTCGCTCGTCGTTTATTGCGTGGCCGGAGCCTTAGAATAAGTCAATTTAAACACAAAAATAAAAAAACAAAAAAAAATAAATTTGCTTAGTGTTCATATTGGAAACCTGACCCAAATATCTCCTTAAAAAATGCGGTTCTAAATTTTTGTTTTTGAAATTAAACTATGGCCGGTTGAGTTACTTAAAAAAAAAAAAAAAAAAAAACAAAAAGATTTACAGTGTTGTTAATGACCTCTCAAAAATTACTTTTCGATTTTCAGAACCCCAAAATCTGCAATTTTCTTTGAAACAATATTGTTCGAAAAATGTACTTTAACTTGTTGATTTTTAAATCGGCGCATGTTAACCATACAACAACTTTTATTATATGTGTGGCCTTTATTGCCCTAAAATTTTAAAATACTCCTCTTTCACTACAACTGTCTGAAAGACAAAACGCTTAAAGTATAGCTTTTTCAAAAAACTTTTGAAGTCATAAGAGGCAAATTATGCGTGAAATGTATGAAAATGCGGGATCAGTTTTAAGACAAGATGGAGAACCAATACGCCTCTCCAGTCAGGCCGGTCTTAGGCTAACTGCCTCCAGTTGCACATTTAATTGATGTCCTTTTCCACTTGTGCGCGACACATACGGCGAAGTCTTCCTCCACTACATTGTCCATGTGGGTTGAAGTCGAATACTCTTCGGACCTGAGCGGTGGCCCTGGTGTCCATTTGCTCTAAAACCTATTAGCCTTTTAGACGATCGAGTCACACTTTTCTGACCGGTTGATGTTGCTGTACAGTGTACATGTACAGCTCGAACAATTCGCTGTTATATCTCCTTCTGCAAGTTAGTGGAAGAATTTTGTGTTCCGCTTACATAAAGTTTCCCTAGTGTTTCTTGGCAAGGCCGTACTACTCAATTGCCTTCCTAGGCCAAAGAAACAGCTATTGGCAAGCGTAATTCTTTGCCTTATTTCTGTGGTGATCTAATATTACAGTTTATAGGGCAGTCAATAGATAAAGTTTCTAACTACCTTCCAGTTATTGCTGTCTATAATAGACGTTCAGCCCCATTCGCCTATGTTCTGTGTCCCTTGTCGTTGACAGCAAGTACTTGGCAAGTACCCTCGTTCACTACTCATCCAATTTTTGCAGCTTCTGTCCTAATATTTTCAAACGCGACAGTGACAGCTCGCTAAATTCTGATAATTATGTGGAAGAAGTTACATGACAGCGCATCACCTTGTCTAAGACGTTTTTTTTTTATCTAAAACTCCCTATAAATGCTGTCATATATGGCTTAAAAGTCGACAAACAGATGGTGGGTATATGGACTTTATGGCTTTTCTCCAGGATCTGCCGTTGTGCGACTTTTTAGGTAGTTGTGTTAAGGACATAGAACCGCACAAACGTTAACAGAGTACTACAGACTAGATCTTGTGTGCAATGTTAATAAGACGGATGTCTCTATAGTTGGCCAATTCAGAGTACATATATCCTAATGTTGAGGTTCCATCCATCATCTTGAAGATGAGTTGGTGTATACTCTCGACTAAGTCGTCTCCTTCTGCTTAAAATAGTTCAATTCGGTAGCTTTGTTCGACTTGAGCTTAGATATTGCCATCGTCATTTCATATTGGTCATAGCTAGACGGAAATCTTGGCCAGATTAAACGGTTTTGGTTTGCCTGACAGCGAAATCTGAGTCATCTTCGCCATTCAACAGTCTGCAGAAGTGACTCTACTACAAGGTTTCATTGCTCATCTCTGCAGGTCTCTGTTCGGGTCTAGTTGCTTTGACACGTTTTCACGAGGAACTTAAAACTCACGCTTAAAGTTTCTGGCGGCTACCATGAGGAGGTAAAATAGGCACAACTGCTATGTATAAGACAGTTCCAACAACTGGGCACCACCAAGTTGATCCCAAACAGCCTACCCTGCAAATAAAATTCCATTCTGTATTCGTTCTGAATTGAAGTATTTGTTTACAAAAAGTAAAGGTACATAAACTTGGTCGCTCATATTGCCGATAATGTCATAGAGACCTTTATCAAACCACTGGGATTCGTTTTCCTATATTATATTAATTGGAAACGCTGCGTTGCCTCATAAAGTGAGTCATATTCTTATCAGAGCACCTATCTATCTGATGAATCTGACAACTTTTCAAAACTAAACTCTTGAGGTAATTAATAAATTTATTATTAAAGTACATACTCGTACCTCAAGTAGGACTTCTTATCTATGGAAATATTACACACATTTTGACAAGTAATTCCGGAAGCAACAACTCGTTTACAAAACCATTTACATGAACCTATGACAATTTTTTAATGGATTTTTTTTTTAAGTGGAAAAGGTAATGGAAACCTTTTGTAGGTATATCGGAAAAGTCTTTACACTTTTTGTTTGATTACCTTACAAACGCTTATCAGGCCAAAGTCAGGCGGGGTTCCACCCCAATTGATAACAATAGTCAATGTGTGTTGATATAGGAATTGTACTAGTTTGTGTATTCAATGAATTAGATATGTAATGGAAGTTCAAGAGGACGGACTATCTTTATGAACTGATGTAAGATTTGTTGGATTGCAGTGATTGTTCTTGGTATTACTTTGAAGGTTAGGAAGTAAGTTATCGGTTAAAGTTGAGGGCGTTATAGATACGTTTGTGTACGCCAATAATTGACAGTCTTGACAAAGCTATTAGTAATCGGGTATGCTATATTCATCCACTTTTAAGTAAACCAACTTTAATGACTTGAACTACGCCCTCATTTATAGGCAATAAGCGATATAGTGGTTAAGTGGTCATAAAACGTGTGTCGGCAATTAGTTTTAGATGAATTGGATTTTCCGGTAAAAATAAGAAATTGATTAAATGTGTGACGTTAATGCGCACGGAATTCGTGGTATAGAATGAAAGTTGAATCTCATAACAAGACTCTTATGGGAATCACAGACAGAAGTGATTTTAATGATTTTTTATGGTTTTGCTATAATACATAACCTATGAGTACATGGCCTTGCAGGGTCTTAATTTGGAGTGGCCTTGATAGGATGCACCTTGACAAGCCACTCTGTGATGATACCTGAGGCTTATTAAACATATATTTTTTTTTTTAATATAACGTTTTCAAGTGGCCTTCAACATTTATCAAATATTGGTTTGGATAATTTTTCTTAGAGTCTTATATGAACATCAAAGTCTTCTGAAGTATAATTTTCCCTATAAGAGCTGCTTTGACATATTCGAATATCATCCGGTCTATGTTGATCTCTAATACTATGCCAGGACATTAAACAGAATTGGTGGCGATGACACGACTCATCTCCCGAAGTGGATTAATGGAGATCCTCTTCCTTCCTACGGGCTTAATCTGAAACCGGTTCTCCAGGTTGGGTGTTGTACGACGGGGTAACTATACCCTACCACAAAAAATCCAAAATAGTTGTGAAGCCAAATACAAGCCAAGGAAAAGGACGGATTTAATATTGAGGGTAGTTACCTGCGCATAAAATGTTAGTACACTGAACAGCTGAAAAATGTTAGCAGAAGTCTTGAGTGCAAATAGATACTAAAGGCCAGGCTAGACCCTGTTTCAGGCAAAAATACATTTCATCTGTGATTAAATACCTCCAGATGCGATGGGATGGGCCAGACAAAAACGAATAAAAGATTATGAAGCATCTCGAAAAGACATTTGCGCAATGCCCGAAACAGGATATTAAAGTCATATACCTACCTACACTATTTAATATGATTTTAACGATAGAATAGGGAAGGAGTAGATGCATCTTTGGTAGAACAGTCTACACGACATCTCGTCTGGCAACGAACTTAGGAGCTAATTGACTTTGCTTCGGAACTACATAAACGTAAGTACACAAAGCAATGACAAGGTTTCCACATCTCAATATTCATATCAAAAAACGGTCGGCCTCAAGTATTCTGGATGTCCGAATGTTCCGAGCGGCAATATTAACTCGGATCCCTAACATTTCTGCAGCAAAGCGAAAAATGCGGATATCCAATACACCTCAACAAAGTAAGTATAATGTCGAAAAACGCAGTAGAAAAAACCTTAAGATGTAATTTGTGTTTTTCCGGGGATCGAACCTGGGACCTCTTGCACTAGTAGTTCAGCACACTAACTACAGAGCCAATCCACCACCACGTAGCCCTGATAAGATCTTTAAATGTCAATTAGTAAACACATCAAATCAAAGAGGCGTATAAAGCGGAACTGCGAAAGAGGACTATAGCTTCTCACGAGCTCTATAAGCAAAAAAGAGCCGAAGTTTTACCAAAAGATAAAAAAACGTGTCCAGGGCAGAATGTCCCGTAAAGAAACCTGTAGAGATAACGAGGGACAGTCTGTGCTAAGAATGTACAAAAAAATTTAATGCCAACCCTATAATGGCGACGAAAATTAGGATCACGCTTTTAGGCAAAATGTACCATTTAATATATAGACAAATATAGACCAAAAAGCCCACCTGATCAAAAAGAAGAGCAATATACAAGCTAAAGATCAAGACAGCTATACTGGGCCTGCCCGCATACCTACCGAGTTTTTGGAGATGACATGGTGGAGAGCATGCAACAACTGATATCCAAAAATTGGTCAGATGAACGCATGCCTGTTGAAAGGAATCTCAGCATCATTAGCTCGGCCCAAAAGAAATGAGACCTCTTCAGCTGCGCCAACTACAGAGGCATCAGTCTCCTTAACATCGAAAACAAGATCATATCTGCCATATTGCGCGAATGCCCAAAACCCCTTCGTAAATAGCCTGATTGGCGTTTGTAACTCTATAGGTGCGGTTTTAGGCCAGGAATGTTCACCGGCTATCAAATGTTCCCAGCACTGATAATCCAGTAAGCCCTCTATACTATACATTATTCAAAAACTTGTCTGTCTCATATTTGATTCATTTTGCGGGTCCGAATTTTAGTAACTTTTCAATCACGTACCTACTCCCGATATCCACCTGAGCTTGAGAACTTGAAACGACATTATTCATTCGATTATTATCCAGTGAGTGTAATCACACAATAACAAGGTGAAGTTGGTCTATATTTGCATATGTGGGTAGACTGCTTATTTTTATTATATCCATCACACAACTGCAAATTGACAATATTAATATTTAATTTGAACGAAATAAAATAAGACGATTGGACTTTATACGGAAAGTAAAAGCTAAATGTCATATCAATCTACATATTATTATTTATTGTGGAATAATATTTAAAACCAGTCATCGCGAATATCTATGTATACTTTTTCACGAGAACTTGTTAATCGAAAGCAACATCCCCTATTACCAGTGTTAACAAACATTTTTTTTTAATTTTTTTTCCACATGATTCATTGTCATTCATTTCTGTTTCTCTCAAGGTCTGTTAAATCTGTATACTGCCATATGATACAAAACTATATCGTTTAGTACTATTATTTTCGAAAATCATTATTATGAAAGTAAATTCGTTGAGCCAGTATATTTTGCATTAAATTAAATCTATTTTCAATTTAATCATTTCAGACGTGTACCTTGGAAAAAATGAAAACAATTAACACGTGGCTTTTTCAATTGAACGAAATATCTTACTTTAAGACAGATATTCAAAATATTCCACCAATGAATTGTCAGAAAGTGGTTGCTAAACAGAGTAAGTTGTTAAACAATTTTTTAAAAAAAGTATGCACATAATTATTTATTTGTTTTGAACTTAAGATTTATTTTTGAAGTTGATTTTTAAAAGGATGACTACACTGAAAAAAATATTGGTTGTCATATTGACAATCGGTGGTTGTTAACTGGAAATTGTCAAATTGACGAACAAAATTGTCGATATGATGAACATTTATTGAAAATATCAAATACATTTAACAACCGGATAGTCAATATGAAGAACGGGCGGTTGTCAATTCTTAGTACCAAAAATTATGAAAAAAGTTGTAAGATTAACAATCGCAGTTGTCAATATGACGTACGCACTTTCATTGTAATCACATTGAAGAATGCGTTTGTTGAATTGAAAATCGGGGTTGTCAATATGACTACCACATAAGTGCAGTATTTAAACATTTTTATATTGATGAACTTTGTTGTAATATGGACAATCGCAGTTGTCAATATGAAAACTCAAGAAAACACGTTTAGGTTTATAGTTCACACTCACTTTTGACTGTGAAACACATGATAGTCTCGGTAAACGTGTGGTGGTGGTTTGTCTACTGATGAGCCCGATGTGTTGGGTCATCGGGGCGAAACGCATTCTGGAGTCTGTATATGTATGTGTATTATCAATATAATATGTTGACACTCCACTGTAAGTATAAATTCCTTAATCTAGCTAGCAGGTGTTTTTGTTGTTGTTCTTCAATTTAACTTCTGCGATGTTCAGATTGACTACTGCGATTTTCATTATGAATATCGAGTTCTTCACTTTAACAATTGCCATTTTCATTATGAAAATCAATTCCTCCAATTTGACTACTGTGTTCATCAAATCAACAACGGCGATTGTCAATATGAACATTTAATTGATTCAATTTTAATTGACAACCCAAGTTCATCATATTGACAACTACGGTTGTTGGCTCAAAAATAACAACTTTTTCTTCAATATGACGAACTTAGTTGTTAATATGACGTACCTTTTTGGTTCAGTGTATCATGCTTCACTACAGGCAATATCATTATGGAATAGAACAAAATAAATGATAGGTTTCTTAAATATTTATTGCTTCTCACATAAATTTGACAAAAAAAAATATACAAGCCAAATAAAAATTTCCATTCGACAGTGCATTGAAAATCGTCATTCTTAACTCTTTTTTTTTTGTCTAAAATACTTCGATTTTTACCCCAATCCACAATAATTGCAGGTTAAAAAAACTGCTCATACCTCGAAAATGCAGGTAATGTAGGTAATGCTTAACTTATATATACTGAATAATACTTTCTACTCAGTTGTCAGCTAAATAGTTAAAGAATAGTGCTTTTCAAACCGAACTTTGTTACAATTTTGTTTGAATAATTTTCCAAAACTGATCTAATGATTTTGGAAGGGACCTACAATTTTATGCCGAGTCCGAACGGCTGAATTGAGAAGCTTTTTCAGGACAGTCATACTCTCGGATGTTTGTCAGACGTTCGCGAGAGGTGGCACAGTAGAAAAAAAAACCTTAAGATGTAATTTGTGTTTTTCCGGGGATCGAACCTGGTATCCCTCGCACAGTAGTCCAGCACACTAACCACTGCGCTACTGCGCCCACTTCCGTTCCAAAAATAGAAACTCACACAAAACGAATGGTTGCGAGAAGCTAGGCCTTGGGTGTCTAGTCAAGTCAAGTCCCGATCTGTACAGTATATTTTTGTAAAGCTGAAAACTTTATTGGCAATATAAATCCAATAGGAACCACAAAAATCTTGAAATGACTCTGGCATTCAGCGAGATTAGCAATATACGATAAGGTTTCGAACAAACCAGTCGTACACTCTCTTTCTTTCAAAGTAGACTCCAAAAACTTTTTAAGGCAAAGGCTCTGGATTTCAGCAAGACATCACATTTTACTTCGAAATTTTGCAGTCTTTACTAACTATGACTTCTATACTAAAAGATAAAGGCCTCTTCCATATTTGTCGATATACGGACTTTTCATGTCGAATTTAAGTCTCGGTATGGCTCTAAAAAACTCTATTGTAACAAACAAAGGGCTTTTTATATTGCTACGAATTTACACTCCTTTTGAGCTAAATTAGAGCGATCGAGACGGTGGATGACTAAAAAAGGATTTACCTACTTGTGTTGCAATGCAGCCTACCAACGAAAATGGAACAAATTTTTATAACGAAAATGGATGAAAATGGATACCAGCGATATACCTAGAAAACGTTACCTACGTTGAATTCGTATACAATACGATACTTCATATTTTACCCCGTTAGTCGTGAATATTATTATATGTCCCTCCCAAACAAATGGTTCTGAGAAGCTATTCCTAGGGCGCATAGTTGCAAATATCGTTTTAAAAATTCACAGTATACCTTGTAAAGGTGTCAAATTCCATGTCACTAACTTAAACGCACAAATTAGATCGTTAAAACTAGGTTGACTTAATTATACACGGGTAAGCAAATGGGGACGAAAACAAAATGGCGGCTTTTGACGAAACTTGAGAGCACCAGCGAATTAGGATGTTGAAAACCTTCTCATTTCTTATATTCTGATTATTACCAAAACTTGCTTAAATTTACAAAATCCATATAACATTTATATATTTTTTTTTCAGCTCCTAACGGTGAACCAATCACCGCCAGATTTTGCCAGCTAGACACCCGAGACACAGACGCTTGTTCAATTCTAAAGGAACAACTTTCGGCAGATGGTTTATCTAGACGTGAAGGCGACGCCGACGATAGGATTATTCACTGTTCCATATGTTCTGCTGATCGTTGCAATGGTAGTGAACGTTTGCGACTACAACTGTTAACTGGGCTGGGATGCCTCTTCATTGCGAGTCTCTTTAAGCTATTAGGATAATGAGAATTAAAAATTTTAAAGTTTGTAAATATTTTAATGTTAAATTAGAGTACATAGTTTAACTTGCATAGCATATTCGGACACTGTTAATTACACATACCAATAACTTATGTCATATTTTAGCTTTAAGATACAACCTACACCGAATTTACACTCTCCACCATTACAAAAAAAAAAAAAAGTCGTTAAGGTTTGCAAATTAGCGAAAGTTTGTCAATTTTCATTTGTGTTAAGTATAATAAATAAAACATATTATAATTACTTGTCTTAATTTAATAACAAAAAAATATGATATATAGAGGTTTCCATCTTACACATAGGACTTGAAATTTATTGCCATTGGAAATGTTGCACAGAAAGTCGCCGTGGCATACAAATAAAAATTACAACTAAACGGTACTTATATTAAAAAAAAAAATGCTTTAAATTTAACTAAAATTAAAAATAAACACTAACAATAACCAAACGTGCATTAATTTCATTTACACTGCACTTTTAATGTTAAATAAAAAAATAAGCTATTGAAATAAAAAAAATAATAATTTATATATATGAAAAGCATTTAGATATTCACCAATTGCCTTTATTTGAGAAACGACAAAAATTTAGATGTTTTTATTGAAAACGAGGCAACTAAAATTGAAACGGTTCCTTAACTATTATACAACGAAATGTGTAGATATAAAATATTTGCTTAGAACGATACAAATAATTTATTTGCAACTAACAATCAATAATAAGAGAAAAAGTAAAAGCACGTATGTTAAATTAAAAACGAAAAAGAAAAGCAATATTAGGCGTATAACTGTTAAGTGTGAATAAATAACTATATTTCGATTTATCATCTACTATTCTATTGGTTAATGTATTAAATAATTTATTGATCATCAAATCAAATTTATCATTAAATCAGAGATATTTGTTTGTAAATATATTGTTACATATATTTTTTAATGTGTATTGATATGTAGCACACGAAGCTAAATAAAATTGATATTTAAAGAAACGTTTTTTTTATCGCATTTTTTATATAAATTCAAAAATGTATAATTTTTATGTGGCTTCATTGTGTTAATATTTTTTATTTCTCATTGTTGTCAAATAATGATGCATCATGCGCATAAAAAGCAAATCAGTGCATAGTGATAAATTAACTGCGAACTGTGTTCGATAACAGTTGTGACGTCATTTAAAGCAATCACCGATTTATCTTTATTTCATATGATGTATATCTCTGCCACAATTTGTTATCGCAATTGCAGAAGGAATATATTTGGCTGTCTGGTTTAGAAGCGGCAAATGTTTTCCTTCCTTTTTTTAAAGACTGAAGTATGTCCGTGGCAGCTATTTACAACCAATCATCAAAACCGAAACATTTTTTACGCTTGTATGTCGAGTTATTACTTGTTGCTCCTAAGGATTGCATTTCGTTGTGTTTCTGGCAGATTCTGATTTTGCAAAATCACTTATTAGGTTAAGTAGGCTCTATTGGGACTGTAACTATTTCGAAACTTAGGTCCAGGGACGTAGCGAGGGTTCGAGCCATGGGGGAGTGACTTTCATTGAAATGCCGACTTATTTTAGGAACCGACTGTATAGAAATCATGAAGATCGGCCCAGCGGTTATCGAGTTATATCTAACGTCATCGAATTTCACCCCATAGAAGATGTTTTTTGTATGGGAGGTCCCATGCTTCTTTGTCAAATTTTGACCAATTTTCACAGGAAATATTCCGGTCCTATACCTAAGATCACCTGTAAATTTGACCTCAATCGATTCGGTAGTCTTCGGGATATAAGATTTTGATTGTTTTTGTTTGTATGAGAGGCGCCATACAGGAACACCCCTGGGCCAATACCTAAAGGACCATTCACATAAGACCGACCAACTATCCACAAACGGATGAATATTCGCAAGTTTTGACAGTCCGTTCACATGAACCTTTTCTAGGTCGCGGCATTTTGCGAATTTCAGCCATCAGCTGTATTAAGAAAACAGGTTTAAATAACGAAATTTCGTTTTCCAAACTTTTTGCCTCGAACGAAAACACCCTTGCCGCAAATAGTCAAAGTTCGCAATCCACATCAATAAGCCGAGTTCCACAAACTAGCGAATAACATATTCCTTCGAATTTAACCTCAAATTAGAAATGCCGCCGGTTTTTTTCAAATCGAATCGAGACTCGCTAAATTTTAAGGATTTCAGTCGGCAAATTCGCCGATGCTGACCGTGCTTTTCAAAATCGAATCTAAACTAGCTAAATTTTAAGCAGTTCATGTGGAACCTTTGAAAATGCCGACGTGTAGGTACACCAATCCAAACCTAAGACATAATTTTTGAAAATTGCTTGTTGATTTGCCGACTCTTGAAAAGCGTGGTGGGTGCGACTCCCGCCACGCCCCCCCTCGCTACGCCGCCCCTGCTTAAGTCATATGGTCGCACTTGGCAAAATAATGAAAACAACAGAAAGAGTGTATTAGTCAGGCACGTACTGCCTATCATTCTGGTTAATTTGTTTTGAAAGTATATATTTCACATTTTCTAAGCTCTAAAAACCGACGACTAACGCCCAAAATAGTTGCAACAATTGAAGTCATGAATACGTATGATCTGTACCCCGTAACGAAACGAAAACCAGTTTCGCATTTCGAAAAAACGAAAGAAATCATCCGAAATCGAAAACTTACTTCATATCCTTTTTGTTTTTGTCTTCCTTTTCACAAACGTGCTCTCTTTTGTGTCGATGTAGAGCATTAACTGAAGTTCTGTTAACCAAGGTTTCATTTAGCCGTAGAGTTTTATTGTGACATTTCTAGACTCTTAGCGATCTCAGCAGCCTTCTCAAATGTGAGACTTTTTGTCTCCAGCAATCGATCCTTGATGCGTTTGTCTCTTATTCAACATACTAATTGTTTTCGTAAAGCAGCTTTCGTAGGTACGCCCCGAAATTGCAATTTATAGCCATTTTTCGCAAAACTGCGCTGTAATGCCGCAAAGCTTCACATTCTGTCTGTTCCCTGTGGTGAAATTTGTAATATTCCTACAGAATTGATATGTTCTGTGGTTCTTAGGGGGAGATACCATCACACAGAAGGTCAAATGTGTTGGGTCCAATGTAATGTAGTAAATAGAGTTAACCTTAGTTTTGATATCTGTGATTTTGAAAATGGCAAATCAGGCAAATGCACCCTCCAAACGCTGAATCCATCGTTCATCAACTTTCCAAAACTCCTTCTGTTACAGGACAAGCAAACTTTGGAAGTGGCTTCCTGGGGATATATTTCCAGAAGTATACAATTTGCAGCAATTTAAGTGCAGAAATAACATACATCTGCAAGCATCTTGGGGCGCTGTTGAAGCGTTATAGGTTCGCCTTTCCCGAGAGAAGTATTAAAAAAAAAACTTGCTTTTGGTTTCAACAAAAAAATTCAATTGAGAAGTTGGGTGGCACTCCACTAGCACCAATTGCGGGTGCTGCGATGAAACAGACCCTATGACCCTTCACTAGTCATTTTATTATAATTTGCAACAATCAATCACAGAAGTCACTCAGTAGCAGAAGTTTTAGTTCAGGGTATTTTTAATGCAGGCAGTAGATAAGCAGGAATCAGCAACCTCAGGGAGAATTTTCGTTCCGTGGTTGGTCAACGACAGCATATTCATTCATTCATATTCATAACCAGCCTAATCCCACCCTCGTCGCCAGTGTTGTTGTGTATGGATGGTAATAAAAAAGCATCAGCGTTGACACTTACATATTATATACAGATTGTATTTAGTAGCGAACTTAACAATAATGTTGGACCCTGTAAAACGGAAAAGGACAATGACATTCGGATCTGCACGTGTAATGTTCGGTCTCTGAACACAGACCGCTTGCAGCCGAACAATTAGCGGAAACCCTCGACTGTCATAACTCATAACATCCAGGAAGTACGATGTGATGACCCGGAAAAAAGCGGATGGGTTACCGTGGCATTTATTACGTTGAATGGTGTAAAGAGGAAGGGCCGGTAGCACTTATTAGGATATGTATTTGTCATACCCCGCAGACATAATCAAGAAGTTTTGGGCTAGCGACATGTTAATGAAAGTCTTGTGACAATCCGCATGAAGGCTAAATTCGCCATCGTTAGCCTTCATAAAGGATTAAGATGACGATAATAAAGACAATTTCTACGAGCTCATCGAGAAAAAAAATTATGAATAATCAGGATAATTAGACCACAAAAGCCGACACCAAAGGTAATCAAAATACAATTATGAATAATAGCCTAAAAAATTTAAATCGTCATCTCTGATTTCAATGACAGACATACGAAGTAAAACGACAGAAACCGAATAAGTTCAGATCAATACCCACCAGCATTTATAGAGACGAGTTATATAGAACAATGTCTGCTATCCTATAGGTTAGTTTAACCATGTCTGCTATAATTTGAGGTAGTTAGGGACTTTGGGCTTTACTTGTCGATTACCGATCGATAAAAAACTTTTATCGAGAGTCGATCGTCGTGCCTTAATTGACATGATACAACTCTTGTTGTGATTTTTGGTCCCGTTTGCATTGATGCGGTTTGGAGAACAAAGAACTCTATATTTACTTAATCAGAAAAGTATGCCCAAGCTATTAAGACGGCTTAGATAAGTGAAGCGTTTGACACCAACTTTTCGACCTAAAGGCCTTTAGAATCCAATGTCCAGAAAAAACACGGTAAGCAAGACTTCGATTTAGGTGGAGCGCATAGGTGTAAGAGGGAGACCAACTTGCATACGCTAAGACGCCCAATTTAACCTCGAACTGTTTTGAACCGTACAAGTCATCCGGATCTGATGACATTTTCCCGGCGCAACTACAGAACGCCTTTGACATTGTCAAAGACATTCTCAGGCACATTCTCGTAGGTTGCATAACACTGGGTTGCATCCCATCATCCTGGACTGCGGTCAACGTAGTTTTCATCCCAAAAGCAGGTAAGACCTCCCATACACACCCCAAGGACTTCCGACCAATTAGACTGTCTTCCTTTCTTCTTAAAATTCTCGAGAGGATCATCGACCTCCACATCAAGGACACTGTTGACCGATCACTGTTTTCAAGCTCTCAACATGCCTACCAAAAGGGCAAGTCAACCGAAACTGCTCTGCATTCGATTGTAGGAACGGAGATGGAGATCAGAAGCTGCGGTCTTAGTGTTGTAACGCAATGAAAAGAACTTTATTCATTTAGCAAAACTATTAGAAAATGTTTTATTTAATTAGGTTATAAAATTTTATCTTTTCCGCACGTGGGTTACTGACGTCTGCTCGCTGTCGCTGTCAAGAAAGAAGAGGGAGTAGCAGTAGGTCGAAGTGACAACTCAAACAAGATGGTTGAAGTGGAGAAGTTGTCGACTGTCGAGAAGTTGTTCACTGTTGTGGCTGTGTCCACTGAGAATGTTTTCTGTTGGTGAATTAATTGTTGTACGCCACAATGCTCCCCCCTTAGGAGTTAGTGAAGCGAACAGGAGCTCTGATGATCCGTCGGGAACGCTTAGTGATGACTGGGGCATCCCAGTCCGAGCTGCTTGTCTGAGGCACCGGCGCATTAGGCGACGGCGGTGATGTCTCATGGTCCGAGATTTGATAAGCTGGTTTCAAGCGTTGAACGGAAACATATGCTTCCTTACTCGGCATGGCCAGTTTGTAAGCTAGTGGCCGACGATCTAGGACTGGATATGGTCCGGTGTAAGCAGGCTGCAACGGTCGATGGCTACTGTCGGTACGCACATACACATGCGAGGCAGTACCGAGGTCCTTAGGTACGAAGAGTGCCTTCGTCTGTCGTGTGGCGTAAGTAGGCGATGTTCGCTGAAGTGCCTCCCTCAGTTCTTGAAGAAAGGCAATGGGCTCTTGAATGTTGTTAGGTGCCTCCAAAAAGTCTCCTGGGAGTCGAAGCTCAGCACCATAAGCCAATTGCGCGGGTGAAGTACCTGACTCGTTCACCATTGAACGGAGTCCTAGTAGCACGGCTGGCAGTGCCTGCATCCAGTTCTCGGGTAAGTGAGTGGTTAGTGCTGTCTTCAAAGTACGGTGCCATCGCTCAACTATCCCATTTGCCTGTGGGTGGTAGGCGGTAGTATGAATGCGGTGACATCCGAGGAGTTGGGAAAACCTTTGAAACAGTGCGGACTCGAACTGCCTGCCCTGGTCAGTAGTCAGGCGGAGTGGGCAGCCAAAACGCGCAACCCAATGCTGGAAAAAGGCGTCGGCGACTGTTGATGCAGTGATGTCTTCGACGGGTATTGCCTCTGGCCAGCGTGTTGCACGGTCGATGCAAGTAACGAGGTAACTGAAACCACAGCAACTAGGCAGTGGACCCACAATGTCCATGTGAACGTGGTCAAACCTTTCGGCGGCTGGAAATTTTCCCAGAGGTAGTGAGGTATGCCTGTGGATTTTGCTTCGCTGGCAGGCAGAACAAGCACGAACCCATTTACCAACGTCTGCGTTCATCGATGGCCAGAAAAACCGGAGCGCGACTGACTTCCGAGAGGCTCGTGTCCCGGGATGACTGAGGTTGTGAACAGTCTCGTAGGCAGAGCGTCTAAATGCCGGCGGGATGTATGGTCGAGCACGCCCGGCTGATGTTTCACAGGTAATAGGCGTTTGGGATTCTGGAAGAACAATGTCGATAAACGTAAGTTTCTGACTCACCGCTTTTAAATTCTGCAACTCTGGGTCACTGCATTGCATCTTTGCGATGGCGGCATAATCCATAACAGTGGGACTCGCGATCGCTGCAATCCGTGAGAAAGCGTCGGCGGCTGCATTGTCCGCACCCTTGACATGGCGAATATCGGTCGAAAATTGGGCGATGTAGTCCATATGGCGTTGACGACGAGGTGTTTCGCTGGGAGATGATGCGTTGTGGAAAGCAAAAGTCAACGGTTTGTGATCTGTGAAGATTGCAAACGGTCGACCTTCAACGAAGCGGCGGAAGTGTTCGATCGCCTGCTTGATGGCCAACAATTCCCGATCGAAAGTACTATACTTTTGCTGCGCAGGCGTTAAAGTTTTCGAAAAGTATCCTAGTGGTTCTGTTTTACCATCGATAACTTGGAGTAACACTGCGCCAACTGCGGTATTTGATGCGTCGCACATGAGGTGTAGTTCTGCGTCGGGTAACGGATGAGCGAGTGAAGCAGCCTCCGCAAGCGCCTTGCGGCAACGTTGGAAAGCGGCTTGTGCTGTTGTAGACCACGAGAGCTGTGAGCGGTCCTTCTTAGTAACACCCTGTAGCATCTGCGAAAGTGGTGCTTGTTCGGCGGCTGCATGCGGTAGACACTGACGAAAAAAATTGAGCGCTCCCAAAAAGCGACGGAGTTCACAAACGGTGGTTGGCTGTGGAAACTCCGAGATAGCCTTGATAGTGTCCTGCGGTGGTCGTATGCCAGTGCTATCAACATGGTATCCCAGGAACTCAAGTGCGTTTTTGCCGAACTCACACTTGTCCATGTTGATGGTGATCCCATTGGCCTGAAGGCGACTAAAAATTTCTTCGAGATGCTTGTGATGTTCTTCAGGAGATTTTGACGCGATAAGCATATCGTCGATGTATGTGAAGGCGTAACTCAATTCGCCAAACACAGAGTTAACGAAGCGCTGTTGAGTTTGCGCTGCGTTGCGCAGCCCAAACGTCATGCGCGTAAACTCGTACAACCCAAATGGCGTGATGATCGCTGTCTTCGCTATGTCCTCTGGGGCCATTGGGATTTGGTGGTATGCACGAGCGAGGTCTATTCTGCTGAATATCGTCTTACCCGGCATAATGTTTTGAAAGTCCGTTAGTCGCGGCAGCGGGTATCGGTCGGGAAGCGTGACGGAATTGAGGCGGCGATAGTCACCACATGGACGTATGTCTCCGTTTTTCTTCACCACGATGTGCAGCGGACTAGCCCATGGGCTACTTGATGGGCGACAAATTCCCAAATCCAGCATGCGTTGAAACTCAGTTTTGGCGAGGGCGTAGAATTTTGGTGGAATAGGCCTCGCGCGGCAGGAGAGCGGCGGTCCAGAGGTTTCAAGATGGTGGCGAACGTTGTGTGTAGGTTTGTGTTGAGACGAAAATGGAAGTGTTATGGCTCTGTATTGCTTCAGGAGGTCTGCGTATTTATGGGTGTGATCGATGGAGTCTACGACAGAGTAGTCAGCGGAGATGAGTGATGCTGGGGAACAGATATTTGTAATCTGATCAATGAGGCGACGTCCATGGATGTCCAAGAGCAGGCGGAAATGTTGAAGAAAGTCTGCTCCTAGAATGGACTGTGGCACAGCAGCACGAACGAAAGTCCATCTGAATGAGCGTCGCAGACCCAAATCTAGCTCAATTGTGACTGTCCCATATGTGCTAATCCTTGTTCGGTTGACTGCATACAACGCATACGGCTGTTCTTGTAGTTTGCTGTTGGGTTTGACGGCTAAAACCGAAATAGCAGCTCCGCTGTCGACTAAAAAGGGATGACCAGTAACTTTGTCCAAAATAAAGAGGCGACAAGACTTACCAGCAACTGCAGACGCCTCCACTAATGTTGCTGGCTGCCGTTTCCCTGCGTAAATGTGCAAGGTTGCGCGCAGTTACGTGCACGAGCGCCAAAGCGTTGATGGAACCGACAGATCCCGTTTTTGTTTCTGGATTTGTCTCTGCTTGGTGTACGTGCGTGACCATTTGAGCTTCTTCTTCTGAACTGCTGACGAGACCTTGATCCTCCTTCTAGTGCGGCTAGTCTCTGTTGAATATCGAGCAGCACATCGTTGGTAATGGCCGATGTTTGATTTGACCTTGGCGGAAACTGGTGCATTGCCGCTACCGTGGCCGATGGGTAACAGTGGCCAATGACTTTGTCGGCGATTTGGGCGAGGTCGTTTAGATCGCCCGTGACCGCAGAAAGCACAGCCCTCACGTGAGACGGCAATTTAGACAACCACAGTATTTGAAGCACTGCATCTGGTGTGCCTGAGGACCCGGAGAGGTCTCGGATGCGCCGAAGTAACTGTGATGGTTGTGAGTCGCCTAGGTCGATGCCTTCCACCAAGCGCTGAAGTCGTCGTTCTTGGCTCTCTTCATACACTTGCATGAGCCTGTCTTTAACAGCACTATATTTGTCTGCCGCCGGGGGCGATAGAAGAATGTCGGACACTTGCTCGAGATCTCGCCGCTCCAAATTGGCGATAACGTACTGATATTTCATGTCATCAGAAGGCCTGGATGGAGCGAGAATGGCTTCCACTTGCGCGAACCACAGTGACGGGCGGTCGCGCCAAAATTGTGGCAATCGCGCTGCAATCGAAAGACCTGCGATGTGTGTCTGCGGAGCGGTTGCGTTGGAGTTCGACGATGGCGTTGTGCTTGTGCTTGCACCTGACTCTGCTTCGATTGGTGGCGCTTCATCTTGCTTGGTCGTGGTGCGAGTATCCATGGCGAGTCGGGTATTGGCGAGAAAAAAAAAATGCAAGAAAAAAAAAATCTGACACAGCGGCAGCGAGTTCGAGTAGCTATTTCGATTTTTTTATTTCAAAAAAAAGAATGCAACGAATTCTTTCGCGGGGTCACCAATGTAACGCAATGAAAAGAACTTTATTCATTTAGCAAAACTATTAGAAAATGTTTTATTTAATTAGGTTATAAAATTTTATCTTTTCCGCACGTGGGTTACTGACGTCTGCTCGCTGTCGCTGTCAAGAAAGAAGAGGGAGTAGCAGTAGGTCGAAGTGACAACTCAAACAAGATGGTTGAAGTGGAGAAGTTGTCGACTGTCGAGAAGTTGTTCACTGTTGTGGCTGTGTCCACTGAGAATGTTTTCTGTTGGTGAATTAATTGTTGTACGCCACAGTGTCAACCCGACGAAAACGGAGTTAGTCTTATTTACAAGAAAGATTAAGCTACCGGCTGTCAATCCCCCAATACTCAAAGGAGTTCCACTCGAGTTCATTAGCAGCGCTAAATATTTGGGGCTGAGGTTGGACAGGAAGCTCCTATGGAGAGAAAATATTGCCGAACGCGCTAGGAAATCCCTAGTGGCTCTATACTCCTGCAAAAGGGCCGTCGGCTCCAGATGGGGCCTTCAACCCAATATCATGCACTGGCTTTATATTGCGGTCATAAGACCGATAACTCTCTATGGCATCGTTGTGTGGTGGCCGGCCTTGAACAAAAGTTCCAATCTAAAGGTCTTAGAGAAGATTCAGCGCCTGGCATGTATGTGCATCACGGGCGCACTGAGAACATCTCCAACCGCCGCTCTGCAAACCATGCTTAACTTACTTCCACTAGACATCGTCAGCATAGAATATGCCACAAACGTGGCTATTAGACTAAGGGAAGGGAAACACTGGAGAGGGCAACCGTGTGGGCACGCCAGTATCCTCCTACAGACGATCCCCCTGCCCACTGCAACCGATTATCTGCCTACGAAAATCAGCTTCGAAAAAGGCTTCACCCATGAAATACCGGACAGGAACCAATGGGTTTCACAAAATGTCCTACATAAATCACTGTCAATTTTCACAGACGGTTCCAAGACATCAGAGGGAGTGGGCGCCGGAGTCTTTTCAGAAGAATTGAACCTAGGCCTCTCCTTCAGTCTTCCGAAACACTGCAGTGTCTTTCAAGCCGAAATTACAGCTATTCGTCAAGCCACAGCGTGGCTGTCGATTAATACGGTATCACAAAGGGATATCGTCATATACATTGATAGCCAGGCTGCAATAAAATCCCTAATATCCAGCGAAATACGATCTAAGGCGGTGGAAGATTGCCGCGTATCTCTTAACGAGATAGCTGGACAGTACAACCTCACCCTCTGCTGGGTTCCTGGTCACTGTGACATCCCAGGGAACTGTGCAGCGGACGAACTAGCAAGGCGAGGCTCCTCTGGCGTGGACAGTATAAGTCTGCACAACGTGTATACACGCGGACGCAGCTAGCAGAGCAGTGTTCAGATGGAAACATTTAGGATACTGCGAGACTGCCAAGCTCACCTGGCCAGCTCTGGACGCTAAGCGATCCAAGGAGCTTCTTCGACTTAAAAGATCCAGTAAGTATCTCGAAAGTCGTCAACGTGATCTCCGGACACTGCATATTAGGCAGACACGCGCAAAGGCTCGGTCTGCCTTACAATGACTTCTGCAGAAGCTGTAGAGACGAAGAGGAGGACGAGTCCGTCACTCACTTTCTTTGCAGTTGCCCTGCCCTGGCCAATCTAAGAAGGGCCCACTTAGGAAACTATTTTCTCAACGATCTCAGTGATCTAGGTAACACCGGCGCCGCTAACATTTTTAGCTTTATAACCGGCAGCAAATGGTTTACATGAGTAGCCAGTAAAAGAAACAGCTCCCCAAATCCCAGTGGTATGCACAATGGCCTAAGTGTTTCTCTCATCGAGAGCCACTTAAACTAAACTAAACTAAACCTCGAACTGTATTACATGGCTATGCTGTTTTAGAAAATGTTACCACTGTGATATTTGTATGGTTAACTGAACTCGAAGATGTAACAAGTAAGACGAATGTTTATGATGAAAAAATTAAACGAATTACGAGGATAGTAAAGTCAACCTTCCGCAGTTCTGAATTGTAATCAGAATCACCTAACATATGCAAATGTATAAGTAGTTGAGGTGTATAACTTGCACGTAGTACGAAACGATCAGGGAATTCATTGACCACAAAATAAATCAACCGTCTCGAAGAAGGTGATTTGTTTACTCAATTAGGTATCAAGAGCAAGGCGATGATTTATAATTATTTCGTTTCAGCTAGATTTTTGCTTCCATTTACGTCATTTCTGACTACCCAAGCTGTTGGAGGCAGATCTGATGATGATTCATTCGAGTGGGTATTTTGGTTTTTTTCATGAGCTTTTTAGTTACTACAGTCATAAGAGTTTGTGATAGTTAATTACGGGGACAAGAGGAACTTTTTTTTGTTATTGCCTACACAGAAAATGTAAGTAAAACATTAGGTACGAAAAATGTCAATAAAAATATCTTCTGAATAATAAAGGTCGATAGCGGAAAAGTGAACGTTAAAATCTTCTTAGATTGTATATAATTTCAAGTTGTATATATGTATCATATACACAGAATGACTACAATTGACACCATTTAATTTCTAAATATCTGTTCAAAATTGTTATAAACAAATTGGCCAATTGTAGCACCTGAAAAGTGGTGCTCGATCGAAATAAATTGTTGTCAAAAATCGACGAATTTGGCTTAGCATTCCGTAAACAACCTAATTAAGTTTGATGGAACTGTAATTCAACTCCATCATCAGGCTTATTCTTACTTCCAATAAGTAGAACCAACATAATTCCAGGAATCTTATCTTCCCACCCTGAAAAAAAAAAAAAAATTTGATGAAAATTGGAATTGCTCGCAAAAACGGCACCTCATTTCGAAACACTGCCGAAACGCATTGATAACTCATCAGCGTTTGACACTTGTTAAAAGCATTCTTCAGTTCTGTTACAAGATATTTTATCTTATTTCTTCTAAAGATAGAGATACGGAACTACGTTTCTTTTCTACCAGCAGCGCACAGAGTAAATTCACGAAATAAAATTGCTCAGTCTATCTTTAGAAGGTTGAGGTTAAATAAGTGTCGGTTAAGAGTGATTTTAGGAATTTTACTTTCATTATAAGATTCATTTTATTTGCATCAACATGAAATCATATAACTTAAATTTATTGTGGATTACTCTATTTATGCTGTCAGTACACCATCCGAGAATATCAGGTAAATTTGCTGTTAATTGAGTCAGAAAAATTAAGTGATTTATGCTATAAGGTTAAGGAACGCATTTATATAAATGGAATTCTTAGTAAAAAAAAAAGTAATTTATTAAGCCAAACTTTGGACTGATTGATATATCACTGCTTTTGGTCTATTGCTCATTGAAGTGATAAAAACTGATGGTGGTATTTGCGCGCACAAATATTATGAGCCACGTATGCCGAATATTATGTATGTTACCATTGCCATTAGATATACTACACAGGCTCCAATGAGATAGGTATCTACGTAGTCGATTGCAATCTGGGCAACATACAGACAATTTGAGGAAGAAACGCGGTATTCCGCAACTCAAATAATAGTCTAGAAAATTCGACGGACCCAATTTGAATCCCAACTGTTACCGTTTAAATTTTTTCAAATCGGACTTGAGTATGTAATCTGAGATTCGGATTTTCTATTGCAGCGCGAATGTGCACTAAATGTATCCAGAGACAGTGGCGTAACTATAGGGTGGCAGGGCTGGCAAAATGCCACGGGCCCCCGACCCGAGAGGGCCCCGGCCCAAGAGGACAAGAACTCAGAAATAACCTAACATTTTTACAAATAATTTTTACCTAAGTATTTAAAAAAAATTATACCTACAGCCTTATTGTGAGTTTCGCCCGAACAATATTCCACCCGAAAAAATTGACATTTCACTTTTTGCTTATCATGAGTTCCGGGCGAAAATTTGTTGATGTTCGAAAAATTGCCCTTATTGTTAGCACTTTTTCGGGAGGAATATACTGTCATTTCCCACATAAATTTTCCGTTATTTTTTATAGGCGAACAGGAAAACAACAAGCAGCGCCATAAGGTATTTATTTACTTTAGGGTAAAAAAATCATTTAAGGAAGTAATGAAATGAATTTGACTTACTCAGCAAAACATAATAAACTGCATTTTCGTTTCCTATTGTAAAATAAATGTTTATTTTCTGAAATATTAGGCCTGTGTTATTCGCAACCTATCTCAGTGAAGTAAAGTAAAGTAGAATTTTTAACACGCAATTATGTACAACATCTACATAAAGTCTCAAAAGTGTCAAACAATGCAATAGTTAGTTAGTTAGTTACAATAGTTATTGTAATTGCGTATTAAAAATTCCACTTTAATTTACTTCACTGAAATAGATTGCCAATAAAACAGGCCTATTGTTGACATGCGTTCCATCAAATCACCCTACAACACTACTTGACAGCTTGTACTTTGCATAATATTTGAATGCCGGTTTATTACTTCTATAATATTGATGAAATCTAAACAAAAAATGAGCACAATATTTATTAAAAAAATGCTAGAAACGATTCATTCTTATACAATGGTTCGCGCAACTCCAAAGGATTGAATTTATCTCGCAAGTGTCTTCGACTTCGAGTAACTCGTTCCTGAGTTTTCTCTTGCTCTTCCTCTTGTATTAAGAGCTGCAGTGCTATGCATTTTTATTACTCCACTTGAGAATCTAATATTTTCCTCCTAAAATAACAAGAATTTTTAAACATTTCTTTATTATCTTTTCAATGCTGTCAAAACACATATTAGGTGTGTTTTTCTGTTCGAAATGTCACTGTCGATTCGAAGTTTGCATTCGTTCGGGCGAATCTTACAATATTTTATCGAGTATTCGACATCATTATATTAATCAACTGAAATCGCGTTTCCTTCCAATGAATGAAATTGTTTCCAATTTCAGTATTTTGCAACCTTTCATACTTTGCAAATGTTAAATGACCCTGATCTGTGTTAAAAAAAGGTCTAGAATTTGTTGATTTATATAAAAAAAAGACGTATCTGAATCATTTGCCAGGGAAATTCTAAGTTTTCGGTCCACATTCAGAGACGAAATAGAAAAGTCTTATAATGTATTAATGTATTAGATATTTAACTAAAATACACACAATATTATTAATAGTGTTGGGTAACTACTTAAGTGGCTTATTAAAATTAAATTACAACGTGACGATTTTTACTGGGAGGGCCCCATCCAAAGAAATTGCCACGGGCCTCAGATGGTATAGTTACGCCACTGTCCAGAGATCTCAACTTCGATTTCGACTCATTCCTAGCTGTAATTATAATAATCCGTTGAAAAGGTAAAAGTAATAAAATGTTGTCTTCTTGATCGAATACACATTTCGGATTGATCAATCGAATCGAATCGTATGATCCATACTTTAATGAAAAACATAAAGTGAGATAAAAGATGCAATGTGGAAGACAAAGGTATTCTTTTGGCACATTGAGGGTACGATTTTCAATGGTACGGTAGCCAAATTTTCATTGATAAGATATAAAGTTCAATTTTTATTGTTATGAACATTTTCACAATGCCATCGATGCTTGGGAACTTGGGCAGTATCGAACCAGCGACCTTTCTCTTAGTAGGCCGGCGACAACTGAGAAACTGACCCCAGTCCCAGAAAGTACGTACCTGCGTGATTTGAACCTGGGAGTCCAGGGATGATAATGCTGAACCCGAAAAAACGAAGTAGATTTACAAAAAACGAAGCAGACATTTGGCGAAATGCTCAAAATGATAAAGTTAGGTCTTCAATGGGATCTATAGAAGGATGTGTAGTGGGACAGAAGCACATAACTGATATTCTATAGTGCATTACATGACACATTTTTTTCCTAATATTTGTATTTCGTTGATTTTGTTGTCGTTGTTGATGTATTTAGAGTCAAATTGATCAATATTGTCTATTTTAAATGGTATTTTGAACCATAAATAAACGAAGTAGAAATAAGTTGCTACGTAGCAGATGAACAATAATTAAAAAATGAAGTAGATCTACTACATATGAAGTAAATTATCATCTCTGCCTGGGACTCCTTACCTAGCAAGCTCTGTCTGCTTCTACCAATATAAGGAGAAAATCTACAGCCGGACCAAATATCAAATTATTACAATGACGCCAAAGAAGTATAGCTTCTACTACGCGTACATTTATTGTGTAAATCCCGGTGATTTTAAAACTTTCTATATTATTTTACGACTGATTTGTTTGTACGACAAAGATGATAATATCCAAATGAGGACATTCAAAATATTTTATAGCTATTTCTAGGTAAAAAGCTAGGCTGGTGGCGTGGCTGTGTCCATTTATTTCCATACCTTGACAACTGAAATTTTTGGATGGCGGTGTTTGAAATTCCATTTTAATGGATAGGTGGATAGAGCCATCCAGCCAGATAAGTTTTACTCATGGCATAATCATGATCGTCTTACCATTGCTCAAGTGCTCAGCTCATACCCAAGATCACTTTTCTATTTTCTGGAATATGACCAGCTTTAAGCTTGTCTCCTTCCCTGTGACTACTTCGCAGCAAACCACCTCACAGCAAACCACTAATCATGAGTTTTTGAAAAGAGCTATGTACGTGTTGTTCTTCCACCACTCCTATTTGCCTGAATAACGGCAATATGTCTATATGGTGTTAACGAATAGCTCAGATTTCATCAGCTTGGTGGACTTCTTAACCTTATATAGTATTGACATGATCTAAATGCTGGTTCATTTAGAACTGACTGATGGGTATTGATCAAGCACATTTTTTGTAACCGAGGCAAAATGCCAAAATCATCAACAGTTACGTTCTTTCCTTCTTAAGACTTTGACCCTAAGCTAATCGAAATTAAGGCACAGAAGCTAATTGCTTCCTTAAAAGGGACTTGCTACCTTTACAATCACTGGATGTACCTACTAGCTAACTACTGAGTATCAAATGAAGGATTACACACTGTCGATGCACACACTGAGCCTGCCTATCCCTATAGTCCGCTACAGAAATGGTGTGTGAGTTCTATCGCGTGGAATCCTTGAGTCTCGGGTGACAGCGTACCATGGGTGTGAGTGCCGTTGGTACATGATCGTACAATTTAGACTCATTGTGGTTCACCGTATTCAATATATAATGAGAAAAGTGTAGACGGCTTGCATTGTTTAGTGCAGTTCTAAAGAGCGGTGTTAATCAGCAACGCTGTCTGAAAGTGGTTGCTCTCATTCTCATCGGTTAAAAGCTTGACGCCCTGTCACAAACAATGCAGTGCAAGTTTTTCATTTACCCACGGCTTTAGGGTAGCTCTCTTACAGTTCGGGGTAGACTACCATCCCAACCAACAAGCTCCTTGATCCTTCTCGTTTCCTAGCTATCTGCCTAGTTCCACACCCAAATACTCGTCCGTCCGGCTGGTGCTACCTAAGTCGTTTTTTGAGCTGAGCCGAACCGGGATGAACCGGGATGATCTTGTACAATATCTCCTTTGTTCTATGAGGTACGGCTTTACTTTTTGCCTTCTTGGCTCGAAGAAACACCGATTGGACACCGATGGAACACCGATTCTTCGCTAAATTTTTCCGTCATTGTCATTTTTCGAGGTAATTGTGGAGCCTAGGTTGACCAAGTCTTTAACTATACTTTTCTAAGTTATATCTGTGACAGTTTGCTCGAGTCGCAGATATTGACAGTCCTTTCTCGATGACAGTATATACTTCACTTTGTCCTCGTTACCACCTAGACGCATCTCCACCGCCTTCATTTCAAAACTTGCGAAGGCCCCACTGATAGTTTTCTGAGTTCTCCCATCAATGTCAATATTATTAGTATAATACGTAAGAAGTTGAACGAATTTTTGAAAAATGTAGGTACCTCTGATATTGACAAAAGATGTTAAAGAAGCTACTTTATAGCGCGTCACATTTTCTTAAACATTTTTCGACATCAAAGGGTTCGGTGGTGTCCGATTGTCCGACTTTGACGGAGCAGCGAGATTTCTTCATTGTCATTCCGCACAGATTGAGAAGTTTGTCATATATGCTCAAATTTGACATAAATAAAAACAAAATAAATAGGTGGCGCAACAGGCGGTAGACACCCTAGGCCTAGCTTCTCGCAACCATTCGTTTGTGTGAGTTTCTATTTTTGGGACGAATGGAAGGGACCTACAATTTTTATGCCGATTCCGAACGGCTGAATTGAGAAGCTTTTTCTGGACAGTTATACTCTCGGATGTTTGTCAGACATTCGCGAGAGGTAGCGCAGTAGAAAAAAACACTAAGATGTAATTTGTGTTTTTCCGGGGATCGAACCTGGGATCCCTCGCACAGCAGTCCAGCACACTAACCACTGCGCTACTGCGCCCACAATTTGACATAGCTTTGTATAATTCGTTGTTACGTACGCTATCGTAGGCGACCTTGTATTCACGAAAGAAGTAAAACTAATTAAATAGAGTTCCAAGAAAGACCATGCCTATAGAGATAGACCATATAGGGCCATAATCTTACTGTATAACAATTATTATAATCATTAAAATTAAGTTAAGCATGTCAAGTTTAACTATTTAATATTAAACCAATAATAGCCAATGTGCATCATTTTTAACCCGAAACTGATAGAATGTTTTCAATGAGCATCTCAAAATTATACAGTAATTTTGATTGATAAATACGAGTAGTTAAGCTCAACAGCCAATTGTCTTTACATTGTCTAACAAATTACTTACTTCAGCGTTACACAACGCTGCCGACTTAATTATCACTTAAGGGTAATTAATGTCCATTTAAGTTCAAGCACATCAAACACCTAATCGAACCACTCTTCCCGGTCTCGTGATTTCACCAAAAAATGTGATTGATGTAAGTCCACACATCACATCTATCTTATCAAGCATACTCAAGAAGTCTCGACTATACTATACGCGTATGACTATGAGGAATGAGTCCAAGAACAGTCCATGCTTTTCAATTGATCACCGTCCAGTGGGTATCGTCATATTTAGGAGGTTTCTCTTCAGTAATAACAAATTGAATTGCCAACAGCTTACAAGGGGTGAGAGGTAAGATAAGCTCGACTGAGTGGGCTTAATGTAGGGCGAGGTCGTTATATGTTATTCATTCGATAATCAATTTATCTCTGTATCCATTCTTGCAGATTCATTTCAATGTTACGAGTGCGAAAATTGTCCAACTATTGGTGAAAATGACAAAAAATACCTCAAGGAGTGCGGATTACCAGAAAATTATAGGCCAAATCGTCCAGGCACTACCCTTGCTTGGGAAGCAGAGGAAGAGGAGGAGGAAGAGGACGATGGAGAAGTAGATGATCATTCACCTCATATTCAAGAGCTGGTAGATACTCCAACTACATCTACATCCACATCAACATCGACTACCACATCAACATCAACTTCCACTTCGACATCCACATCCACTACCATGTCGTCTTCCACTTCGTCTTCTACTGCTAATACCACTGCAATAGACACACCAACAACAACAGATGCCACAAGCGAAGAAGATACAGCTAACAGTACGACCTTCACAGCAGAAAGCGAGGCTAGTGAGGAGAAAAAGGAAATAGACGCCTGGTCCTTGTTTCCACATTCAATGGAAGAGAATGATCTGATCAGCTCAAGATCAGAGGAAAATTTGCCGACCAAGAAAGTGAGAAAGGCCCGTCAGCTACCTGGCAACAGGCCAGTGTGCTACGTCCTCACACTCAAATGTAAGTTATGTAATAATTTTTGCGACACACTAATTCACTCAACTTTTCTTACAGATGATGGCTTTGAAATCACCAATAGAGGATGTGGAGCAGCAATAGCAGATAGAAATCTCACATGCAAAATGCTAAGTAAAGGTCAACCCTACGCAGAGTGCGATATATGCGAGGGCGATATGTGCAATAGCGCACCGAGTATCATAAATGGGGTCATGGGTACTTTATACGTTTTAGTGTTGATTGCTGTATACTCGTGGTAATAAAGTTTAAACAAAGATTTAGATTGTCCTCGTAATTTGCAATAGATGAGCCTCCGTGCCAGTGAATCAGACGACTTTGCATAAATGTTCGCCACGACATGTCAACCTAAACGTCTGCAATTCAATTATTTTATTCTGTGCGGTTATGCAGGTCCATTCATAAAAAAATTAAGAAACGAATTGTTTCCGAGATTGAGTGGCTTTTCCATTAAAAAAAAAATTGTTTGTATAGTGCATCGCGCAAAATAGCGAACGTTGATGCTGACCCTATAGTCATCGGAACCTTGGATTTCTCACAAAGTCATGTCATTGACTTCAGACGAGAACCATAAAAAAAGTTGCTCAGCGGTGGAAAACAATAATTCTGACTAATCGTTGGTACAGAACAGTGTGTGGTTTTTATTATCGTCTTTGAATGAAATTATTCGGAGTTTCCAATTTACATCTGAATTTGTATCTTTTCTGCAACGACTTTTGGGATTTCTTATATCAAGATCAGCTGACACTTAAATACATACTGTGGAATATGAAATGACTCAAGGACATGAATATGATAGTCCGGTCACAAACAAGAGAAATATACAGATTTAGAATATGGTGCACATCGAGCGCTAGCTGCTCTGTTTTTCGATTATAGTAAGTATATAAAGGGGGCAACTGCGTTTGTGTGTGAGCTTGCACTCTTTCACTTTTTGACTTTTTGCCGAATGTAGTTAAGCCTTCCGGTAAGAAATTTGGTGCCATGAAATAAGGTCTTATGCAAAAAGGTCCAAAACGTAATACCCGGTACCACACTGTGGTGAGGGTATATTCACTTTGTTATTCCATTTGTAACGCCCATAAGGAGGCGTTGTAGGTATGACAAACTATATATATTATTGATCAGCATCACTTTCTTAGTCGATCTCCGCGATGTCCGTCTGTCTGTCCGTCTGTCCGCACGATTACGGCCGCAATTTAAGACCTATCGACTTGAAATTTGGTACGTAAGCTTTTATCCACCAAACTGAGGCTAAGTTCGAAGATGAGCAAGATCGGATGAAAATTACTACTAGCTCCCATACAAAAATATCGGATTTGTAACATGGCAAATAAATTGTAACTTAGTAACTCTATAAATAAATCAAAAGCATAAGCAAACGTTTTCAGTTCGATAAAAAAAAACTTTTTTAAAAAAAAGCTAAACAAACTTTGAAAAAATTTTCATTTGAAAAACTATATAAAGCGAGCTTATTTCAATTTCAAATCATTCGAGTTTGGTATTTCACAAGCGATAGTCGGGTTATTCCACTACCAGGAAAATACCACACTTGATTCTGATTAGTCTCTAGTTTGTGCGCTACATACGACAGACGGGTAACGGGTTCTCCTTCTCCACTGTCTCTAAGCACCCACACTAGATCGACACGATTCGGTCCTCATTTTTTTTCCTTGCTTTTGATTTTGAATTTGATTCTTTTAATTTTAATATTTAATACATACTTTTAATTACCTACCTTTTGTATTATTCTTTTTTTTTCTTTTAACTTTAATATTCTTAACTTGACTGATTTTTTTGCTCCTTTTTAAAAACTAGGATTAATTTTTTAAATATTATAATAAAGAACGTTAACTTAAAATTAATTTCAAAAGCTTCTACTTTCTTTCTTATCGAGGAGATCATTTTTTTTCTTTCATTTGTTTCATTGCCTTACTGCGTCTATTGCAGTTTTCAAACAGCAAAGAAAACGGTAGAGAGAGTGCAAAAAAGCTGCGTTGATTTTATCATCTGATTTATTGGGTGTTGTTGAGAAGACTTACGATACAACGATCCTGAGGTGACATAAAGAGTCACGTTACAGATTTATATAACTTTTTTATGTTAAAAATTTAATTTAAGTAGCAACAGTAAAGATAGCAAGTTTAAACTTTGCGCATATTGTTTTAATAATATTTAAAAATTGTTGACAAAAAATGAGCTTGGTCGAATAAAAAGTACCCATACCTCCCATACAAATATATATAATTTTTTAATACTAAAATATTTTTTTTATTTTACAATAATATAGTACCGGGTATTTGAGCTTCGGCATAATCGAAGATAATTGTCTTACTGGTTTTTGACTTATTTTGACTTTATTGCACTTTTGAAATTGTGCAATATTGAGTTTGCCCCTCCATAGATATTCTACTGTTTATGCATTGTGGATATATAATATATAACAGTGGGATATGTATCGGGGGGCATGACGCCTGTAGGATTTGGAGTGGATGCGAGGTTTTTCATATGTAAAGTTCGGAACTCCACCCTTTTTTTCTGATTTTTTTTTTTAAATATGGACTGAGTATTTATTATAACAAAAATTATATGAAAAAAAAAAAAAATACAAAATCAGTGGAAAATATTTTCTATTTTGTTTTATTCGTCTTTTTCTTTCAAATAGCTCAGTGAAATAATGTCCAAGAACTTTATTGTACTTTCAAAAATGAAATAAAGTCCAAAATCCGTTTTGGACTTTATTGCTATTTCAAAAGTATACAATAAAGTCCAAAAAAGTCAAAAATTAAGTTTTGGACCTTTTTGCATAAGACTTTATTTCATGGCACCGAAATTTATTTAAAATGCTTGCTCTGACACGAAAGTAAACCCAAACAAAACGCTGTCATTTTGTGCAAAAAGGTTCGTTTCCATGGCATTTTGTCCCAAAAGGTTCTATCTAACTTTCAAGTAACACACTTTGGGCGTTAGTCAATTGCGCATAAATCGATTTGGAAATAACGCCCAAAGAAATACATAGCCCAAACATAATTTGCAGTTTAATACATATGAGGGGGCATGCTGCCCCCCTGCAACCCCCCTGCTTGGGGTTACTGTCAGATTTGGAGTATGTATGTGCGAAATTGGATATATTGAAGGTTTTTTTGCAGTACATACGCCCACCTACTCCAAAATCCAACAGAAACCCCAATCAGGGGGGTTGCAGAATGCGAACACTCCGTTGACTTGCGATTTACAGCTTACTCCCACAAGTTTTGTGGGTGGCGTTCATCAAACCAAGTACCACATTGTTTAGTTATGACTAAGATAAATTGTTTGTAGCATCTACAATAAGAGATAAAAAAGAAATTGTATTCGGTAGGTTTTCCGATGTGTTCACTCACGATCAAAATATTAAGGAATGGAAAACATCTTGCGTGAACTCAGTTCTTAAGAAATTGCTGCCATATGGAGTTAAATGTTGTCCAATAGCAGTAAAATTATCTCCTATGCCTTGCAATGACTTAGACGAAATTATTAATAAAATCCCCCAAAAAAACGTAATTTAAGTATACGTAGACGTTTTTTTCAGGAATCAAAATGAATATTCTTCGTTTGCACTATCATTAAAATGCTATGTGTTCGTCGCCAATACATTTTCGAATGAAATGTGATAGCAAAACGACTTGTAAGTGGAGCTACATGCGATCTTTCTCTTGTAAAATTATTCCACATTGTACAAATTTTGTATTTTAATTTCGCTTTGTGAAACTTGTGACTTGTAAAATGCAAGTAATTTACTGTAATGGTGAAATAAAAAGTAAAATGCTTTCACAAAATTTATATTTGTTAAAACAACAAAACCAGAGTTTGGTTAAACAAAATAAATCATAAATTCACAAATTTTGTTAAAAAATGCTTGTAAATACAAATTTGTAAGTTGGTGAAATAGGCCACAGGCTCGATTGCGGGCCACAAACGACAGGTTTTGGGCCATCAGTTGATGTTCCATTGTTCCTCAGCCATCATCAATCGCGTTAATAGGGCTCATTCATACACGACACAGACACGTGTCGCTGCAGACCTTAAATCTGTGCAAACATGCCTTCGCCACACACGGTGCAGACAATCTGCACAGACATTAGTTTGTATTTAGGCCTATTCGGCAAAATCTTTTATTCTGTTATGAATTTTCTGTTCTGAATCATAAAAGATCTCGACCATAAAAGATCTTTTATAAATCGTATTCAGGGTTTCGAACTTTTATGAAAATCTGTTATGGAAGTTCGAAACTTGAAAATCTGTTACGAAGCTGTCAAAACAAACCGCAGAGTTTTTTTTTATACATAGACGGTAGGCACCTGATCAATTTTGTGCAAAAAACATATTAAAATGCAGTCTGAAAAAAGTATGTTTTGAATTATTACAAACTAAATAATTGTGTAATAAATACTGGAACATCTTTTTAGGAAAAAGACAACAAAAAAACCACGACGAGGCAAAAAGAAGTATATTGCTCTTACATGGAGCAAAATGCAATTAGAAAACTCTATTTCAAATCAGTAACCAACTGAATCGATCTCGATGTACTGGGCTGCGATAAACGAAAAATGTGTTCCTATTGATGCCTGATATGAACTGTATCCGTAAAAATGTAGTGTCGCGAGAAACTTGAAATAAATACCCAACTTTACATCGTCATTAGAAATACAATTTACCTGCATTGGAAATGAAATGGTTGTATTCGTGTTTTGTAAATTGTTCCAATTTGTTCATTATAATTCTAGCGAGTAAAACGCACATTAGGAAGATCAAATGGATTACTATTTAATCTTAGTTCCAGCAAAAGTAATCGGTGTGGGTGTCTTCGTCTGAAACAAAAAAATTCATTCAATCATTTTCAATGGTCCGCTTATCCATTAAATGGGTTGTGGGTGTAGGTTGCTCAAGTGGACCCTCCATAGCTCTCGATTCTCCGTCATCGTCTCTAAATCATCAAGGGCAATCCCCATACGGCAAGAGGAGAGATTATGAACTTGATATAATCATCTCATACTGGGTCTACATAGAGGACGCCTGCCTGATGATGGTACGGATTCCATAGGACGTCGTGGGATCCTGGTTGGGGACATGCGTTTAACATGACCAAACCACCGAAGCATGGGCCGCTCCGGAGAAGTAGCTACTCGACATTGAGTTCCTCGCGAATTAAAGCAAAAATATAAATTTCCAAATTATTTTCCATTACAAACCCACTAGTTTATGCACAATTATTACATTTGTCTTCTTTTGTAAACATTTCGTTGACCATAAATTATATAGATTATCCCTTTCAATCCAAAACTTTCTAATTAATAAAAATCTTTTATGATAAAAGTCACAAAATGCTGTCTTTTATTCTGTTATGATTTATAACAGATTTCATAAAAAATTTTTGCACGCAGAATACCAATTCTGGAGATCGTAAAAGATTTTTTGACAGTTCGAACTTTTGTATGGAAATTCATAACAGAATAACAGGAAAAATGGATAAAAGATTTTGCCGAATAGGCCTGATTGTATCGTTTCGTCGTGGTCGTCGGGACGGAAAAATGGCGAATACTGCCTGCCGACTTCTTTAAATTTTGCCGAATGTATGAACTAATTAAATGAAGCTGCTACAAAAAATAAGTCCACTAATAAATAAACAAAAAAACTTTAATGAGGGAACCGATATCTCCAAGCTAGAGGCTTTCAATTATGTTTACGCCGTGAATTTTCTCGCTCGTCTATGCAGACCAAGAAAAATTAAAAAAATGTTGAATTCACGCAGACGGTCGCTGAAAACAGTCGACATGGATACACAAGAAACAGACTATGTGCACAACAACAAAATAATATATTGGACTATAGCGACGTGTCTGTGTCGTGTATGGGCCCTATAATCGTAAAGTACCTTCGAGGCAGTAATTTAAACGCACGACAAAATCAATTATTAGGCATAGTAATTTTGAGCGAGTACTAAAGAACTAGTCAGATCGCAATTATGGACATTTCACTAAAAGACTGAAGTGCTGCCATCAAAATATGGGTTTTATTATAGTTTTAGAAGTTATGGAGTATATATTTTTTTTTTTCAACATAAAAAAATATGCAAGACTGTGTCGCAAGTAACTTGTCCATCATCATCGAAATGTCATTCAAACCTCGATACTATTAATATTTTTCGCGAAAACAATACGCAAAAACAAATAACATATCATATATCAAAATGGATTAAACAAATAAAAAGCTATTAAAATGTATATTACCCTTATTAATTGTTGGCCCATATGATGGCGAAAAAATAATATATTTATATTATAGGCATTATTTATTAAATATAAATCATCAAGTCCTACTCGCAATGCATATTTTGAACAGCGTAAGTGTTACCTGAAAAGTAAAGTCTGTGTGTTCATTGGGTGCAGATAATGATACATATGTTATACATATACTTATACATACACTAATGATTTCACATTCGAAAAATCAAAATGTGAATAAAGTGGAGTGTCAACATATTATAATAATAATGTGTGTTCGTCTACTGATGAGCCCACCCACCACATCGGGGCGAAATGCATTTTGGAGCATCATGCCACACATTATTATTATACTTATACACTAATGTTAATTTGGTAATTTAATGTAACACAAGTCGCAATATTTATGTAGATAATAGGTAAGTACACAAGCGCCGGATTTAACTTTTTTGGTGTCCTAGGTTTTGGTTTTTCGAAAACAGGTACACAAGTTGAATGCGAATTTAATCGAAATCATATAAAGCAGAGATATACATTTTGAAAATGCTTTAAAAATCCTTTAACCTATTTCTAGTCAAAAACTGGGTATCTTTGAAGCTCTAAGGCAGCGGTTCCCAATCTTTTTTGGACGTGGAGCACTTTTCTGGAGAGAAATTCCTCGCGGAGCACTTCGTTGTCCATACGTATCCCATTTTTCGTATAGTTATGGAAAACGCAATTACTATTTTCCAATTTTTTTTTAATTTTATTAGATATATAAAAATAAGTAACATGTAGCTATGTGATGTGACCTTTAGCATTTTTTAAAATATATAAATCTAGTAGATATTTAAAAAAAAAATAATTCAAAAACATTTTGACTCATATTCGAGTTTGCCACAGAATAACAAAAAATGTAAAATTCCCGTTTCCAAAACTTATAAAAATTACCAATAGGTATTTAGTGGAATCCTTTATTTTTTTTTAAACAGTAGTCAATCTTTTCTGAAGACTTTCCTCTAAAATCCGGCATCTTATAAATAAATGAATATAAATTTGGCGCAGCAGGTCTGTATAGGCACCTTAGGATTAGGTTCTCACAACCATTTGTTTTTTGAGATTTATTTTTGGGACGAATGGAAGGTACCTACAATTTTATGCCGAGTCATGCCGGCTGATTTAAGAAGCTTTTTCAGGACAGTTAGAGTCTCGAATGTTTGTTAGACGTTCGCGAGAGGGTGATGTAATCTGTGTGTTTCCGGGGATCGAACCTAGGACCCCTCGCACAGTAGTGCAGCACACTGACCAGACCTCCTTAATGTTTTCGAAAAGCTCTTCAGCATATTTCTTGATCTTTCGATGTCGGCCCACAAGTTTCCAATTGGGTTCAAATCGGGACTTTGCGCGGGTCATTCCAAAACATTAATTTTGTTATCTGTAAGCTATTGCTTCACTCTCCGTGGAGTATGCTAAGGATCGTTGTAGTGTTATAAAATCATATGTTACTGGTTTGTATGAAAAAAAGGGTTTTCTCTTATGTTTTTATAGGCCTGTTGATTTATCAAGGGTCGACCCTTATACAACTAATGGACCAACATCGAGCTAAGAGAATGCACCGCAGACCATTACTATCTGCCCTCCATGCTTTATGATCTGAAGCGTATACTTTGGCTGCAATTCTTTGATTGGAGGACGCCTTACATACACTTTTCCATCGGATCCAAATAAATTAAACTTGCATTTGGCACTCCAAATAACTTTTGTCCAAATTGCTATGGTTTTTGTAAGTCTTTCGAAATTCCGGCTCTTCCTTAGGTTTTTGTTGACATATTGTGTTTTTTGTGGAATATGCATTCACGAGGATTTTGTTCTACGACACAGCGCCAAGGCAGTGAGTTCTTGATGGAGTTTAGATGGAATAATCTCCCTAATTTTTATGCACATTAAAAATGGATTGACTCTACTTATCTGGCAAACCTCTCTTTGGAGTAGTTTTGAGTCCAATCTCCTTTCTTTTGCGGTTCTCAAAACTTCTAGTGTTTCCTCGAAAACAAGCTTCGTAGAACAACCAAATCTTTTCGCTATCAACGCCATGGATTCGTTTTTATTTTGATAGCTCTGAAGTTCTGGAGTAGGTACACGATTTATTTTTACGCATTTTTGTACTGTGTAGTTTCAGAAGCACAAAATTAGCTAGTCTGATAGAATTTTCATATATTTTCCCATCTTTCCGCGGAGCACACTTTGGGAAACTCGTCTCTAAGGTATCTTAAGATTTTTTTTAAACTTTAAATTACAACCGTATATGAAAGTATTATTTTTGAATATATGAATCACGTAATTAGAAATTATGAAAATGTACAATACATCACGAGTGATAAATCATTGATGGAAACATTATCAGTAGACTCTAATTGAGATGAGATTCTACAAATATTAAAAATCGTTTAAATGCTTTGACTCATATCTTCCCCGGAAATCATCTGAATAAAAAAATAAGAAGAAGAAAAAGGAAATGTGATTGATAACACGCTGTCTTACAGACACAATTGGTCGATTTATACGGCCACATGACATAGGTACTAGTTCTTATAAGTCATTTAAGAGGTTGTGAAATTTTCGAGAATTATAGTTGTGAGTTATCGGGCATTCTGAGCTCAGGCAATGTCACCAGCGCTGAGATTAAATGAAGAATAACTCTTGCTAAGTAACTGGGCTAAGCAAGCGATTGAGTAGCAAAGCCCTCTCTCGAACAACTAAAGTGTAAGTGACCGTTTATTAGACCCTAATCGTACCAGTCCTTCTCTGTGCTGCAGAGGCATGGACTCTATCAAAAGCGGATGAGGTCACCCTTTGTTGTTTTGAGAGGCAAATTCATGGTCCCGTCTGCAAAGACGGTGAATGGAGGAGGAGATACAACGACGAACTCTACGGCTGAGGTGGCTGGGTCAGGTAGAATCCACACCCGAGGTACGGCGCAGTAGAGGAAGACCGCGACTCAGTCCAGGTCCACCCCAGACTGTAGCGCTACCTTAAGTAAGTTTCGGGCATTCTATATTGAAAATTACACCCCAATTCTTCGTTGTGGGGCTCACAAGTCACAAGCTCTTCTAAAGTGGATTTCTTGTGGATGTTTGTTCTTATTCGACAACATTTTCCATATTCGCAAAAGGTAAGCCTCACAAGCAAACTCACAAAAAATTTAAAAAACTAACAACATCTTATCACAATTCATACTTTCCAACTTCCTTAGTTTTATTTACACCAATATAAATTTTCCTCGAAACAATCCCATTAATCCATAAAATATAATCTTTGGGTCATAAACTGCGTTGAAATATGGAAAAATGGTCATTAAATAAAATTATTATCACTTGTGAGTGCTTACAAAATATATCTATACTATTTATTAATATTATTAGTAATAAAATCAGAATTACAAAAAAATATTGTTTTCACCTCGATATTGTATAGTAATAATAATTCTTATTTAAAAAAAAGTTCTGAAACCATAATGAAGTGATAAAGTGTTCTGCAGCGATATAAGTTTTAATCAAAAGTTTAATAATTATAGTTGTAATAAGGAAAAAATAATTTTTTTTTTTTTTTTGTGACCTTCTGTGGTGATGCCCTTGGCCTGTGTCTAGTGTGCCTTGTTATAAATCCAGCAAGTAGAGGTAAGAAAATATTTCATAATATAATATTATGGAGGTCCTTCAACATTTGTCAATTTTGTGCTTGAGCAACTCATTGAATTTTACCGATTGCTTGTCAAATTAAAAAAGTCCCACATAAAGTCCGAACAAGTCCAGCTAATTGGTAGCTCACTCTCGAATGTTTTTGCCTTAAACAATTTATAGAACATGCCATTCAAGTGTCGATATAATCGATTTATTTAAGCAAGTCATTATAGTAAATGGTTATACATCATATAACGATAATTGATTACAAAAATGACGGCTGATCCAAAGAATAAAACTATCAAGTGATGTACTACCAACTGGAATGTCTTGAAGGTAGCTCTTGTATATACTAATCTACAAACAGTTCAAGTAGGTACTCTAAAATAAATATACCAGTTCGACTATCACCTGATTACGACAGGACTGCCAGAACTGTCAAGTGATGTACTACCTAAAGGAATGTTTTCACACTAATTGCTATAAATTAAAAACTAATTTACGATTGTTTTGAGTATAGGTACTCCAAATTAACTAATCGATTTTAAATCTGCCTTTTTGTTTTAGTTGATCAAAGGTTGTACCTAGTGACTGGTCACTGTTAAATATGAGAAATGACATATCCAACTATAGACGAGGATCATCGCTGGCAAATAGAACCCTGCGCATGCCAATTCTAATCGCTATGGTTGAGTTATCGATAATTGATTTATTATGGATGACCAATAAATCGCAGCAGCTCTATAAAAAGAACCTCTCTCATTTGATAAGAGCTTTTTATTACACTTAGGTGATCGTATAACTTTTGATTTGATGACGGCTATTTAGAGCGGTAATCATCAGACAAAAGGCAGACAGATGTAGCCTGTATATGAAGTGAACTTATCAGGAAAGCAAAATGTAAATATGTATCTCAGAGATGGAAATAAATTTAAAGATGGACTGAATTTAGTAATTCAATGAACCTGTTCGGTGACAGAGCACTGAACCGCGAATTACGTTTGACTTTCACTTTCAGTTGGCAACTCTCTTGATGAGGGGATATTATCAAAATAAAAAAAAATACCTTAGAGTGCTATTGAACCTTGGATTTGCTGTTTGTCACCCAAACGTTGAGGAACAAGTGTAATGACATATGGATCGACTGGATTTTTTCCAAATGAACTTATAAGGGTAAAGGAAGTATTTTTTGTTTGCAAACTTGGTTAAGTCATACTAATATGATCCGAAAGCCTCGAGGATTGTATACTTATTTTTAGCTGCGGTAGAGAGATCAGCTGAACGGTTCAAAGTTTAATAAACCAGTTAACACCATATATTATTGTGATGACACGTGGGGCATTTGTCACTTGTCAGACAAAGGTTTAACTATATTACTTGCTAATAGATAAGTTGGTTTTGCTGATAATTATGTATTTCATGAATACAAAGACGACGTGACGAGTGTATTTCGAGCTTATGATAATTAATTATATTTTAAATCAACGAGTATCGTTCATGTATGGAAAGCAGACACTCATAAATTCATAGAATAGAAAGAATGCGTATTCGACACGCTCTCTATCAGAAGTGGGGGCTCAACAAGTGTTTATGTGATAAACCAAGAAAAGCTTCTGTTTAGTCATGTTAAACGCATGCCCGCAACTGGGATTTCTAGACGGGTTGTGGCAGAATTGGCAAACAGTTCTATGAGCTAACAATTGAGTTAAGTCCGCTTAGGCAAACAACGACCATAAGCTTAATATCTAGCAAAGTAGATATTCAAATTAAGTTGTAGTCTTTTGTACAGAAAAAGATAGCCAGAAGAAATGAGAGGTAACACAAACTTGCTCTTGCAATGCAAAGTTTCTTGCTGATGCTTCTTTTTTTATAGTCATTGTTGCTTCAAGTTTATTGTGTGTTTTATTTCAGTAGTAAATACTGCATACTTACTACACCTACTACTACCTTAACTCATTGCTTTTTTTTATCGAACAACATCTGCTATTGCGGGGCGCACTAGCGCAGTGGTTAGTGTGCTGGACTGCTGTGCGAGGGATCCCAGGTTCGATCCCCGGAAAATCACAAATTACATCTTAGTGTTTTTTTCTACTGCGCCACCTCTCGCGAACGTCTGACAAACATCCGAGAGTATAACTTGTCCTGAAAAAGCTTCTCAATTCAGCCGTTCGGAATCGGCATAAAATTGTAGGTCCCTTCTGTTGCGCCACCTATTTCTTTATTTATTTTATCTGCTATTGCGAAGCTGTATACGACCATCAACCTGTCCTTTACTTTCCAAAGACAAACCAAGCTGCGCCAACTTGACATCATTTTTGAACACTTGAAAATCTTTGTTGATGAGATTATCTCCATCCGCTTTGGCTCAAATAAATCCATAGTCATTTTCCGGTAAGTTGAAGTATGTTTGACATTGTGCTCCGGCCAACAAATTGTAGGTGGTGTAGGTCTCTTCCATTCGTCCCAAAAACGGCTAAATTGAGAAGTTTTCTCACAACAGTTATTCTCTCGAATGGTTGTCAAACATTTGCTCAGTAGAATTATTATACACACTAACCATTGAGCCACTCCTCCCAATGCGTTGGTGATGGCTTGCATTTTTCAAAGTTTACAATATCAATGAAGACATTTTTGTCAACATAGTTTCGTGAAGAACGCAACCTTAATTTCCATCACTTCTATATCGATTTTATTTTTCCAATATTTCGAGCGTGTAGACCCTACAAACCTATGTAATTCAATATAAGCTCAAATTTGAAGATTGCAAAAAGTGTGTCGATATGGGAAATCTCTATATCTGATGAAATGATAAAAATCTCGTGTCACGGTTCAAGCAAACAATCTGTTTTGATTGTCTTGCCATACAAAAAAGACATACAAAGTCTTATATCTTGAAAACCACCAGAATCGATTGAGCTGATGACTTGGTCATCCTTGGGTCCTCTCAGACTGAACTTCAGCGCGCACTCGATCGGTTTGATGAAAATAAACGTGAACAAATCTAAAGCAATGGTCGTCTCCAGAACGCCTGTTCAATGTACTCTGCATGTTAGTGGAGTTCCATTGAAACAGGTGGAGAAGTTTAAGTACCTCTTATTCACGAGTGATGGAATGGAAGCAGCAATGCTGAGTTTTCCTGTAGGATTGGTCAGGCTGGGTCAATTTTGAGACAGCTGGGTCATTCTGTCATTAGGAGGACTGAACTTGGTGTCAAAGCTAAGTTGTCAGTCTTTAATTCGGTGTTTGTTCCAACTTTTAACTATGGTCATGTCATGAGCATGAGGCGCGACTCACTTAATGGATAAGCGGGACATTCAAAATGAATGAAAGGACGAAAACCGCACTGCTCATCTCCTAATCGTGCCTCGACCACAGCTCTGCAACGCGTTTCCAGCAAAGACTTTTCCGGGAGACTTAAAATCGATGTACCCCTGTAATTGGAACAATCTCTTTTATCTTCATTCTTGAAAAGGGGCACGCAATCACCCCAATCTGCAACCCGCTGGGAGTTTCGCCGCATTCCCAGGCCACTTTAATGACACGAGAGGGCCATTTTAATCCTTCTTTACCTAAGGCCTTGAGCATTTCTGGCCCGATTTCATCCACTCCGGCGGATTTGCCAGCTTTTAGCGATTTGATCGCAAAAGTGACTTCCTCTACCGTCGGACTATTTTCCGCCTTGTTCAATGCGATGGATCTGTCATCCTCTATGCTCTGGATTGGATTGAGCAATTCAGAAAAGTGCTCGCTGCATCTGCGCAAGATGTCCTTCTAATTAGAAAGAAGTGTACCATCTTTGGATTTGACTCCCTCAATATTGTTCCACTTCCTTCCTCTAAGATGGCGGATGGTCTGACAAAACACCTTGCTTGCAGATCTGTGGCCTAATTTCTCACCGAACTCCTTCCAAGATTGTTCTTTGGCTGCTTTAACAGCCAATTTGCAAGTTCTTCGCGCCTCAATGTACCGGTTTCGAGAAGGCGAGTCTCCAAGTGAATCCACACCTTTAAATCCTTTTTCTTCTCTTTGATGGCTTCTTGAACTCCGGGTATTTTGGAATTTGTTCAAACGTTGCAGATACCTGCCGTGCAAATTCCTCCAGTATATAGCTTATAATTAAACAGACATTATCAGTTTTAAAGCAAGCAGGAGAGCTTCATGTGGACTTTGCCAAGGAGCAACTTGCGTCATTTGTTTCAAAGTAGGTAGGTAGGTAGCAGTGGCGGATCATCTTGAACCCAATTAGCACAAAGATGTGCCGTTTTGTTACCACGACTCGTGTGACCTATTTTCTGGTGATTGTTTAGGATGTGGTCCGGTCGGTGCCTATAGGCTATAGCCAACCTGTGCAATTGAGAAAACGCACGCAAGCTTCTGCCAGATTAAAAATAATTGGGCCTGATAAGCTGCAATTTTAAACATAGATAGGTAGACCCTATAAAAATTGAGTGCAGCAATATAGCTCTTTTATATCCAAGACCATCTTACGAAGCCATGAAGCTTCTCGCTACAATAAATTTCCAAAGTATGACTTGTGAAACGATGTAATATACTTTTCTTACGGGCTAGAAATTGCTCTTAAGCAGACAACTATTGGCAATGGGTTAGTGTGCCGAACTTCTTAGCACCCGGTCTCAGGTTCGATCCCCGGAAACATACAAATTACATCTGAGGGTTATTTCTACTCCAAAAGTCTGACGAACATCCGAGTGTATAACTGTCCTCAGGAAGCTTCTCAATTCAGCCGTGCGGACTCGGCATAAAACATAAAACCAAATTCAAAGAACATTTTTAAATTCTCAATGACAATGGACATGCACAAATAAATTAAAAAAAAAATATATATATAGCTATGTATAAAGTTTTCACTAAAAATATTTTTTTCGAAGAATCAAGAACGCATTTTTAATTGGCCAGGCTGGGTGAATTTTGAGACAAGTTGTCGAAATGAAATTCCTTTGTTGTATCGGTGGATTGAATTAATGAATGACTGGTAGAAATATTAAACTTACGTCTTTTAAACTGACATTAAAACAATTTAGTTAGGTAGCACTTTATTTTGATAATTTAAGCTTTGAAAAATTCCGAGCTATGCCAGAAAAAGATCAGAAGCTCACAATGCTACATTTGTTGAAAAATTCCTACAAATTTGGGTCGATTTAATTTTTTTTATTTATGAAGCACTTCAAGTTGAATGCTGGTGTGGTCAAAATAGTAAACACCTCACTAAAACACACAAGGTTTGATTATATAAGCTCACTTCATCTTTAGCTCCTATTGTAGGTAAACAGTTTTGTTTTTAATTTCATATGTCCCACTGCAAAAAACACAAATAAAAATAAAACAAAATAAAACCTCGCTACTGCCACTTGATTCCTAAGAATATAAATAAACCTTAAAAAATGGTCTGGCCAAAAATAAAAAAATGCACATTTGAAATTTCAACGAATTTGATGACTCACAGAGTGGTCTAAACAAATGGTCCCACGTAAAAGTATTTATTGCCTGATTTCACGTTGCGAAAGTACGGTCACCGCAAATGTGTCTTCTTGAGATCCAGCTTTCATTAAGATTCAAAACTTATGACGTTTTTTTTTATGACCCTCGAAATAAACACTCAAAAAATTCTCAAAAAAACATTCAATTCTCTTCTTTGCCATCCACCAATTCTTGAAGTATCTGTCAAAGCAGGCAATAACAACAACAACAAACTCAATAACATATTTCGCTAAATGCAAACACAAACCTGATGCTGGCCACTCTTCATTAATACCAACCCGCTAATTGACTCTCTACCGAAAAAAAAAACATTTTTTTCTTCTACTTTAACCCTGCAGAGTAACCAAACCCCTTCTAATCCCTAGTCATATGTGCGTACCCGTGGTGGTTAAATTTATCGCATAACTTCTTTAAGCCGAACTACGTAAAACACCCAAAATGCTGACAATTACCTCATGTACTGACGACGGGGTGACAAATTTGTCATATCACGGCTCTGTCAAGGATACTACGAGAACAGACCTTATCGCCAAATTATTATTCGATAGTAATTTGCAAAAATAAATATGTATACACGAAGCTCATCAATATTATAAGAAAATAATTTCAATTTTTTTTTTATTAATAAATTAGATAAAGAATAATTTATCGCACTCGCGTATCTCTCTGTGCGGAGCAATAACTTTAGAAATATTTTTAAAACAGTTGTAATTTTCTATTAAAAATAAAGAAACGAATAAATGTATCTACACATCTATAGGGAGTTCACCAGATTCTTGGATACGTCAGCGCACTGTATACAACACAGATACACAACGACAACTGCAAAAAGCTACTTGGAACAGCTGACCGAGCAAGTAATGACCGCGACTCATATAAAATGTTAATGTTAAATCGCGGACCTTTTAGTTCAATTTTCGTGACCGAAATCGGTAGTCAAGTTAACAAAGATCAGTTAGTATCTGTAGTAGCCGCCGACCGACGAGAACAAGACGCGCAACAGATTTGTTTTAACGTTGAGTGGAATTTAAGTTTTATTCTTTTCTCAAGACGTTTAGCTTTTGGATCATGCAGCTTAAATTTGGATTAACTTTAACAGTGTTACTGGCTTTGCTAGCGAAAGGTGAATTAACTGAAATCTAAATGTGATTGTTTATTATGTTCTTGAACTGAATTTGAAGTGGATCGTGATTTAAGTGATTAATTGGAGTAATTACGGTTGGGGCGCCAGCCCTGCCACCGCAATATTAGATATAGATTGAGATTGATCCAATGATCATGGGTTTATAGTTGATATTTTAAGGTTAACACAAGAGTGTGATGAATCTGTGTTGCTGAAGAGTGGGTTAAGACCAATGGGAGGGACTTTTGTTGTTGGTCCGCAACTGGAGATTGGAGTTGATTAGTGATGTCAAAATGCATGCAACTTGTGTCCAAAATGTATTGTCTTCCAACAGTATTCCAAACTTCTTGTTGTATGTTGGATCGCCACCTGAATTTTCTTCCTTTCTAAGGTGTTAGCCTTATTGTTTGGTATCAGAGAAAAGCCAAAGATACGAGAGTTTGATCGGTATAAAAGATTTTGGTGAAGTTCCATTAATTTCAAATGCTTTGCCACTGAGATACTCTGTATAGGAATGCACCTATACATCGTTGAAAACTTGTATGTTAAATAGGCAAGTATCTAATTTATCACTAGCTGATCGGTGAATGCCACATTTGCACTAACAAATGCCAACTTGCAGCCGTTTTCTACTTTAAATGAGAGATACGCTACCTGCCTATAACATAGAATAGAAATACCGACAACCCACCAGAAAAATTTCGATTTACATTTTGGCTTAAATGTCAAAAGCTTTGCACCTCACCCACTAAGAGGAATTGTTGAGAATGAGAAAGATTGTTTTGTTTTTATTATATATGAATAACTTTGAACTTTATGATTCGCGAAATGTAGCAAATATGTATATTAATGCGGCTTCTTAAGGTGTTGAATATTTCTCGGATGTTTGTCGGACGTTCGCGAGAGGTGGCGCAGTAGGAAAAACCTTAAGATGTAATTTGTGTTTTTCCGGGGATCGAACCTGGGATCCCTCGCACAGTAGTCCAGCACACTAACCACTGCGCTACTGCGCCCACGCATCTATTTACTACTTTTTGTTAATGAATCAATCAACATCTACCGAGGGATGCTAGGTTTTCTATACATACAAGGCTTAGGCAAAGGCTTTGTAGACCTTGTCACTCAATCGTATTCACTGTGTTCCTGAATTATTGGCTATGGCTTACGATTTCTTCGGAGTATTCAGGACAGTTGTCAAAAATTGGACCAAAAATGCCTAGTATTTTATGCATGCTAAGAATACGAAATATGCATCCTAAGCATCTGGCGCCCCTAGTATATATAGCATTGACACATTGAGTTAAACCTTTTACAAATAAGTTTAACACTTTTGCAGATAGGTTTAACCTTTTCACAGATAGGTTTAACATATTTACAAATAGGTTTAACACTTTAACATTTCAATTTAACCTTTTCACATTTCTAGTTAACCAAATAACATTTCAATTTAAACCTTTTTCAATTCAATTTAACACGCGGTCGTCGAGACTCTGCTATTATAAAATTGAATAATGGTTTCCATTTTTTTTATTGATTTAGATTTACGATTATACAATACATATATTTTACTGCTTTATCAATGTATTACTTCTTTATCAAATTGATACGGCGAACGGTTCGTGAGGCCTCATTGGGATAATTTCCAATAACTCGGGCCCAAAGCAAACCGAGTTTGAAGCCGATCGGATGAAAAATAAAAATGTTCCCATACAAACTTTGACTCCCAATTTTGCCCCTTTAAGGGTTGAATTTCGAAATAGTTTTAGAGGAAACCTCTGTGCGAAATTTCAGGTTTCTAGGGCAAAGGGTTGGTTTTATTTGAATATTTCCTTTTGAAAACACTTGCCGAGCATCAGTTTCATTGAGTTTGAACCATGAAGAAAATGTAAATTATATATGAAAAGTAGGCGATGTGTATTTGAATAATGAGAAAATTCAAATTATATAAACATCACAATATTATCTAACAATGTACAGAGCATAATAATTCCCAGGACATGGACAACGACGAAAATGATGCTGAGCGCAATGACCAACCAAGGGCTAGCGCTGCAAATGGGCAGGCACTTCACTAAAATGTACTGTATTATATAATATATATGAAATATATACTTTGGAATAAATAAATATTGTAAAAATGAGTACTAGTGTGTCAAATTATTATTCTATTTTATAATAACAGAGTCTCGACGAACGCGTGTTAAATTGAATTGAAAAAGGTTTAAATTGAAATGTTATTTGGTTAACTAGAAATGTGAAAAGGTTAAATTGAAATGTTAAAGTGTTAAACCTATTTGTAAATATGTTAAACCTATTTGTAAATAGGCTAAACCTATTTGTAAATAGGCTAAACCTATTTGTGAATAGGTTAAACCTATCTGTGAATAGGTTAAACCTATCTGCAAAAGTGTTAAACTTATTTGTAAAAGGTTTAACTCAATGTGTCAATGCTATATACAGCAATTTTTCAATTGTCAAATATATTTACAGACTTCAGACTACACTACTTAACTCTATCAACAATCACCTATAGTAGCGAAGTTAGTGGCAGTTTTGGTTATAGATTAAGCCCATCCGGCACATTTCCGAAACAAACCGCACTTTATGACTTTATGACATATCGTTCGAAATTTTGTTTAGGGGAGTTTGTATTTAAATTCTTGTATTTCCTGTTAGGACATTTTGATTTGAAGTTCATTTTGCATTCCCAGATGTATACGCCCATAACAACTTTAGGTAAATGAAATATCGGAAGATATGTTGGAATTTTGAAGATGACGTCTATATGAAATGCGGAAATAAAATTGAAAACAAATTGAGCTGGTTTTTACTAGAGGACAAGTTTTTTTGTCAGTTTATGGAGGCAGAAGTTGCTCTCGATCTTGCTTATAAAAAAGATTGCTGTAGTGTCGACTTCGGTTAAAAAGACTGATATGTATTAAAAAGACTGCTATATATAAGCTTTTCCTGTGCAAAAGTTGTATGTATTATGAGGGATGTAATAAATTAATTATGTGTAGATACTTAAAGTCCACTCAGAATTTTGCACAGTCACAATAGCTTTATACGATTTAAGGAGAACATAAAAAATAATTATATGCTAAGGACTCTGTTCACAAAGAGCTCCGTCTTTCTGTTGATAGTGGGCTTAAATAAATAAATAGGGCGCAACAGGCCTAGCTTCTGGCAACCATTCGTTTTGTGTAAGTTTCTATATTTGGGACGAATGGAAGGGACCTACAATTTTATGCCGATGACTTTTTCAGTAGAAAAAACCTCAAGATGTAATTTGTGTTTTTCCGGGGATCGAACACCTGGAACACTAACCACTGCGCTAATGCGCCTTGGAGTTTACCTTTCAAATTATGGAATGTAGTTACTTCGACAAGACTTGCCGAATCCACCCAAAGAAGTACGTTTGGGCATTTCAAATTGCAATCTTCCTTTTGTTAAAGGAAATAATCTGAAATTAATGAAAAAATCGGAAAAGGCATTAGTGCATACTAGTCTACTAAAAAAAATCGGTCCAAAAGTAAATTTCTGAACGCAAGAAGCAACCATAATATTCGCGAATTCTTTCAATACAATTTATTCTAATTAACTCTTGCATTATACATAAGCAAATGTGTTATTTTGAGCAAATAAAACGAGTTTTTGGAATAACCTATGGCTACTGAGAACAGGCCTTGCAAAAATTAGTTTACTATATCCGGACACGACTGTAGTATGCATTTATTGTAACCTTATACTTTTTCCACCATTTGTCCAAAGTTTTTTGTCTTACCTAAAAATTGTCTGATCGAACAGTCAATATTTCAATATCCCAAAATATAGGCCAAACAGAATCATTAATTAAAAAGCTTAAAATCGTGTTCGCCGTGACTTCAGGTATAGTCTGGCGAATTTCTGCGTGAAAAAGTGCAAGCTCGAAACTGTGTTACATAGGTAATAGGTACCTACTCATTGACGGACAAATTCTAAAACTTTAAATGTCAAAATGAGCAACCCGCATATATCTGAAATCTTCCATAACAAAGCGTGTTATACTTCCCTTTTGCTCTTCTTTGTTTAATAAAATGTGTAAAAGGGCATTTTTGTGTATAAATACCCCAAAGCGGAAATTACTTCGAGGTACTCTTCAAGAACGTTTCCTGTTTCAAATCGACATCTATCCGGATAGAAATTTTTTTCAATGCAACAGTAAGTATACTCCATAATAGGGGTATGATTATAATACCCGTATGAAACGTGTGTAGGTAGGCAATAACCAGTTGGGCCAGGTCGAAAAAAAAATGCAAACAACCAAATAGATAGATTTTAGATTTTAGCCATAAAAAGCTTTGAGTTGTATAAGCTTGAATTGAGCGCATTCACATTGGTGTTTGTCGAATAGTTGCCAGCCTTGGTGACGTTCTAAATTCATTGCAATGTATTATGAACAACTGTATCTATGCTGCCTTGCCTTACACGTGATTTTTTCATTTGGCCAAAACCGGATAACATGTGCGATCGTAGATAGGTACACTCGTGATTTCATTTTCAACCAAATGTATGTTTGCAGCATACTCGTATTGTGTGCATATTTTCTTAGAATAAACGTCAACTTGGACTTTTGATCATGATTCATATTTTGGCGCAAAGAATTTACCCATTGTGTTGATGCTTATCCAATCTGTGTTTGCTTCGACATCGGGATCGGAGTGGCGGTGGTTTTTTTTTCTGTAAACAATTGTTGTTTTTCCCCGGTTGGTATATGGACCCATAGCAGGGAATAAGCAATTTGAACATGTTTGCTGAACGCCAAGGCTATCTAAATGGTTCTTAATGGATTTGTGTTTTTTTTTTTACAAATTCGTACATACTTTTATAGACAGCCAGATTGAAAGAATAGATATTATTCGAATATGAACGTTTTTCACTCTATAGAAGTTTGCAAAATTATCATCACTTTTTTGACAAATTTATTGCAATTGTCAACATTATAATGAATTTGACGGCTCAAAACTATTACGACTGATGGATTTGTATCGTTGGATTTGTCAGCTGTCATTCGCGTGTCTTCTTTTGACAACTACTGTGTTTAGTTGGTGTTCTTATTTTGGCAGCTGCTGACATATGGAGATTATGTCATCAATGTCAGACTCTGTAATTTATACAAACGAAGAAAATGAATGACTGATGTCGAATTTAACTCAGTCCAGAGATAGTATGATTGTTTAGTGTCAAAAAATCCAGCGATATCAATTTTCTTTTGATGAACTAAAAAGCTGTAAATCAATTTTAGATTCACGTAAAATGAAGGGATACTAGTTGACAGAAATATTGTGTGATTGTGCGCATGGAAATTTTCTTTTCTTTTAAAATGGGCCATTACATTTTTTATTTGCCCTTTCAAAGATTCAAAAATTATTCATATACTTTCTGCTTTACAATGCCCTAAGGGTAGTAAAAACTTTTGCTCATTTGTAAAAATTATGAGTTCGGCCTCAATCAATTCAAAAAAACACTTCAGCTTTCAAATCGAACGTTTCGAAACCAAATTAGTGCGTCCAGATTGGACTTTGTCCCCACCTTTATCATTCTTTCCGAGAAGATGGAAAACGGCATTTGTCCACGGAGCTATACAAAAAATGGAATTTTCTTCTCTCACCAATTACTGACCCATAGCACTTACGTCCATTCTTTCTAAGGTTCTAGAAACGTTGAAAAATCGTCATCTTATGATGTTTCAATGGCAACGGATCCACTGATTTGATGGCTATCTCACCCAAAAGTCGGACCAATCTCTCAATCACTCCGGCGAAACGAAGATTGTTGCCCTTGGTATTTCAAAGGCATTTGGCTAAGTTTGGCATCAATTTCTTTTGTCGAAAATTTGTGCTTATGGAATCGATGCGTCCTCATTAAATCAATTACTACTACTTTTCTGCGTAGTTCAATTCAAGTTCTTTTAGATGGTTTTAAGTCTGAAACACACCATATAAATGTTGGTGTTCCCCAGGGCTCAGTTTTGTCTACGACTCTCTCTCTGTCTTTTCCAGCAAAAATCTTTGTCTGCAACTTCTAATTCAATTAATTTCTTCGGTGATAAAAGCATCCTTGGTATCTCAAATTCATTCAAGGACTTACGTGCCTGCTGATCGGATGTAGAACTGGAACGGCAACTCATTAAATTTCGACCTTGAGAGCTACAAAATGGGGTTTAGTGAAAAGAGTGGAATTTAATGCTTCCAAAGCGAAACCCAAACCTCCAGCCCGTAAAATGAATGGCACTTCTTGCATTTCGGAAACCGAGCGACTTTCCATTCTCGGTACATGTGTTCATGACAACCTTCGTTGAAACAACCATATACACGAAGTCGGCAAATGCGAAATGCTTGATTGCTTGGGCTTCCTCAAACGGTTCTTATCTGGCTAAAATATTAAGGTGCTCATTCACCCCAAAATTGAGTTAAAATATGTTCTGCTGTCTTTCGCAAAATTTGTATTTAAAAATAATTTTTCTGAAATTCAGCACCTATCGTGCAAAAATCAGGATACCCGGCAAAATCACCATCATCTTCTCCCAGTAGTTATACCATTAATAATTCAAAGGATTTATTCGAATTAAGAGCCTTAGAGGCTTATATTGCCGCAGTGGCTCAGTGGTTAATGTGCTGAACTACTATGCGAGGTGTCCCATGCCCGGAAAAACGGAAATTATATCTTACGGCTTTTACCAATGCGCCACATCTCGCGAACGTCTGACAAACCTCCGAGAGCATAAATTTCACCGAAAAGCTTCTCAGTTTTGCCGTTCGGATTCGGCATAAAAGTAGGTCCCTTCCATTCGGCCCAAAAAATAAAAACTCACACAAACGAATGGTTATGAGAGGCTAGGTCTATGATGGTGCCTACCAGTGGCGTGGCGTCCATATAACCCGATTCCTACCGGGTTACCTTTTAAAAGTTTCAGTTTCAGCTACACAACAATGTTTACTTAAAAACGAGCAACATAAAACCCACGGGATAAACTTATGTATCTATTCATCTGCGCAAGCTACATACCCCGACCCCACCAACTCAATTGAACTTTATACACACGGAAACACACACCCTTCGGGCCTTCTTCGCCTTCATTATTATTAGTATTATAACTGCCCACACTCTCTGAGCATAACCCAAATCTAAAATAACCCGAAATATGACGGGTTATAAAATCTCTCACTGGATAGAACAAATTTGTCTCCTTTCTCTTTTGTACACTTGCGTTTATCTGAGTTTAGTCCTCTCTGTTCAACGCCCGCTTTCTTATGCAAAAAAATAACCCGCTTTTCTTCGGGTTATTTGGTGGGTTTTGTGTGTATCTTTTACCGCTGCGCTGTGGTGTAATTGAGTATATGTATCTGGAAAATAACACGCTTTTCTCCGACATATTTGGTGAATTTGAATTGTGTGTGTATCTCCTATCGCTGCGCTGTGATGATGATGAAGTCATAGTAATAGTCAGTTCCCTTTTTTACCTAATCATTTTCTGAGTTTTTCTGAGGGGAGTATCCTCTGTTCATAGGCTTATGCAATAAAATAACACGCTTTTCTCCGAGTTATTTGGTGAATTTTGTAAGTATCTTTTAAAAAATAAACATACTGATGTGTTTATAAAGTTTATAAACAAGTCGCTAAGTGAGAAATCAAGTGTTTTGAGTCTTGGCTATGATCTTCGTACCTAAATACGTTTGAAGAAATGTTTCAAAGAGTAAGTAGATGATTGTACTGAAGCTCCACAAAAACCCCAAATGCTCGATTTAAACACTCATTTAAAGAACCTTTATGTAGAAATAAAGGACAATATTATAAGACATGATATAAATCATGTTTACACGAAATACATAATTATGAAAGTTTTGCACTCAAGATGGAAAAATATCTTCATTAATTTAATTTCTTCCTGGAGTTTTCGATTGTATGGCTTTAAAAAATAACTGAAGGTTTTGTATACATAGATAGGTACTACCTACATCTTCCCTTCGACATTTTGATATTTTTCGACTTCGACTTACCATTTAAAATTATTCACGCCACGCCACTGGTGCCTACTGCCTATATACGAAACTGTGGCGCCATCTGTCTATTTTATTTTTTATTTAGTAGTTTATCTAGGTAGGTACTATTTCTTTCGGCCTCACAATTCCAATTCTAAATAAACCAGTCAATATAGAATCTTTGGAAATTTTCCATCTTCGCCAGTCCGAAGATTGAAAAATTAGCAACTCATGGAAATCTTTTTTTTTTTTTTGATTTACAACAATTATCACATGTCTTTGGAAATCAACTGATTGACTCAAACACCGGGTGGTAGATACATCCACCAGTACTTACAATTCTACATATATACATATTTACACACTTCTTCAAAGCATATTACTCATAGATCTTGTTTATTTTTCGACAAGGTAAAACAAATTACTGCCCAATTATCATATTATTTAATTTTATTAAAAAGTTGTGAATACAAAAAAAATATTATGAATATCGTGAAGTTAACAAAATATTCACCTCAAGTGTTAATTAATTACCACATTTATTTAAAAGGTATATATACCTAAACAGTAACATGTTTGAGAAAACAAGATTAATTCCTCTATTTGCACTGTGTTATTTTTTTTAGCATTTTTTTTATAATTTATTTGCACTTTGATAATGATTCTCATGAGTATGATAATTTCCTTGTGTAAGAAAATAAGCTACTTAAATGCAATGGGTTTCACGTAAGTGTTATTCAGAGCCTGGCTTCAATTCCAATAATTACGTTGGATTGTAGAAAACCCATTTTTATATGGCTGGCTATGGCGACCTAACTGGAAAACCCATGAGAGCAGCGCGGCGGCCGTAGCCATTTTCATTGAATATACAATTCATAAATATTCAAATAGTTCTGACGTCAATATCTATCTTTTTTTAGTCCGATACACCTATAATTGTATACACCTGCAGATAGTGCTTAAAAATACACTTGAAACCCATGTACAAGTGATACTAAAAGCTTAAAGTATGATAACCATAATTTGTCACTGTGTTGACAATCATAATCGTTAGATTTGACAACGTGAGGACATTCCAGAAGAATGTTAGCAAACACTTTAATCGCGGAGTACACAATTTTGGAAGCTATGTAAGTAGAAGGCGGCCGGGTTTAAGAATTTCGGATTTCTAGCGGTGCGATAAAAGTGATAGATACAAAAATATATAATGGAACTGTGTGTCGTTCTGTAATAGCGCGGCGCTAAGCGGATACTTTTGAAAAGTGTTCTAATAGTTCTCGTGATTGTAATCGGGATTGAAATTGGTAATTTCGGCGACAAGGTTGACAATCTTAATACTGCGTGGTTAAGCACGTGATAATAAGATCTCTCGGAAATTCCAACCCAAATGACAATCAAGAACAATTTGTGGTCACTTCCAGTCAATTCCCTTGTCACTGGAAGAGCTTAAAAGCTGACAGACGATTAGTTTCGACTTAGCAGACAAAAACTGACCAATCAATTAGACGGAAGTACGTATATATTTGATGGTCAGTATAGGTTGGCCTTTTAGCATTTTTTCCATTGATATTTAATATTTAAGGGATCTATCATTAATTTTGGCGATCAATTTTTTGACTATCAAACTGATAGTTCGCTTAAGTTTAAGTTATGTGATTTATTGGTGTTGTTGGTCAATTTACTACTACAACTGTTGATCGAACAACTATAAATATTACGTTTGGGTCACAATCACAATGATGCCCGACGGGGAAAGAGGTTGGCCCTTACCCATTATAACCTTGTCTATAAATGCTGTAGTCAATTACTTACTGTGCTTACTGTGCTTTCCACATTTAAACCATCCTGAGTATTTACCGCAGAGTATGATTCCATAGCCCATAGTTTCCGACTTATCTGAAGAAAGTAAAAAAAAAACAAGTAAAAGTGTTATCATCGGCTTGGCCGATGCTTTGATACCCTCCACTGCATAAAAGTCATGCAAAATGTTTGCCATGCCATATTGGTTTTGGTATAGGAGGTACCAGAACTACTTGACCGACATAGACAATTTTCAATACCAACCTGACGACGGTAAAAAGAAGTCCTTTCACAAAATTTCATTCACCTAGGTTGATTCGTTTGGACGCTATCGTGTTTTCAACAGACAGACGGACAGACCTTATTTAAACCCAGGGCTAACATTGAAATTTTCTCCTTCCAATGCGACAAGTCTATTAACTATTAATGGTTAATATTATCAATATCAAAGATAAATTTTATTTTATTTCTTATTATAAGAGAAACATAAGTCACCCACTTGAGATAGATGCCCAACAACAAACAAGGGAGAAACACCACCGATTGTTCCGTCAGCGCTTCTCGAGTGCAGTGACCAAGGAAATTAAATAATAATAAAGCGAGCGTCATTATCAGTTTAATACAAATATTTACTCTGAACTTAGTCAGTGTATTTGTTTGTGCTAAAAATAGGGATAAGCCATTCGCATTAAACTTACTTCTTTATTGCCTTGAAGATACAACTTAACTGAACTTGTTCCTTTTTATTTTTCCAGGGCACAGTCAACTGCAATGCTATGTGTGCGATAATTGTGAAAAGATCGATAAGAACACCCCACTTCAGACGTGTGGTGCAGATGCGGTCCCTGGTACAACAACGACGACTACATCAGAAATTCCATCGGTAACAACAACTACCGAGGCGTCAACAACCGAAGGTACATCGTCATCAACAACAACTACAACAACAACAACAGAAGATCCAACGACAACCACGACTAAATTCCCAACACCAGCAACTGTGGGTCCGATTTCTTCAACGACAAGCTTGCCAACTCCACCGATTGTCGGAACAGTGGTACCAATTGAATTTAACTTACCACTCAACAATACACCAACTGTCAATTCAACGTCCAACTTCACATTGTCAACACCAATTTCATTTGTGACACCAGAAGAACCCGCCACAACACTTCCGTCATTGAGTGATGTGGATCTGTCAGATGTGACAACACCATCAACGCTTTTGGTGCGACAAAGGCGAAACATTCCTCAGAATGGTGTGACATACCATTGCTACAAGGTTCAAAAGAAATGTAAGTCTCTTGTTGTTCTTTATGTTATTTGGACATTCCTTGACGGCTTCTCTTTTCTAGATGACAACTTGTATGGTACTCAGCGTGGCTGCATGGGAGTGCAAACTCAACAGTCTGTATGTGGAGAGCTGAAGGCTGCCAACAACAATCAGATTCAAAAATGCAAACCATGCACGAAGAGCAAGTGCAATGGCAGTTCAACAATTGGAGTCTCAATAGCTGCAGTGCTTGTAGCGCTGCTAGCTGTCATTTTTAGGGTCTAAGGGGGTCTACCCCATCACGAACTTAGAGAACGAACAAAATTCGAATTACCTTAAATTAAATTAAAAACCTGGATAAGATGTACTCTGTAAATAGATTGTAATAATTATGATAAGTTTAGACGTAAACAATAAATTTAACTAACAATTACTATTTTCAAGTTAACGGTTATTTATGTTGCGGAGATCCTGTCATGTGACTCATCCAATTACAAAACAAAAAAACCTCTGTCAATCTATAGCCTTGAGATATTATTTTGCGTACCTATGAGGACTTACGTGGGCGCAGTAGCGCAGTCAGTGGTTAGTGTGCTGGACTGCTGTGCGAGGGATCCCAGGTTCGATCCCCGGAAAAACACAAATTACATCTTAGTGTTTTTTTTTACTGCGCCACCTCTCGCGAACGTCTGACAAACATCCGAGAGTATAACTGTCCTGAAAAAGCTTCTCAATTCAGCCGTTCGGAATCGGCATAAAAGGTAGGTCCCTTCCATTCGTCCCAAAAATAGAAACTTACACAAACGAATGGTTGCGAGAAGCTAGGCCTAGGGTGTCTACCGCCTGTTGCGCCACCTATTTATTTATTTAGTTATGAGGACTCACAGGACTTGCAAAAAACTGAATTTTTATAAACTTTAGTTTTACGGTTACAAGAGTAGTATGTATGTATACTGTCATCAAACCAAGGGAGTCGGTCGGCTTATGAAACGGCACATTAGACCGAGAGGTGGTCTCTGGTTATTTTAAGAGGTTCATCGAAGGGCGAAGACTCTTACACCATCTTGCATTTTTTTCCAATACTCCTTTCTTGAAAGGCGAACATTTAATGCCTCATCCACTCCCGAAATCCCGAATGATAGCAGACGGCTGTTAGTTTGGCTCTTAAGTTGTTGGAATTTGTAGCTAGTTCTTTGTGGCATTATGAGGGGATATGCTTAAAGACGTTGTTGCAATTTTTTAAATGTTAAATATACTAAAATAAATTAGGAACTTAAGTCAGACTATGGTTTTCGAGTGGACTTCCAAGTAAGACCGTGTCATGTCACAAAAAACACAACATTCGTAATACTCGAGTATGACCTCATGGAAGTCTATCGAAGAATTCTCGGAACATACGTATCATATTTAATTGCAGCTAACTTTTAAGATTGTACTGATAAGTCTTTTATCAAATAAATATTAAAAAACAAACGCAATAATTTGTATTTACGTTTTCAAATCAAATGTAGGTATATAGGTATATACATTAGACACACCACTTTAGTAGGCGACAAAAAAAAATTGCTAATTGTTTAACCTAATACCTGCCAAAAGTTGAATTGGTATCTTGGGCTTCAGAATATATGTATAAAAAAAAGTTGCGATTTTTATGAACTTTTGGCTCCTTCAAACCAGCTGAAGTTTCGTAAAAAATGTTTTTTAGTAGGTACTTTGTTGGTTTATTGTTCAAATAATATTTAATGTCAATTTTTGTAAAAAAAATAATTGAAATCGTTAAACATAAATTGGTTTTAGGAAATAAAATGAAAAATAAAGATATAGCTTAATGCAGTTATTATTATTTATTATTACTAGCTGTAGCTACCCGACTTTACCCGTACTCAGGAATTGCCTATGACTACAATCTATATCAATGTTTTACATTTAAAACTTTAGCTCCCACGAGTGTCGAGCAATACCGTTTGCAGTTTTTTATTGGAAGTGCCACGCCCCTTTTCTCGATCCCGCCCATAGTTTTTTTAATGCTTTCTACAGGCAATAAACATCTATTTACCAAATTTCAAAGCTAAAGCTGCCGCAAATGTCAAGATATAGTGAAATTTTAATATATGGGTGTTCAGCGCCATCTATCAGAAAACTCGAAAACTTTTGATCCACGTGCACTTTTCACTTCCTACCGATATTGTGTAAATTTTAGCTTAATCGACCAACTTTTCAAAGAAAAAAAAACGTACCTACACTAAATATTTGCTTTGAAGAATGTTGATTCTTCATATCACTCCGACTTTCTGCTTCATTTTAGAATATATTTTAATAGTAACTAGTTGTTTGTAGCAACCTTTTTCTATTGGATTCGACATTAAAATAAGAATCTTATTTTGTAATAAACATTTTAAAGAAGTCCATTAATTTGTATATTTATTATTTTAATTAGATTCATGAGATAAGTTAAGTTCAAAAGGATTATTTTGTAATCAGCATTGAGAAGACAAAGAAATGATGCACCGTATCGATGAAGCAAACATACCTATATGACATCAATCGGTCAAGTCGTTCAGAACAGAGGTAAGAGAGACTGAGATTCCCATCTTCGACCTATTTACAGTAATTTGCCTACAAGCTACATTTTACGCTCCCAAAAAGTTTAGGTGCGCTAGTATTGTTGCATAGAAATTCGTATTGACAAACGTCAAAAATCCTCTCCACCAACACATTCGCACCTAATCTTTTTACCTTTTACTGTGGGCAAAGTTTCTGGCAGCGTTCATACATTTTAGCCGTTAAATTTGAAAATAGTTCGTTACGGCTACATTTTAGGTGAATATTGATTTATTTTACGAATAATTGCATATTTATTTAAAATAATTAACAAAAATAAAAAATGCATCGGAATTAAAGTAATATAAAAGCATTTTGAGTCAACTTACATAAGGCATTTAATGAAAATTGGTTAGAAATATTCATACATACAAGAATGTATATTTTCGAAAAGTCAAAAATATTAATATTAATTATAATGTAAATAGAATAAAAATAAATAAATAGGCGGCGCAACAGGCGGTATACACCCTAGGCCTAGCTTCTCGCAAGCATTCGTTTTGTGTGAGTTTCTATTTTTGGAACGAATGGAAGGGACCTACAATTTTATGCCGAGTCCGAACGGCTGAATTGAGAAGCTTTTTCAGGACAGTCATACTCTCGGATGTTTGTCAGACGTTCGCGAGAGGTGGCGCAGTAGAAAAAACCTTAAGATGTAATTTGTGTTTTTCCGAGGATCGAACATGGGATCCCTCGCACAGTAGTCCAGCACACTAACCACTGCGCTACTGCGCCTAGAATAAAGTAAATAGCTAGAATAAAGAAATTAATATTGCTCAAAATTCAAAATCAAAAAATCTATGGTAATTTGAATGTTTTTTTTTCTACTTTCTCTTATTTATAAATTGCTACTGATGGCGGTGACATATTAATATATTTTCGCAATATATTTTTTGTAGTCTTAAGATCAGTAGATTGTTTATATAAATATTTTGTTCTTTCTGTACGCTTGTATTAAGCAATAATAAACATTTCGGAAAAACACATGTCTAATTATGCAACTACATATTTAAATGTTTATGAATCAAATATGCTGTTCAACATTTGTTTATTTTTAAGCTAAGTTATTTGTGAGTAAATAGATATAATGTATATCTATATATTTTTTTATAAATATCAACTTTGTTTCATTAAATAAATTGATTTTTTTTCGCAAATTTCGTCAATATTATAGCCAAAATAGTACGTACATGTTATGTAGGCATGTATTTATTATGTTTTTATGCATATTTTATCTCTTTTAGATCCTTTGCATCTAAAAATTATTAAAAATTTCTTTGGTTGCACCTGAATGCTTTAATGTTTATCCCAGGAAGCTTAATATTTTATTTTCTATAAGCTGTTTTTAACTATTAAATTAGGCGTTTTTAAAAAATAGGGATATATTCGGTCTGTTTTTTTCCACATCTATCTCAGTGAAGTAAAGTAAAGTAGGATTTTGAACACGCAATTGCAACAACTATAGAGTCTCGAATGTGTCAAACAGTTCGTAGTTGTTGTAATTGTGTGTTAAATATCCTACTTTACTTTACTTCACTGAGATAGATGTGGAAAAAAACAGACCTATTATTGAAAACGGACTGAGATAAAATATCCTTATTCCCCACTTTTCGTGTTGAACTCCGTCCGAAAAATGTTGTATTTCTGAACTCTGTCACAGTTTATCAGGGTTGACAGCGAGACAACATTTGATTGGAAATGTCTTACCTTACCTCTGGTTCAGAAGTTACACGATTACTGATCCATAGTCGCACGACTAGCGTTACTAGCTGGCACTAGCTGGAATCGCTCGGCTTTGGTGGTGCCTAGAAATATTCTTGTCTATCAGGACAGTGCATATTATTAATGTTAATAATAGCTGGCACTAGCTGGAATCGCTCGGCTTTGGTGGTGCCTAGAAATATTCTTGTCTATCAGGACAGTGCATATTATTAATGTTAATAATATGCACTTATATATAAACTATATGTTTTCCCTAAAATCCGAGCAAATCCACTAAACTTTTTCTTAGTAAAAATCGTCCTTAAACTATTGCCAAAATTTGAAGAAAAAAATTAGTCAAATCGGTCCAGTCAAAATTTGAGTGTTTTCAGCAAAAAACGTGTCACAGCCGCAGCAATGCAATACATTTTTTTCTACACTGCGTGCATCGTATTCATCTGGCAGTTGAAAATGCGTCGAAAAAGCGGATACGCAGCAACATACCTACTCTATTTTGCGTATAATTATATGTTTTTGATTGATATGTATTAAGTGCAGAAAACCTCGAAAAGATATTTGCATCGAGTTTGGGGTGCATGAAAGTACTTTGTCGAAAATAAATAAAAACGCAGAAGAAATCGAGTGTAGAAAGTTCTCTGGTAAAAAATTTAAATATCAAAAGAAAAAGAAAGCCGAGGCACGAAATTCTTAACAAAACAATGTCCAAATGGTTTGGGCAAATGACCGAAAAATGCACATATCAGTGGACCAATCATTATTGAAAAAGCACAACAATTCGCGATTAAGTTGGGCATTACTGATTTTAAAGCTAATACCGGATGACTGCATCGCTGGAAAAAGCAAGAGAACATCATCTTTAGACAAATTCATGGAGAAGCCGGTTCCGCAGATGTAGCCGCTGCCGATCAATTTAAGGAAAAAGTCCTTCCAAATAAATTAGCAACAAACAACCTTGATGATATTTACAACGCAGATGAGAGTAGTTTAATATGTTTTCGTAGAAAAGAAATCCCTGTACCCTACAAATATAACAAGGAAGCCTGTATGACCAGCACTATATGGTGTGAAATTATAAAAGAGTTAGATGACCGATTTAATAAGAAAAAGAAAAAAATTGTCTGAAATTGTTAACGAGGAAATGGCTGATTATGTGGAATTTTTGGACCAAATTGTACCTGCACAAACGCCAACAAGAGAAGAAGCCGTAAGGGCTCTTCTTACTTTGAAGCAGTATTTAAACTTAGATGAAGGCAATGAAATTATATGCAGTGTTGAAGACATCCTTTTCAAGCAACAAACTCTAGAATTTATTCCGACAAGAATTGAGGATTACTTTACAAGCTTGAATTGAATTTTTGCCGCAATGTGATTTTTAATTGTTGCCTGTTACCTACCTTATTGAACCTCTCTTATGTGATTTTGAACTTAAAACAATGTGCAAACAATTAATAGGAAATAAACAGTTCTTTTAATAATTTGTGAAAGTGTCTGAGGTGCACAGAATTTGATTCTTTTAATTTTATATGTATAAGACATTTTCTTTCTTATAATTATGCTTTTTATATAAGAAAATATCTTTGTTTACATTTTATATAAGAAAGTTTCTTATATCGAATAAATGTTTATAAGAAAAAATACACACATGTTTTTCTATCTGTCAGCTTATGATTTTGACATTTTATCAGTACATGGAAAGGACATGCCGGAAGAAATTCCCTGTGCTGTTTCGAGCCATGAGGGCAAATGCTCGTTACTCGTTATTTTGCCAATGTTGTTCAAGCGTAAATCGATCCATTTCGTAATGCGAAAATTAAATACTCAATTTTTGTATTTTTTTTTTAATGCGAGGAACAAATTAAAGAAGTACCTATAATATCGCCATAGCTGCTCTTCTTAAAGAAACGTCGCTTTGGTGTAGGTACCTAGTTGCTTAAGCCCCAGGATTCTTCTTTCTTTTCCCATTGTTTGAAATTAAACCTCGGTATCGGTAGAAATTATCAGAATGTGTTGCATAAAGAAAACTTCTACTTATGGTTGTCTCTGTTAGAATTACTGCCAAAATGACTCTTGCAAGTAATTGTCTAGTTCCATTGCAAATGCGAGGTAGATCCGACTTCCGTAACGGGCTGTGTGGACAGAAATATTTAACTACCTGCAGTTCCAAAATCTATTACTGTATGAATAGATTTATGTCATACAAACTGGTGGTTTGGAAAAGCTAGTCTTAGGGAACCAAATAGTAGTACTGCATGGCTAACCTACAAAAGTGCTTGGTATTGACCAAACATTCATGTTATAAAGTTTAGCCACGCTCCTTTGTTCTATCTCGTCTAAATTTGTAAAATGCTTCCATACACCAAATCTCAATGCTAAAGAAGTCATAAATGTCAAGATAAAACTTCTCACTTCATAACAAATTTAATATATTGTTACTCTCAACTCGACAAATCGATAAAAAGTAACAACAGAATGCACTACGGTTGTCAACCACTCTGTTGCATTTAATATTTTGTTGCCTATTGCTGATCGCTGAGTTGGCGCAAGTGGTAGTAGCTTGGTCAAATCGATGATCATTGGCCACTCGTCAGTCGAAAACCATGCCGCCTTCCTTGATATACCCCGCCCCCTAATACTTTTTGTAGACGCTGCAAGGACATTAATAAGAAACAATCTATTTCTTATTTCCTCTACAGGTGTCTGGCCCGCCCTAGCGACGATTAGACAAAACTTCAGACATACGACATACCTATAGCAAATTATAAAATTAGAGAAATTATCCTATATCTGTGTTAAATTGCACCACTTTTCTTCACAACAATTTCATAATCGAATACACAAATGGTAACAAAGCGGTTCACCCTAGAGCGCTTCTTCTTACGGGAAAAAAAAAATCTGACTTTTTGACTTATGTCCCATATTATGTTACCCAGATTTGGGTATGTGGAAAGCTTAATATATACAAAAAAATATTCTAAATATTCTATTCTTGTCTCACTTTGCACTTAAGTGACTTGTATCAGCTGCGTTATCTTAAAGCTTTTATTTGAACACAAAATTTCGCCTAAAATGCCTCAACATGTATATGATAATTTATGTACAGTAGCAAGTGTTGTAAAAAATAGCTAGTCCCCGCTGAAATATAGCTAAGCAAATATTTTTTGATAATGGAGACATATTAAGTATATACGAATTAAATTGGTTTCATATACTAAAGTGAAAGTATACTTCTAGTCGTAATGCGTAGGCATTTAGCATTTCCTGGTATTGGGGTAAATTCATAAATGAATTCGGTACTAGATAATAATAATTAGTGATATGCACAATTCTATGATAAGTAGTATGAAAATAACAAAAGGAAACAAATATTTAACCAAGGTCAAATCACAGTCTATAGAGATGTTCAAAAACAGTGCAAGGTACGCGTTCTGGCATCTATTCCGTAGATCTAAACCTGAAATGTGTCGTACAATCTATACATACATATAATAAAACTGTAGGACTTTTCTTTGTCAGCTAAAAACTCAAAAACTACTGGACAGATTTCGACGAAACTTTTTTTAAAATGTTCCTTAAGACTGTAAGACTGCTATAGGCTATGTCGTTTATAGCCACGTCCTTAGGAACAGTTTTTAGCCAAAAAGAATTTTCTGAAGTGAAAATATATACATACACATATACCTTGCTACAAATGGATGTTTATACTTTTGCGATCGTCAAACAAAAACAATACGTATACTATACATTCGAAAAGGGTTGATTTGTTTTCGCAGTGAGTACTATGGTCAGTTATATATGTAGGTATGTATATTATGATCGAGAGACGTATAATACAAAACAGGTTTCATTTCGGAATTTCATTCGATATGGTGTATGGTAACAGTGTAGGTTTGGGGTAGGTAGTTGTTCGGATTTCATAGTAAGAGGGAAACAAAGGAAAGGTAATACAGCATTACAAACAAGTATAGCATGATCAAAGAGAGGGAGGGCGATGAAGAGGGTGCACATTATATCCAATACATTACATCCATTATCGATATCGCCACGCCAAAATTGGACAAACGGGGGTGACGCCTCCCATACAAAAAACATCTTATATGATTTTCATGAATCTTTTTTTTTTTTTTTTTTCGTATTGCTGTATATTTCAGGTTTAGGCAGAAAGAAAATTCCAGAAAATAGATTTATTCTCATTTTTCGCATTTTACAAAAGAACATTATTGTCTAAGACCTAAGCAATTATTATCTAAGACCTAAGCAATACAATTCCTGTGCACGGGCAAAGCAGGGCGGGTACAGCTAGTATGATCAATATAACATAATGGACTAAATGCGAAAGGAAGGCAGGTAGGGAGGTGTGGTAGTTTTGAAAGACCTAAGTGGCACTATGCCGTTTTGTTACCACAACTCTTTTGAATTGGTGGTGAAAGTTTGTTAAAGAGAGAGCCAACTCCAGTCTGTGAAATTCAAGAAAGCGAAATGTAGATTATTGATTCAACAGCAGAAAACACCATAAACGTTGCTATGCCATGTAACCCAAATGAAATAGATCAAGTGAGGACAGTTTAGTCCGGCATTCTACCACTAATTTTGATTTTGAGGTTATATTGACTAGGTTGGCTGGGCTGTCAATAAATGTGTCTGTCTTTTGCATCGAAGTTACTTTTGTGTGTAGATAGTTTGATTTGATTGCAACGGACAGTAAATAGTTCCGCCTGAAACACGCTACAGGTATCTGTTATCTGCCTATAAGACTTTAAAATATCCATATTCACCCTTCTGTCTTGCCAGTCTAATTTTGTAGGAAATTCTACATACTTCAAATTGTTTTGTGAAAACCTGCTGTAATGTTTGTAATGTGAATAGGAAAAGCTGCAGTAGGACTGTGTTGAAAGCGATGGTGTTGACCGTAGAGAGCCTATGGTTATTTATAATACTTACTTACTTAAGGTAGCGGTACAGTCCGGGGTGGACCTGGGCCTCAACCAACAAGCGTCTCCAGCCATCACGATCTTTGGCCAGCTGTCTCCAGTTTCGCACGCTAAGTTGGTTAAGGTCCCCTTCCACTTGCGTGCGCTACCTGAGTAGCGGTCTTTCTCTACTGCGCCCTCTCGGGTGTGGATTCGAAGGGTGCCGTGAAATAAAGTCGAAGGAAATTAGGTCAAATCGACTTCATTTCCATTTTAGATTGGAAATATTGTCGACTTTATTTCCATAGAAAAATGGTAATAAAATCGAAAAAGGGAATTATTTCCATTTTTTTTTTTTTTTTTTGGAAATAAAGTCGAACACAAACATTTTTGCAATTCGACATTATTTCCAATCTAAAATGGAACTAAAGTCGATTCGGCTTATTTCCTTCGACATTATTTCACGGCACACCGATTCAAAGATCTTCCCGGCCGGGGTATTCGCGTTCATTCGCTCTACATAACCCAGAAACCTCAGTCGTTGGACCTTCACTATTCTGGCTAGGTCAATGTCGCTGTACGTATCTACAGCCCTCCTCCATTCACCACCTATGCAGATGGGACCGAAAATTACTGGAAGAATTTTCCTCTCGAAGCAACCAAGAGTAACCTCATCTACTTTTGATGGAGTATCTGCACCAGAGAAGGACTGGTATGATTAGGGTCTTATAAAGGGTCACTTTAGTTGTTCGATAGAGGGCTTTGCTACTCGGTTGCTTTCTTAGTCCAAAGAAACAGTGATTGGAAAGAGTTATTCTTCGCTTAATCTCAGCGCTGGTGTCATTTCCTCAGTTCATAGCGGAGCCTAGGTAGACAAAGACCTTAACTGTGGTTAGGTGTAATACTATATGGAGCTATTTAAACTTTATAGAGTTTGGTTATTATAAGCTTCTTAGAATCGACTACCATACTATATAGGTAGTATTATAGGTGAGGATTTGTTGTATTACGATTATGTTCATTCATGATGGGGTCAGTTTTGACTAAAGGACCCATCATTGCCAAAAGGTGCACTACAGTCGTAGAAGATATTCATGCTTTCATTACCCGATGTTCAGTTTTAACTTTCTAGTTGAGCTTAAGAGATCCAGGATCACTCCCAGCACTGGACTCCAGGGAAATCTGTTGGCAGTTTAGGCGAGGAAGGGTGAAGTTGTGTATATTTTTTGTTTTGCTGGTGAGAAGCATCAGTTTGGTCTTAGTCGGGACCAATACACCAAACATTCTGGGCCAGGTGGTCACTAAAGAAGTGAAAGTAGCTGCTTCTACCTACAGAGGAGATAGTCAACATAAACTATAAAGGACTACTTGGTTTCTGAATGGGAACTGGGTGTTTTTGAAGAGAAATTGCTTCGATTTTTTTCCATTGTAGTTGCTGCAATTGGTTTCCTAGATATTGCTATAGGTTCTTTTGGTACCTTAAACAGTGGAGAAATTAGATTATAGTTTGACAGAACTTTTATGTAAAAAATACTTTTTTTGAAACTTTATTATGTATAATTATTTCCAAATTGAATATTAATTTATTATGCTAGGTACTCCCTTAAGGGACTTTTTAAACTTTAAAATTCGTGCAACCCTCTGTGTGACTACGGACATGTATACAGTTTTTCTGTTTTTGCTCTGTCAACTTTGCACTTTTAAGTCTATTGAGCGATGAGCATTATGTCACCAATTTACATAATATATATAGAGAGAAAATGGCAATGGAACCCGAAATAATTTTTTGGTTGCCTAATAAAGTTGTATCGGTTTCTCTTGGTTGTTTGAATTATTACGTCGATTTTTATTTTTTTTCTTGGTATTGGGTAATAAATGTGATAAAGCGATTTTTATAGATTTTATAATACTCGTACCTACTTTTACTTCATTGTTGCAAATATGTTATCTAAAACGAAAAGTATTTTATTGAAGCTATTGCATTATTCTTATCTATATCCTGGATTCTTGGTATTCGTTTCCTACCTTCATATGGAAATAACCAATATAAATGTTTTTTTTTTTTAGAAATTATTACCCATTCAATGAGTTACTAAATAATTTATGTTATCAAATTTATCCCTACCAGCCGCAGGTGGTCAAACTCCATCACGTGCTCTATCACTCTCTGTCACGTATTTGGTTCATGCTGGATCACAAGCGCTTCAATAGTATAATAATACTGAAAAGATGTTATTACGGATCACTGCATCATGGGGACACTGCAGAAGCTAAATGGACGAGGAAGAGAAGGAGACTATTCACAATATCCTATACGAACCTACCCCACCCCTCTCGACTGGAAGAAAACTACATCTTGGAGAATACTACATACTTCGAAATCTCGGTAATCCGCTTTATAATTAGAAAACTAGGCCTTAAGAAAAAAATCCAACTCCCCACAATGCAAAGTTTTTCAATATACCTATCTGAACGACATCGAATGGATTTGATTTAATTACTAAATATGGGGTTATATACATTTTCTCTACATCTGATGGTTTTTTATGGATCTATTATACCACGAAGCCGCTCAAATATCAGTGTTTACCGGATATGTCCCCTATCGCCAGCAATTAAATTTGTGTGATTATTTTGTTTTATTATCTTATCTAGATAAAAATTGCCAGCTTTAATAGCTTTAATATAATGTATGAGGCAAATAATTAAGGTAGGAAGTGTTTCAAAATTGGTATTGCCATTACAAGTGACACATTGTATGTGGTCCAAACAAAATATTCTTTTTAAATCATTTTTATTTTGACACTGACAGCTTTTTCGCTCTCTCTTTTTCATTTTGGGTCAGTATTATACTTCTGAAGGAAGAAATTAATTATGTACTTAATTTTAAAAATGCGATTATTGGGAATAAGTTTTGGCCGAAATGAAGCACCCACTACAACGTCTTCTGCACTCAAATGTGTGCAAAAAGCTTCATGAGACACGTTAGCTTATGGACTCTTATTGGTCATGTCAAGAAATTATTGCATCCACAGAGACTAATGTGGTGCGATCACTGGCTCTTGTTTTTCAAAAATGCTGCTGCGGAAATGCCGCGCCGTTCTTTTTGGTCAACACCGAGTGCTACAGAATGATGATTACCGCATTTGTCTGGGATGAAATTTACATGGACTTGGACGATCTTGGGTTTTAGCCTGATTTTTACTTAGGGATTTAAAATAGGTATAAAAAATAAAGAATCTGTAAAAAAATTGATAACGAAATAATAATAACAAAACATATTTAATTTTGACCGCAGTAATACTTTGCTGATATTTAAAAAAAAACTGTTTCCAAACTCCAAAGACAAATGAAAACAGCATTGGTGTTCACTATTTCTTGACTCTCACTATATTTGATTTTTTTTGGAGTTTATCAAAGGTCATGGTAGTGCCCAGCCAAGTTCTCTAATAAAGGCACACACCCGTTTTTACAAGAAACAACTCTGTTGCTTTCGTTTTCGACTCCCCTCTAACTTCGGAACCAATAATTTAGCCAAACATTCAAACTTGGAGCATTTACTGAACTCATTTAAAATGTTCACCTCACCAAATTTCAACTCTGTAGCATTAGTGGCTCTGAAAATACAGGGATTCAAAAATCACAAAAACCGCAACTGTCTCTATCTGACTCACTCACTCACTCACTGACAGATCATCAAAATTATGAAGTCCTTGCTGTCATCCTGGAATCGTGAGATTTGGCACAATCACAGATTATACGATATGCATTATACAGAAAAAAAAATAGGAAACTTCAGATTTCCAGTTAGGGGGAGTGGAATCAGACCACATTTCAAGAAATATTTATCATTTATTTGAACATAAAAAATAATAAAAAAAAAATCGGTGGGTAGGTTTACTAGCTTCATTATTATTATTATAATATACGAGCACATGAAAACTTGACCAGTGAACGAATCTACCATTTTTTTTACATTGAACTTTCTTATACTAAGAACTTGGCGTACATTTTGGATCTCATTTCTTTTCGTGGCTGATTAGTTACACACTTTTTTTTTTATTCTATACATATTGAAGAACTTGGACTTGAAGAACTTTTTTACATTTATGCTTTTGGTGTGTTATTAGTTTTAAACAGAAAAAGAAAATTGTACCACTCGTTATGCCTTATGTAATTTGGTGTTGTTTAACATAGCACATTTGGGTGAACCCATTTACGATATCTGCCCAAAATGCCTCGTCGACCAGTTACATTCATTCTTGTGTATTACAAATTGCAGTAAAGCGCACTGTAATGAAAGTAACACAATCTCTCTGTTGTCAGCGTTTTCGTTTTGCCATGGCCAACCGCCGATCAGCATCGTCACGACGATGATTCAATAAAAGCAGGATCAGAAGCAGCGTTGTGCCATTTTGGCACCCTACAGTCCGATTGGCATCTTGGCACCTTCAGTTCTCATTTGGCACCTTATGAGCTGGATACATTTTAATACATAATATTTAAAAAAAGCATTTCAATGTTTAAAATTGATTGAGAGTGCAAGTCATTTTCTCTTTCATCTGCGAACACTTATTTCATATTCACAGAACTGAATCATTTTTAACAACATAGAACGCAGCCCTTGTGTATGAAATCTATAGCATTCTCGAAAACGAGAATGAATTCTTATTGTTTATTTATGTTATTTAAATATTTATTTTTGTTTTTCAAAAACCGTGGTACTTACTTTAAAAAAGTTTTTTGTTTTGTTTTTAAAGTTATATTATAATACCTATTTACAATGAATTTCCTTTGTGTTTTTATAGTTTTTAATTGTTTATTTACGTTGTTCTATTGGTTAATGAAAAAAACTTAATAAAGTCATTTAAAACATACTGAAAATAATGTCTTTTTTTCAAGTAGTGAAACATACATATCGTATATTCATACACAAATAATCGTAGTGATACTAATGCGAAATTATATGTTTCTTGTGTTTTTAAATATCTTTCTGCCGTTGAAGGGCTGGTGGCACCCTGTTGGCACCTTTGGTTACCGTCAATGGCACCTAAGAAATTTTTTTTGCGGCAACGCTGATCAGAAGCACACGAACCAGAACCACCATCGCGAAGGGCGCCAAAAATTGATAACGCTTTTTTGTAGAACTTTTTACTTTCTAGGCGGAAGGAGTAATTTAAAGAAAATGATACTTTAACTAAAAGATTATATCGTCGTCGTTCAATGAAAACTTCCTAATCCCATTTTTATCAAAACTGAGATAATATGCATTATTGGATTTTTAATATTAACAACTTCAAATGCAAATATCTCAAAACCAATAAAATGGACTAAGGGAATTTTCATCGAACGACGACGTATGTATCATTTTTTAAAGCCCGGAATATGGTTTTCACTTGTCTATAATGTGCAATTTCAGGCCAAGGACTGTAGCTGAAGAATGTTGTTGACATTGGAACTAATATAATTTAAAGAAAGTTTGCATATACCTACTCAAGCTTGCACCCATTCCATAATCCAACAGTGACCCCAAGCAAGGGTGTATCAGGGGCAGCGTGCCCCCCATACACATTTCAAGGTACAAGGGTAGCAATTCGCGCGCGGTCGGTGCTGTTTTCTAATAAATTTGTCCATTTATTTCCCATTTTCTCAAAAACTAGAAGACACAAATCAATCTGGTTTTCAGTGTTCGATTGACAATTTATTTGGGTAATAAAAACTATAAATAAAATGAGTATCTATTTTCTCAATACATATTGAAAAAATAAAAAAAAATTTTAATTATTTTTCATTAAATTTGAGGTTTTTCAAAAACTATTAACAGATATAACTTGATTTACAAATAATATCAAAAAACAGATTCCTGGCTTCAAAAAGTCAAAAAAAAAAAATCTCCTCCTTTTCATACAAAATTTTTCTGAGATCATCGCATTCAAAATATCATAAAAAATATTAGCGAAGAGATTTTTTAAAAACCAATAGTCACTACTCACTAGCATGCGGGAATTATATTACATATACACATGATTGATACATTCAGACTGACAATAGCCTCCCCGATTTTTTTTATTTCTTTTAATACTTCTTCCGGGAAAGGCGAACCTATAACACTTCAACAGCGCCCCGAGATGCTTGCAAATGAATGTTAGTTCTGCACTTAAATTGCTGCAAATTGAATACTTCTGGAAATATATCGCCAGGAAGCGAGTTCCAAAGTTTGCTTGTACTGTAACAGAAGAAGTTTTGGAAAGTTGATGTCCTCGCAGTTGTCAAGTGTACTGTATGGTCATGACATGAGCATTAGCAGCCTATCTTGTGGGGCACCCAAAAGTTGCATTTCGAGGGATAATATCTTTGAGTTCCTCGGAACATCTACCATGGAAGTACCTATAGAACAAGCATAGGTCAGCGACTTGTCTTCTGTGCACCAATGGCTTTAGTTCTTAATTGAAGCCAATTTTTGTAGGTTCAGTTTGAAGCTTACGTCCATAGTGGCGCTAAAAAACTTTTCCAATTTCAGTCCAGTCACCGAATAAAGTCATACATTTTTTTATTTATTGTGAAATCCAAAAGAAAGATTTGTGGTCAGATACTGACTGCAAACAATGTTGATTATGATTGTTAAGATTCTCATGAATATAAAAAGAACGCAGTCTGTGTTGATAACATTTTCTAGCGATGACGGTGTAGATAATTATTCTAAAAATAATTTTCAGTTTGCCGTACAAATATTTGCTTCACGTTCGGTTCGGATTAAAAATTTCATTCATCTTTAAACACAAACATACCTAATTATCTTTATGATTTCCTGGTTCCGTTTATAAGCAATTTAAGATTAGTCTGTAGTTATATTGCACGATTAGGAAATTATTGCAAATATTTTGCTTTTACTTTTATGGGGGTGCAATTTGGTTGACCGACCCAATTCCCCATCTGTAAAATTACCAAGTCATTCATATCCTAGGAGCTTCTATCCTCAATCTAGCCATTAAATCAAAAGGATGTTAGTGTAAAGCGCTGGAGGCGGCTTATCGCTTATGCTTAGGTATATTAACAAGTTCGGCGAAATTGTCGAAGAATTGTTTCCCCTAAATATATTATTCTTCAAGTAGAGAGAGCCTGGGTAAATGCATAGAAAGTGAAGTCTGTTCCTCCTATTTTTTATTGCAGCTTCTGTAGAATGATTTGCAAGGTGACTCAGCCTAAGGGCATATCTCCTAATTGTGTAGTAAGGGCACCAAATAAAGTAATATTGTACTGATGAAGGTAAAGAGTTTGCAAGTAGAGAGATGCATGTAGAAATTCTCCCTTTCCGGTAGAATCGACGTGTGGCCGGCACATAAATAAGAGGAATTTTAAATTGATTTCGTACAAATTTTCAAACTCGACTCAAGTCCGATTCAAAGGACAAGTAAACTCAAAAGTGTGTTTCGCAATTCTGTACGTCTATTGCTGCGACCTACCACTGTACGGATTTGTTTCTATCTTTATATTTGGATATTTCGGCAACTCTGGCAACACTTTGGTACTAACTATTCGAAATCAATCACCACAAGCATTAATGGGTTCTTATACTATCAATACCCATCACTTAAAGTTTGACATAAATCCAAACCTAAAACATCTATTGTATTGCAAGCAATCAGTTATTTTTATCAAAAAAAAATTATGAAAAAGATTTCTATTAGGTTTTGTCGCACTTACTCGTAATGAGACAATGTTATAGGCTGAATGCACCCATCTTAAAATTAACACTAAAAGTCCTTCTGACCAATATTTGCCCACTGGAATGGTTCGTTGTTTTTCTGATTTCGAATCAGGGAATCAATTTGACTATAATAATAAGCCATGTGCCATAATTCATGTGCTTTTTATTACCGACAATAAACCTTGGGCAGAGAATATAATTTTGTTTCTGCTGTAACTTGTGGAAAATTTCAAATATAAAAAAAATCTAATAGGTACCTAGTCAGTCCAAACATATGACTTGTAGTCGAAAATATTCCAACAAATATCTTCTATCTTAATTGCTTGCACTTTTACCACCCATATCCGTTTCTAATCACAAAATAAATGATCTCAAATACCATATTCGATGTTGGTCAAAGTTTGTATGGATAAGACTTTCCCATTATAGGGGAACCACATTTACCCCTATTCATCCATTAGTCATATGTCATGTCAACTCATTTTCAAATTAAATAAATTCTAAAGCAGTGTAAATTATTATAATTAAAATACTAATTATAACCGTCATAGTTGACAATTTTTTTCACCTAACTTACAAGATTATACTTATCCGCCGCATTCATTGTAGATTACAAACTATAGAGTTATCAGTCATATCATAGTGCGTTTCGGAATGATTTGCAGAGATAAAAAATATAAACATATAGATACATATACATTATACTTTATACATATAGCTTCAGAGTGAAAAAAAAAAATATAAATGTCTGGGCGCAACCTCTTTACACTATCTGCACGGGCTGACATATAAAAGCATTGCTAATACCAACAACAGGGGTAGTTATCTTACTAGACGCCCAAGAACGAGTTCGTGGCCTAAAACAAATCGGCAACCGACCGTATCGAGCAGGTTGATAATCAGAGGTTAATTAATTTTATTCGATAGTTGTAAAGTACTCGGTAAAGAAGTCGGTTACAAAAAAGTTGAATTTTTCTGCGCATTTCCAAACTAAAATAAAAATGAAGTTACTACCAATTTGTTTGCTGTTTGTGATGTGCCTTGTCGCGAAAGGTGAGACCGATGATAAGTGTTTAACAAATTTGTCGAAAAGTCTTCTCGAAATGGATTATTAGTTAAAGTTAATTATTAAAAACAACAGTAACCCTTACACTCAAAGTAGTATACCAAAATTTGAAAGCCAGAAATCTTTTTTTTTTAATCAAATTAATTTTGTCAACAGTTTTTGAAAAAAATTAAATTATTAGTTTCAATAATTAAAAAAAAAATAATTTTTAATTGTGATATTAAATAAATACTAAATTGGTGGCGAGATCCACTGTTCACACAAATATTTAATCCAACAAAAAAAAATATGTTTTTTTTGTGCACGTGGTCTTAATTTGAAATTTATAAATGAATGAGTTAATCCTAATAAGTGCAGTTCAGCAAGTGTTTTAGTGGCACCCGGAATACAGCTCGGGTGGAAGGCTTGCCTTGCATTCCGCCTCCCATCCCAGTCACTCAGCTTGTGAGGTATAGTTTCTTACTGGAAAAACACTATGGTCCATTTGCTCAATGATGACAACTCGAATGGAAGTTTTTATGCCTAAAAAAAAAAAAAATATGTTGCCTTTTTGGTAAAAAAAATAACGAAGAAAGTTTCAAGTTATGAATTAAACTTTTATTAGTAGGTATCTACTTAGTTAAAAAAAAAAACAATAATGAAGATATAAATATACAGGGTGTCCCAGTTGAGCGGTATAATCCTTAAAGGGACAATTTCTGAAGTTCCACCGAACAGAAAATTGTATGGCAGGGTGAGGGGGTCTATTCTCACGATATTTCTATATATAGCCCTTCAAAGTAGGTGACCTCTAATTTGGAGGTGTTAGCACTTAAAACGCTATGACTTTTTTACTATAACTTCTGATCGTACGTAAAAAGGTTTATAGTAAGTCTTCCATAATATGATGAAATTCACTGAATTCATGAATTTAAATATATACTGCGCACCTATTCGGTTCTACGATAGCGACGACGCCGCCGCCGCGCCGCCCAGCTATTCATCAGGCGCAAGAGCGATGTCACCGGGACACTGCCTTTTTAAGTGAGAAAATCGTATTCAGTGTGCGCACTCAATTCGTACGACCAAAATTCATACGTTTACGTACGAGACAAATTCGTATCTAAAAAAACGAAACTCTCTCAGCGGAATTAATAAAAAAGCCCTATCCGCTCTTTAAAACATCTTTTAGCTACCATACGGATAGTGGACTTATTCGTTTGATAGCTTTTATTATTCATAAATTCATCTTATATCCATATTAGCTATCCACTCTTTATCACTAAACGCACGGCAGCACTGCGTCCAAACTGTACTAAACATGGTTGTAAATCTGTCATATTCCATCAGCTGACATGACACTATAATGCTCAGAGCATTTTCGTTTGCGAATTTTAGATTCTCTCTGAAATTCTCTTCCAGCTTTTAAATTTCTCGCGTCCAATCGAACTTTTTGTTGGTAAACGTGTATTTGAAATATGTGTATAGCAAGTTAACTGTGTGTGCAAGTTAACCACTCTCTATACGCCGAATTCGTTGAATTAAGTTATCCGCTCCTTAAAACATGTCAGTGAAAGCTAAGATATGTTTATAAATAATATTTACGACTTAAAAGATGTTTTAGAGCTAATTCGCCACTATGCGGTATTTATTAATACGGGGGTCTGCATTTAAGTGGTTAATGCCCAAAACACACGTGCAGAATTCACTGCGCAGCAGGATTAGAATACACATGTTCTTATGTGGTGATACAATTGTAAATTCTGCACCCACCGCAGCACTGCAACATGTCTCTCTTTCTAAATCCACTGCATAGCAACGCAGTAAATTAAATTAAATAGAATTTTTAAATTACTACAGCTACTGATGCATCTCGTATGCATCGAAAAAAGAGACGGGAATTATTTGTCGTCTGTGTTGCACTCTCGTATTTTTCCTCGCATTGACAGCAACTGCTGCAAATTGAATTCTGTACATCTGTTTCATCTGCAGCACTGTTTGCAGTGAAGCATTCAGAATTTCTGCACATGTGTTTTGGGCATAAGGCCCATCCGAAAATATCGACACATCATAAAACTTACAGAAAACTGAAGACATTTGAAGAAAAGTATTAGTATGTACAGTGCGGTTCACTTGTTTATACGCACAAGACTTACGTTTTATTTCTTGCATTTTTTCGTAATATGTGGAACAAAGAGAAAAAAAACTTATTTGGCAGAAAGGTACATTCATACACTATAAAACAAACGGGGTATTCCATGACAAAGTGAACATTGGTATCCAATTATGAAGATAATTATTTATTATTAACTATAAGATAAAACAAAAGCCAAAACACAAAATCAACATAATCCACAAAAATAAGATTGTTTTTTTATTTTTTTTAATGGTTATCAAAGGCTTACGATCAAAAGTTGTTTCGAACGCAACTTTTTTTTTCCAATGTTGGAAATACTTAACCGTCTTTTGTGTGCTCTGGGCGAAATAAAAACGCATCTGAAGTGTTAATTAAATTTCGCGATCTTTCTGCTTCAAATACGAGAAATTGTATTTTGATTTGTGTAAGTGCATCAATAATATTTAAATAATAACAAAACATCATTTTGCTTGTCCCACCCGTGACAAATATACAGAAAAAGTTTTTTTTATTAGTTACTGACATAGAGGTTATGTCTAAAATTTGATAAATAATATTATTATTTTACAATGAAAACCTATGTGACTTTTTTTTCTATTGTGAACGTTATTCAGAGAGTTTTCTAGAAGAATAATAGTGTCCCACCCGTGACAGTCACGGGTGTCACGGGTGGGACACTTGTCCCGGAGGTCTATTAGGCTTTCAAGTCTGCTAGAGTTATACGTTATTAGCCCGTATTTTGCGTGACCAACAAACCAGAGAGAATAGACCACCAGTTTCGGCCAAAAATGAGAGAGTTTCAAAAAGTTATTAGGTGGTTAAGGACGTGTGCCATGTTAAAGTAAATGGAGGCGAATTTGGTCACGCATACACTGGCACTTAATAACATTTACAGTTATTTCTGTGGTACAACACCTATTCACAGATAGAAAAAGAGGCGGAGCTACTTATTTCAAAACTGGCTTTATGGATCTCCCATTGTTGCCTGAAGCTGGTGGTCTATTCTCTCTGGTTTGTGGATTTGGAACTTGCTACCCCAAAAGTACAATCATATCACTATTTCAAGAAATTTAACAATATCCCTTACGTTTAAATCTCAACCAATCACGTGTAGGGCCCTTAAATTAAGTGTAGCTCAGATATACTCGGACCTAGACAAAAGTGATTGGAATGACTCAGACTGCGAGCCCTTGGCCTCGTTAATTCATAGTAAATAACATTTAAATTAATGACATTATAACTTTTTTGTTTTCTTTTAAATTGACCTAAAAAAATATCGTTTCTTGCAAAGAAATTCGTACGTGTCCCACCCGTGACAAACGTTGTCCCACCCGTGACATTTACATTTTTATTTTTTTTTGTCATAAGACAATAATTTTTATTTTTATTCGCTTTTTGTTATAGTACCTAAGAACGTTTTATGTAAGAAACAAAAGGTTTTAAATAAATATGTGAAATAAATTCGCAGAATTTCTGTAAAAACATTCACTGCTCGGAAATCATGTCTTTTATTTGTCCCACCCGTGACAGAGAAAAAGATCTTGTCTATTTTCAAAATAAATTAAGGTGGCGTATTTTTCTTTACGTTAAAAATGAACTAACAAATAGAACTATTGGTTTAATGAAAGTCTAGGTAGATTTGATACAGCAATGTATAAAATTTGAAAAGGAAACAACAAATTTATTATACAATTGTCCAACCCGTGACGATGGAATACCCCAATTACATAATTTTAAATGATGATGGACCCATAATGGTAGTTTTACTCATTTTTTCCTATACCATGCAAAAATGTATTAATTTTTTTTGGTTCACTTGAATAGACGCACCGGTTAAATTGGTTAGTTAACAACAAGTGCTCGGAGAAAGAACAGTGAAAAGTTAATTTGAAAGTAAGACAACTATTATTTTATATAAATTTTTTTAAGATAGGCACAAAAAAAGTGTTGAATTTGCAGAAAAGGTAAAAGTTGAAGATGTGACAAGGAAAAACCACTAAAGTCGATTTTGATAAATTTTCAACAAAACTACAAAAAAACCATTGCCTAATCAAGCATGCAAGCAACCCACGCCTTGAATTTGCAAGGTCTCACATGGCATGGGATATGAACATTTAAGTGGTCTCCAGAAATTGAAGCAAAGTTGACTTATGATGATCCTGCAACTACAGCTATTACTTTCATGATTTCCGGGAAAAAACTATGTTTTGAACCGTTATTATTCGAAATTAGGGGTAGTTATGGTATGGGGTGCAATTTCATTCTTCGGCGCTTTTAAAATGGAAATCTTGTTCAATAAAATCACTACTACTTCTTGCAAAACTTTTTTGGAAGCAGTTTTTCCCGTATTAAAGAACCTTTGTGAACCTATTTGATAGATATTTCAGATGGATAACGTACCTATACACAATACACGCCTTGTTAAAGAAAGGATTGCCAGTGAAAATATTGAAATATTGGACTGTCCGCCACATTCTCCTGTTTTGAATATTATTGAAAATGTTGCCCCGTGAAATTTATTGAAGCAACAATCAGTATCAACACAATCAATAGTTGATTGCGGCGATTAAAGCTTCTTGACGGAATATATCCTCGAATTGCCTTAAAAGTTCATAAATGGCTCTTTGAAGTATAGAATTTTTGAGATTATATCCAATGGTACTGCCTCAAACATTATGAAAATAACAGAAAATTGATTAAAATAAATAAAAAAAAAAAAAAAATATCGCAAAAATTTGTTTTTTGTTTTTAGACTTTTTTACAGGTGCGGTACAGGTTCAAGTGAACCAACAAAATGCATACGTTTTTGCATGGTATAGGAAAAAATGAGTAAAACTACCGTTATGGGTCCATCATCAAGTTGATGTGAGACCTCTAATTTAATTCAAAGTAAAATAATTGTGAGCGATAATTTTGCGTGTTTCCTATTGCCAGTTGCTTATTGATTGTTGCCTCAATCTGAGAGCCGCCTACAACAAACAAAATTTTAAACTTGATGATGGACCCTGAGCCGACTTATAGTGTATGAATCTACCTTTCTGCCAAATAATTTTTTTTTCTCATTGTTACACATAATACGAAAAAAACCGAGAAATAAATCGTAAGTCTTGCGCGTCTACACAAGTAATCCGCACTGTATGTACCTACCTACTTTGGAAATCTGAAAAAAAAAAAATTACAGACGGAATTATAAGCACCATTGACGAGCTTGAAACCTCACTTAAAAGCTACTTTCCTTCGCTTTCAGTTCACGAATATTTGCCAACAACAGAGAAACTGTGTCTTTCAATATTCGTCGAAAAGGATTTGGATGCGATTTGGCTTTCGGTTCCTTTTGGGAAACGCTGTAGTAGAGAAAAAGGAAAATAAGCATGCACACAGTGTCAAATGAAAATTAGTGAAGCGACTTTGACCACCATACCAGATTTACTAAATTCAAAATTTATTTTTATGGATTGATTAGTATACAAACAATTCACAAAAAATTATGCATTTTTTCCCAAAACTATTCCTCAATGCAGCATCGAAATTATGCCTCAGTTGGCATCACTGCTTCGCTGTTCGGAGTCATGTTTTAGGAGGACATCAGTTGGAGATTTGTGTCATTCATTTTTCGGGAGTTGCATAATTCTAGAGTTTTGGTTTCGAGTGGGTAGGAAAAATGATTTTTTTTTTTTAATTTTGAGTTTGAAATTCATTTATTTTTATTTGATAGAAATAACTTGATTTAAAAATAATATGAAAGAATAGATTTCTGATGCACATTATAAAACACTTTTCTAAACAAATATTTTTTAAATATTTTGTAGATACATATTTGAAATGTGTTGTATTTTTTAAAAGTCGTAAAAAGGAAATTGAAAAACAAACAATATTGTAGGTTTTTGGATGCTAAAATAAACTATGTAGAGCCTCTTCTCTTTCGGGTGGTACTTTTAGTATTTTATTCACTTAAACCTTAAAGTGTAGTGCTTGATCACTCTGCTAAGAATGAAATAAAAATGAATTCAGGCTCTGCTTTTATACTTATCATCGAAAGCTTTTATCAAATTAAATAAAGCTTTAAACAGCTGCAATACGCTTTTCATACACGGGCGAAAGCTTTATTAGATCATAAAGCTTATGCGGCTGTTTTAAGCTTTTTACATGTCGCAAGCTTTAGCAAGAGCTTTTAGGATCTAAATTTTAATAGGGTGTCATACCCGAGTTTGGCAAAAGTATTCAATATAAATCAAGTTTAAGATAATTATTAAGTTTAGAAATTTATTTAAGTGAAAAGTTAAAAGTAAGTACTTAAAAAAATTATATAAAAGGGTAAAAATAATTAAAAAATAATAACTGCTACAACTGTGATATATTAGGATCTACCTAAGTGTGAAAATTTCCTGGCCTAAAACCGCACAGATAGGGGCCAATCAGATTATTAACATTTAAGGCCCGTCAAAACGCGTGCTATGCTCGTGAAGTCCTTAATTTTACCGATCTTGGCCTATGGATGTGAAATTTTTTGTAGTTGTAATTATGTGTGCAAGAGAAAGCTCAATGTTGTTTTCAATAGTACCATTCGGTATATCATTCATCATCATCATATCATCATTCTTCTCAACTCCTCAATATGCCGCTTGAGAGCTACTTCGAGCTTCGTACGTTATCTTTGCTGTATGATGTACTGCTTACCCACCAACCGCCGTATCTTTACGAAAGACTGACGAGGGCTTCTTCGGTTAGGTCTGATCAATTAATTCAGCCTCGTTACGCCTCCCTGACATCCGAGCGCCAGTTTTTTATTAACGCCACTCGTCTCTGGAATTCTATGCCGCGTCATATAAAAAGGATAACAAATCCAACAAGATTTAAGTCTCACTTAAGGCATTATTTTGCTACTTTATAAATAGTACACTTCTCTTTTCTTTAACATACTTTAATCTTCTTTCTTAGACCTCACTATTCACCTTTCCTGTCTATTTCTCTCCTTCCTCCTTTTTTTCCTTTTCCTTTTATTCTCTTGTCTTTCTACTTTCGGCTATATTTTTTTTATGCATATATCCAGTCTCTCTTTGTTTTAGTATTAAGCTCTCTTTTTGAAATGTATAACCTATCACTAGCTTATAAGATTTCATATCTTACTGTGTATAGGTATCTCAAAATAAATGAAATGAAATGAAAGGCGTTTGCACAATATGGCAGATAGGATCTTATATGCGATGTTAAGGATGCTATGCTCGGCAAGTAAACCATCAGGCTCCGCAGCTTTGTTGTTCTTTAGCTTGGATATTGCTATCCGTACTTCGCTTTGGTCTGGTGGACGGAAGTCTTTTTCTATCGGGTGCATGCAATAAGGCCCATCTGCGTAATCGCACTTTTCAAAAAAACGCCCATGGGCGTAATTGCACTTTTAAAAATACAATAACGCCCGCGGGCTTTATTACACTTTTTTAACGGAAAACAAATTTAAGGCTGCAGGAAATAAGATCTGACAGTAAACCCAAGCAGGGGGGTTGCAGGGGGGCAGCATGCCCCCCCCCCCATACGCTTCCGTAAATTTTTAAAGCTCTTGGGCTTTAATTCATACTTGTCGTGGGCGTTATTGCATTTTGAAAAGTGCAATTACACCCATGGGCATTATTGCACTTTTGGGTGTGCAGTAACGCCCATGGGCCTTATTGCACTGGGCGTTATTGCATGCACCCTTGACTATCGTCTATATTGAATGGTACGTTTTGCCTAACAGCGGGATTCTGGTCTTCGTCGCCATTATAGAGTATCCAAAGTAATTTTTCCACATTCTTAGCACCGACTGTGATTCTACTAAAAGCTTTTCTTCAATATCTCTACAGATTTCTGTACGGGATTTTCTGCCCACTTATTGGGTAATGCGAGTCAAAAATATGTACAATCGTCTACACAAGGATTAGTGACTAATTTGCACTGACAAATAATAATAAACTATTGCCCGATTATAGTTATTCTTCTCCATCACTTCGGTACTAAATACTGCGAATGTGTTATTATCATAAGGCTTTTATTTATATTAATTGAGCGCAGTGACATAAGAGACAACTAGGATCGCCAGAATTTGGAGTCACATGAGATATAATTGGAATAGCTGTCTAATTTCTATTCAGTATTGCCATGGGCTGGTATGAGTATCTTAGGGTGACTGTCGTAAATGTATGCCCAAAAGCTGTAACTAAAATAATTCACCTGGGTATGGAACTTTATATTCCTTATACTAGCTGTACCCTACGGGCGTTGCTGCGCTTACAAAAAAAAATAAAACTCGTTAGATAACAGTTTAATTTATTTGAAATTAATTTTCATATGCCTTTTCCAACGAACAAATTTTTAGAATTTATTTTCTATTTAAGTCGGTGTACATACAATAATCTTAGTTTTCTCTTCTGGTGCGTACACGAATAAAATTGGAAGGTTTGCTGATACGCGAGCAAGACATATACAATACAGCTGTCCTTGATAGAAACTGCAGACTAATAATTGTTTTTTGTATTAGAGGAGCTGAGCCACACCTTTTTGGCTAACACACACTTTTTTGCTAATAGAAAAAATAAATAATCAGGTTGAAAAATTGTCCAAATTAAAATTTTTCCCATAGCCAGTTAAATTTTCTAAAATTATTCCTTCCTTTTTCCAGGCTCCTCTGACTCATTTCTATGCTATGAATGTGAAAACTGTGACATTTTGAGTGACAGTCTGCTAAAGTCATGCCCTGCAGCAACTACATTACCACCAGCCACTGAATTGCCATCCGACCCTTCAGAATCTACGACTATTTCTCCAGAACCATCAGAATCAACGACTATTTCTCCGGTGCTTCCTTCAGAATCAACGACTATTTCTCCGGTGCTTCCTTCAGAATCAACGACTGTTACTCCGGTGGCTCCTTCAGAATCAACGACTGTTACTCCGGTGGCTCCTTCAGAATCAACGACTATTTCTCCGGTGCTTCCTTCAGAATCAACGACTATTTCTCCGGTGCTTCCTTCAGAATCAACAACTATTTCTCCGGTGCTTCCTTCAGAATCAACGACTATTTCTCCAGATCCCACTTCAGAATCAACATCTTCTTCTTTGGCGACTTCAGATTCCACGACTATCTCTTCGCCGTCGACTGAAACAGGTGTTCTCCTAGGGACTGGTAAACTTAATCCACTCGGATATAGTCTACGACACTCTCGAAGCTTAAGATCAGTTTTAAGAGAAGGATCGAATCCCAACTGCTTCAGCATAAATGTCAAAGGTAAGGTGTACCTTGGTGCTGTTTTAGATTTGTTCAATAATTTATATAAATAATTTCAGAGGGTAATGTCGTCACAACCAAAAAAGGATGTATTGAAGTTGCTGAAAATAACGACGCTTGTCAGGCTCTTAAAGATAAATACGGTGAATCAATTGAGAACTGTAAGGTCTGTAAAGGTGATAGGTGCAACAGCAGCGCTGCTCTCAAGTTTTCCTTTGTAATATTTGTGATTACAATACTGATAAGCACTTTTGTAAATAAATGAACAAATTTGATTTGCTATATTTTTAGACTATTAAAAGAGATTTAAGAAGAAGAAAAAAAAATAAAAAGAGACTCACCAACAACAATAACGAACAATTAAATCTTTAACTGGATTTGTAACAAAATTGTTCTAAACATGGACTTCAACCAACCATCCTTCTTTCCTCAGCACAATACAAAAAATTATTAAAGTATAAGTAAAATCGGACATATAAATCTTGCATCCGTCAGACTTAGATAATTTTAGATCCATTTTGATGGCCAATAGGTTATGACAATGACTCCCATATAGTGAAACCTATAAAAAAAATGAAAGCCATTTTGTGGCGTCTTCAACATGTCATTATACAGACATGTTTTGAAGGAAACGAAAAAGCCGACGAACTGGCCAGAATAGTTTTCAGGTCCCGTGAAAGGGGACGGGACCTTTCTGCTATACCCCCAAATCGTCTTAGCCATAAAAAGATGTGAAAACACAAAATGTAGGTTTCTTCATATTGGGAGATTATCTCATTATTATCCTCTTTCTAGCGTATGGTACAATAGTTCTTAATCAGGTCGACTCGACGTGCCGCTTTTATCGCCTAGGTCAGTTAGTCTTCACTATAGTTATAGCAAAAAAAATACAAGGCTTCCTTTATTTTTGTGGCAATACAAGCGTCATGGACGGTGTATAAAAAAAATGGGTTCGTTCAATAAAATGTAAAGCTTAGCAAAAAAAATTGATTTCCTAGTTGAACAAGAAAATTAATGTATAGTTTCAAAGAACCAAAACTCCCTTTTCTTTGTTCTGGAAAACAGAAAGTATCCATTTTTCGCTTTTAGCTCATTTTAAGTAAAAATATTCCCTCAAAAACGGAAATTTCCACAGCAATCTGGCAGCATTGCTCTCTAGTTAGCTCGATTTTTGGCTAACTACCTCGCTTTTACTCGAAGACTCTTCGGACCAGAAGGCTGGTGTCCATTCGCTCTACATTTTCTTTCCATTTTAGACGACTTTTCTGACCAGGATGATATCGCTATATAGCTTGTAGAGTTCACTGTTAAAAATCCTTCTCCAAATCCCGTCAAACGCAAATGGGACAGAAAATCACTGGAAGAATTTTACGTTCAAAACGACCAAGTATATGGAAATCTTCACCCGATTCCGCCCATGTTTCTGCGCCATATAGCAAGACCGAAATATTAGGGGTCTTATTGAGAGATATTCCTTTCCAGTGTTTCTTGACAATCCCCTACTATACTCAATTGATCTCTTAAACTGATATCTAATCTGAGGTTTATATAGCTGTCTATTATGACGTTCTGTCCGATTCTTCGTTGTGGTGTTTTACATTTTATTGATAGCATTACGGTAAGTTTTGCACTCTTTTACGACTAAACCCATTTTTGCAGTTTCGATCCCAATATTTGCAAACACTCCAGTGACAGCTCGTCAAGTTCTGCCAATTATGTCAATGTTATCCTCTTATGCAAGTAGGTTCTCACAACCATTCGTTTGTGTGAGTTTTTATTTTTTGGGTAAATGGAAGGGACCTATAATTTAATGCCGAGTCCGAATGGCTGAATTGAAAAGCTTTTTCAGAACAGTTATACCTACTCTCGGATGTTTGCCAGACGTTCGCGAGAGGTGGCGCAATGTTTTTCCGGGGATCGAACCCGGAATCTCTCGCACAGTAGTTCAGCACACTATAACTACTGAGCCACTGCGGCCACATCCATTCTATTATGTAAATATGGGATTGTACAAAATACGAAATATGAAGTTCATGACAGGACAGTGCATCACTTTGTCAATATCCTTTTCTGATATCAAAGGTCTCGGCTACATTAAAAAATAAATAAATAAATAGGCGGCGCAACAGGCGGTAGACACCCAAGCCCTAGCTTCTCGCAACCATTCGTTTTGTGTGAGTTTCTACTTTTGGAACGAATAGAAGGGACCTACAATTTTATGCCGAGTCCGAACGACTGAATTGGGAAGCTTTTTCATGACAGTCATACTCTCGGATGTATGTCAGACGTTCGCGAAAGGTGGCGCAGTAGAAAAAACCTTAAGATGTAATTTGTCGAACCTGGGATCCCTCGCACAGTAGTCCAGCACATACTAACCACTGCGCTACTGCGCCCACACTCGGTTAAATTATTTCTTACTTTTATGCAGAAGCGAGTGTTCTCCAACGTCATTCTGTACAACCTGAAGAGTTTAGCAGGGATGCCAAAACTAGACATGGACCTATGCAACTCATCCAAATAAATGCTGTCAAATGTGGCCTTAAAATCAATAATCAGATCAGGTAGATACCTGGATTTCTTGGGCTTACTCCGGCAGGATCTGCCGTTGTGTGAATATTTTGGAAGATGTGCTACTGGGCCTAAAACCAAATTGGAAGGGGAAAATGAGATTTTGTATGCGATGTTAAGGAGACGCAGGCTAGAGGGACTCCTTTCTTGTGAACCGGTGAAACGATGTTGAGGTTCCATTCAGTTATACGTTCTTCCAACCAAATCTTGGAGATGGGTTGGTGTACTCTCGCTGCCTTAAATAGTTCGGCCGACAAGTCCTTTGTTCCAGCAGTCTTGTTGGATTTAAATTTAGATATTGCTATCTTCACTTATTTTAGTCGGGTGGGCTAAAATCTTGGCTTCCATCGTTGAAATTGAATAGTTCGTTCTACCTGGCAGCGGAATTTGGTTCGTCTTCGCCGAATGTCAACCGTCTGTATGAGTGGTTTTTGTATATCCTCAACACCGATTGTGGCTCTACTTCAATGCTTCCTAACTCATCTCTACAGGTCTCTGTTTGGGTCTCGTTGCATTAAGGAGTTTAGATATTGTAAACTTGGCCAATATAGATTTTTTTCACGTTAAGAAAGGTCTCAGAGTAGTGAGTAACTTAAAATATTTTTATATCCTCCACAGGAAGGTATATTCACTTTGTCATTAATTTGTAACGCCAAGAAGGATTCACCCGAGGCCCTATAAAGTATATATATTCTGAATCACGATCACATTCTGAATCGATTTAGCCATGTCCGTCTGTCTGTCTGTCTGTCCGTCTGTCTGTCTGTCTGTCTGTCTGTTGAAAACACGATAGCGTCCAAACGAATCAACCTAGGTGAATAAAATTTTGTGAGAGGACTTCTTTTTACTGTCGTCAGGTTGGTATTGAAAATTGTATATGTCGATCAAGTAGTTCTGGTACCTCCTATACCAAACCAATATGGCATGGCTAACATTTTGCATGACTTTTATGCAGTGGAGGGTATCAAAGCATCGGCCAGGCCGATGATAACACTTTTACTTGTTTTTTTTTATACGGTTTATTTTCTAGATCCAGAAGAACGAGTTTGTTTTTGTGTACTGCATACTTTTGGGCAAATCCACAAGAAAACATTTCACATTTGAGAAATGATGACTAAATGGAGTCATTTCGTGTTCATTTCCATTTCACCTGCCATGTTTTGTTTGAATTTGGCAAGAGGGGTCTTTGAGCAGCTACCGCCATTGTGGCCATTATTAATAAATAATACCAACAACGACAAGTTGACACTAACACATCAATGGAGTTGTTACTTATTTTGTTTTTTTTTTATTATCAATAAATGTGTTATATGCGAATTATAGAAATAACTGTTTAACACATAAGGATTTAGCTGTCAAAATTTGCAATGGAATTTTCGCTTACAATAGAAAAGTTAATTTTAAGGAATAGCTAAAAAGATTACACAAAAGCCTCGATACGTCCTAAAAATGCAAAGATTTCTTTAAACGTGTGATCAGAAATCAGTGATTCATAAATCATCAGACGTTAACCTTATCAAAACCTACAGAAAACAAATATTAACCCTATCATAGGTGAAGTGTCAGCTAATGGAATATAAGATGTGCTTGAATTTTTAGTACCTACAATTTAGTAAAGTGCTGGCATAGGTTAAGAGATTAAGAACGGAAAACTAATATAAAAAAATCAATATGATTATTAATAAGAAAAGCTATCCAACGACAATTGTGTTCGAGAGAGGATAGCTTTTTATTGATTAATATGGCGGGCAAGAGCTTAAATAAAATTATTGACAATCTTTTTTTCTTTCTAAAACATTTTAATATACGATCGGATACATGTAGAATGCATTCGTCTTTTAGTGTCGTTATAGCGCGATCAGGAAAAGTTAATTTACTTAACAGGATTGGGATGGTAAGGATAAAGGGAGGGGAGGTAGGCCGATTTTAAAAGATCTCACCGCGTTGTAATAGCGACACTATAGGTTACTTAAGGTGGGTCGGGACTGGGTTAAAGGTGACTATTTGTGAAAATTCCTAAAATATGCCCCAAAAATTACCCCAAACTCCAAGTAAACCGAAAAATACTCGCAAACACGGAGGTGTATAGAGAGTATGCGTCGTACAACTTGCCTTTCTGGTCTCGATTTTTGACTGAGTAAGAAGATAAGAATTAGTTGAACATTCACTGACTTGCATACTGCAACGCCAGATAGCTGTGACTGTGAAAATATCACTAGCCACCAAAGAATTCACAATGACAGCCTTTCTAAACATTATGGCTTAGTTATTGGTCTATTGGTTTAACCAAATGTTGTTAAACAGAGTTATTAATTCAGAAATTGGCTGCTACATGCTGAGATGGTCAATGCAACACGGTACTCCGAAGGGTGGGGCACTTTAACAGCAGCTATGGCTGCTCGGTAAATTCTGCTGTACTACCCGGAACCCAGTTCCTACAGAAAAATTTACAGGCAGCGTATCACGATCACCACAGAGCTGTTGTACGTACCGTTAGAGCAGACAAACTAGATGGAGGCGGCACGGCCGTAGGACCCCTTGATTGCTGAAGCTGAGACCCATATACCAATAAAACTTCAAAGGTACAACATGTCCTCATTAACGCTGCAACAGTATTACGAAAGATAAAATTATCTCGATAGTTCTGACAATGTGAAAGAGTCATGGCCACGGATAAGGCGAAAGACAAAGAGCCTGCTAATTGCCAACAAAACACTTATCGGAACTCTTGTCAGGGTATTAACATGTTACTGAGCGTTAGAAAGATATGCCGCGAGGCTAGAACTCGGAGTCACTGCAAATGATGATCATGAGCAGGAGAAAACACCTTTCCACTTCCTATAAAACTGTTCGACGCTGTCCCTATATATATATATATTTTCGAGAGATATTCGAACCAGACCACCATTATCGGGTCTCTTTTCGTCTCCCTAGCCCTACCACTATATACCTTACCCAGAGAGACTCTCTGGATTTATCCGGAGTTCTTCCCTGAGTTCGATTCCTAGTGTTAACACTAGCATCTGTTTATGTGAGATCTGTTTCATCCAATGGGTCTCGACCCAATGTCCCGCTGTCCTTAACTAGAAAGCAAACTCTAGAAGAGTACTATGAACTTCTAGATATTGCGGATGTATCGAATAATTGCCACCTAGCCAAACGTACGTTGCTGTTAAAATATATGTAATGCCATTGTCTATTGGTCGGTATATTGAGTCCTAGAAGCGGGTATGCACAAAATACAATCATTTTGGGCCGCTATTTTTGGGCTAATATTTCAGTTTATAAAAATATTGAATGGGATGCTAAGAGTCAAATATTAGTTCACACAACAATTCAGCCTTGAACAACGTCTCCTACGTCAAGATGGACCTCAACCAAGAAGCATCTCAAAGTATTCCCACAAGTTGGTTGTGGTCGTTTTCTACATAAGCACACAATCTTAGGAGCGGTTTTCCCCTACTGACCTTAGAATCGAAGAGTCTATGGCTAGTCCGCTGATGTCCATTTGAAGGATCGTACCAATTTCTTTTAATTATCTTCAAAATTGTTTGTACCTTCAAAAAGCAAAAAAAAGTTGCGTATACGCCACCGATACTTGCATTGATAATAATTGTAAGAGTTCTTGGGCATTGTCTTAAATCTCAGAGGCTTTATTTTTCAATTTTAGTGATCTCTGACACGACCAATTATTCAGGGCCAGATTAGGTATGTAAAATGAAAACGATCAATCGATTTCGTTTCGACTATAGCAGTCTCTGTCTATTGCCGCAGATATGACAGAGACAGGTTTAGTAAAAACTGTTTGGTGTAAGAACTTTTATTGAAAGAGAAAGTAAAAGCTATACAATTCAAGGTTATGCGTAAAAAAAAAAAGAAAAATTAGAATGGCCATGTGAGACCTGTCAAATGACAATTTGTACAGTATGAAAAGAAGTTAATTATTATTAAAATAAACAGTAGGGACAAAAACGATTACTTCAACACTCCCTCTCGTTTTTGCCTTTAAATTAATTCAATACAAAAAAAATTAGCGAATTCCTAAACGCTCTCTCGATCTACAAAATTTCTCTTTAGCTAGAGGCTTAGTCAACGGGTCAGCTAGTTGATCATCTGTAGAAATGAACTGCACATCAATCTCCCCTTTGTGTTGTTGATCACACGTATAGAAAAACTGTGTATCGATATGTTTTGTTCTCTTTGCTGACTCTGGAGTTTTAACAATTGTAATCGCCCTCTGATTGTCGCAATACATCGGTGTCGGATCGGTCTGTTCGCAGCTAAGCTCTGATAAAGCTCGCCTCAAACATACAGTTGCCTTCGTCGCTGAACATAATGCCACAAATTCTGCTTCTGTTGTAGATGTTGCTATGACAGTTTGTTTTCGGGAGCTCCAAGCAACGGGTCCGCCGTTGAGAAAACACACCCATCCGGTAGTACTGCGTCTGGTATCAACATCACCTGCCCAATCAGCATCAGAATAAACAGTCAGTGTAGTTTTGTTCGTGCCAACTCCATATGTTATCCCATGTGTCAATGTTCCCTTTAAATATTTAAGAACTCGTTTTACCCCTTGCCAATGCATTTGTTTCGGGTCTTCCATATACCGGCTCAAAACTCCAACAGTAAAGGCTAAATCCGGTCGTGTAGAAATCATTAAATACATCAAAGAACCGATAGCTTCACGATAAGGGAATAAAGTTCCTTTGCCACCAACAATGTCATTACCTGCTTTAGTAAATTTGATACCTGGATCAGCAGGAGTTGAAACAGACGTACATCGGCTGTGATGAAAACGTTCCAGTACCCTTTCTGCGTAAGCACGTTGGTGTATTTTAATTTCACCTCCTTCTCTATTCCTCTCGATCTGCATTCCCACAAAATATTCCGCTTCTTTATACGTTATCTTGAATTCATTGTGTAACTGTTTTAATAGTTCCTGAATAACAGCCATATCATCGCCGCAAACCAGTCCATCGTCCACATACAACGCAAGATAAAAACGGCTTGACTCTTTGTAGAAAATGCATTGATCCATTTTTGATTGCTTAAGTCCAAAACGCAATAAAAAATTAACCACCTTCTTGTTCCATTGACGCGAAGCCTGTTTAAGTCCATACAGACTCCTTTTCATTAGGCATACACGCTCGTCGTCAGCAAAACCATACGGTTGTTCCATGAAAATGTTTTCGTCTAAATCGCCATGTAGGAAAGCAGTCTTAACGTCGAATTGGTAAATATTGAGATCAAAAGCGGCTGCAACTGCTAAAAGGCTTCTTACTGAGTCATACCTAACCACTGGCGCAAACGTTTCGCCATAGTCCACTCCTCGCTTTTGTGAGCAGCCCCTCGCCACCAGTCGAGCCTTGTACTTATCAATTCGTCCATCAGCTTTATATTTCTTCTTAAAAATCCAACGATTTGTGATGACATTTTGATCAGCTGGTCTTGGAACTAAAATCCAAGTTTTGTTCTCCACTAGTGCATCTAGCTCATCATTGATTGCTTCTAGCCATTTCGCAGAATCCTCAGCCGCCATCGCTTCCTCAAGATCAACTGGATCTAATTGCGCTACACACAACTCAGCCATCGTTACTAATTCTTCAGCATCCCTTACATTCCGCTTTGGATATGGATCCCTTTGAATTGGTAGCCGTGGATTTCTCCGTATTGGTTGTCTTTTGTTAGCCCGATCTTCTTCTTCTGCAGCTACTGATTGCCCGTCCTCCTTCTGGTCTTCATTAGAGCTGGATGGTTTGTCTACCACAACATGAGGCGCAACAGACACTTCGTTAAATATCACGTCTCTCCTGATCAAAATCTTTCTTCCTGCAGCGTCATACACTCTATACGCCTTGTTTCCCTCGCTATACCCAACCATCTGACATTTAACAGAATTCATCTCCCATTTCGTTCGCTGTTCTTTAGGGATATGAACATAGCACTCGCTGCCAAAAACTCTGAGATGTTCCACTGATGGTTTTACTCCATGCCACTTCTCATACGGGGTGCAGCCATTAAGAGTATGCGACGCTGTTCTATTCCTTAAATAAACAGAAGTATTAGTAGCCTCACCCCATAGATAATGCGGCAAATTCCGCGCATGCAACATCGCCTTAGCACTCTCCACAATCGTCCTATTTTGCCTCTCTATAAATCCGTTTTGTTCAGGAGCTCTAGGTGTTGACAACTCATGCTTGATCCCTTTAGATAATAAAAAAGTTTTCACTCCATCATTGCAAAATTCCAGACCTCCATCAGTCCTCAATCTCTTAATGTGATGTCCATCAGCCTGTACTTCCAAATAGAACTGCATCAGATTCTGCAAAACATCTGTTTTATTCTTTAAGAAAAAAACAAAACAGTATCTAGAACAGTCATCTTTCAAGAGCATAAAATAATAAGCTCCACCAATAGAAGCTACGCTCATTTTGCCACATAAATCGGCATGAAAAACCTCACCAGGAACCGCAGAACGTCTCGCACCCTCCTTCGGAAAACTCGACCGGTGTTGCTTGCCATAGACACAGCCCTCACAAAATGGATCCTTTTCAGCACTGTCTGTGATCTTTAAACCGTCGACGACTTGCTTTTGATACATCTCCCTCAGCATTTTAAAGTTTACGTGTCCAAAACGCTCGTGCCATAGCATACTTGATTCAGAAGACACTGCATTAACCTCAATTTTCTTAATTGGACTGAAATTCATTTTATACAGTTTTCGATCTCTGACACCATCCACGATAAGCTGGCCATCCTTCACGAAAGTAACTCGCTTGGCTCCTTCTTCAAAAATGACCCTAAATCCCTTTTCGGTTGACTTAAGCACAGATATAAAATTCTTGTCCAACTGCGGTACATAAAGAACGTCCTTGATAGTATGCACTGGAGACGACCCTCCGCGATTATTCACCTGCACATTCACATCGCCCATACCTTCCGCATTCAAAGAGAAACCGTCGCCAACTCGAACGTGAAAACTCTTGTTCTCAAATGCTACGAAATTTGCAAACCACTCCCTCTGAAAAGACATGTGGTCTGTAGCTCCTGAATCAGCAAACCAAACATCTCGCACTTTGTTAGAAGCTCCTAATACACCTATTGTAAACAGTTCTGCTCTATCGGTAAATGCTATTGGGGATGAATCGGCTTGTGCACCTGTTTCAACCACAAACGACTGAGCATTGATATTGCCTTGCTGATCTCGTTGTTTCTTGAAGCACTCTCTAGCCCAATGACCCTCCTTGGAACAATAATTGCATTTACCCTTACGTTTCGAGGAATTATCTTTGTTCTTGTTATTGCTCCTGTTTTTGTTAGATTTCTTCCAGCTACTGCTTGCCATATATGCAGCCTCAGATGTACTAGCGCGTTCACTTCCATTTGACCTCAATTTTAGAAGAGCCTCCTCGTTAACCAAATGGTCAGTGAGCTTTTCGACCGTTTGAGCTGCCCGTGGCACAGCATACCATGCAGTTCTTACATTGTCGAATTTAGATGGTAAGCTTCCCAGAATTTTAGCTATTATTACCTGCTCCTTCTGCTCAAGATCCATGTCCTTCAAGCGCTGAGCGAGGGACATAACCTTAGCGACATAATCGGCCATGCTTTCTTCTTCCACCATTCTGCAGTTGATGAACCTATCCAAAAGCACTTGGACAGACTGGTCACTTTTCTCTGCATGCACAGTCTTTAATCTCGACCACATTTGAGCAGCCGTTGTGCAGTCAGACAAATATTTTAACTGCTCCAACTCCAGACCACGCATCAGAAAAGCCTGCGCCTCCGCATCTTTTTCCTCCCATGCAGTGTAGTTATTACTCGGACGAGGTAAAGTTCCCAAAATATATTGCTTGAGCTTATTCTCGGTCATGTAGATTTCCATTTGCCTACGCCATAAATGATAATCCTGCCCATTAAAACGATGAATGTGATAAATCTTGTGATCAGACATATTCACTGGTCTTTCAATTGCAGGAAACTCAAGAAATTCGTCTTCTAGTATTTCTTCTTCTACAAGCGTATGATCGTCGATGGCCGAATCAGAAAAACTCTCAGCAATTGGACCTGTTGGATCCATAAATTAAAAAAAATATTAAAAATGAATTTAATAGAATCTTATCTGTATGAGACAGAGTGCTCTGGGCCCATAACCTGTTTGGTGTAAGAACTTTTATTGAAAGAGAAAGTAAAAGCTATACAATTCAAGGTTATGCGTAAAAAAAAAAAGAAAAATTAGAATGGCCATGTGAGACCTGTCAAATGACAATTTGTACAGTATGAAAAGAAGTTAATTATTATTAAAATAAACAGTAGGGACAAAAACGATTACTTCAACAAAAACGAAAGCGGTTTTCGTTTCGTTTTTTACAAAATCCCTCCCCTGGCCTCATTGCAAGGCATCTCTATATGCCTCTCGCTATACGTGTACACTTTTAATTAAACAAAATGCGATAAGCGCCACTAATCGAAGGTGGTCAAACTGCACCACACGTGCTCCACATCACGAAACAGATCTGGCCCATGCTGGATCTCAAGCGCTGCAACAATCTTGTAACACTAAAAGGATCCAATATAAGCACATCAGTAGGTGTTATCACGGGACACTGCATTAGTGGGAGACATTCTCTTAGGCTGGGCCTCCCTTCCAACGATTTCTGTAGAAGCAACGTGGACGAGGAGGAGGAAGAAATTATTGCTAACCTCCTATGCACGTGCCCAGTCCTCTCAGCTCGTACAAAACTATATTTCGGAGATCACTTCTTCGAAAACCTCGGCGAACTCGCTAATGCAAGCTTGAGTTGCCTCCAACGCTATTCTCAGCTCAGCATCACAGTGGACCTCCTCTGGCCTAAGTGAGGCTGGTCTTGCTGCGGCCTGCCACCTTAACCTAGCCTAACCTACATCTTACAGTTTTTTCCACTGCGCCATCTGTCTGACAAATTTCCAAGTGTATATAACTGTCCTGCAAAAGTTCCTTAATTTAGCCTCTTGGGCTTGGCATAAAATTGTAGGTCTCTTCCATTCGTTAATTTATTCATACAGTGCTGGGAAGAATGGCTTCCATAGGGTCAGGTGTATCGTGTATGGGATATTTTATGAGATTTTAGTAGGTACGACAAAAGCTATGACGTATTCGTATAAATAGATAACAGTGGCGGTGGTATTTTCACAAAACTACGACAAAATTTCACATATTTTTATTTATCTACGATTTAGACCAGATAATGGTATAGCCACCCAACTCAATTTACATTATAGATATCAGTAAATCCAATTTCCTACAATTTATCTCCACCTATTTCAATTGTATCGTTTTCTGACGATTTTATCGCGTACGAGTGCCATAAATTGTAAAATGCGTGAAATATGATATGGATCCAATCTGTATCAGAAAAGCTCATTCAGATAAGACTCTGTGTTTTGGTGGATATATCTATGAATATATCTATGACTAAAGATAGCTGTAGAGAAAATTAAATTAATGAAAGGACATAAAGTGATCCATTAGTTGGGGATCTTCCCAACTCCAGAATAATGTAGGTACTTTCCTTGATTGGATAGCCAAACTGGTGATCGCACTACCCAGGCGTCATAATAGGTATCATATATTTAAAAGACTCTCCCTGCCAACTGTGTACTTGACAATATTATATGACAAACCAATCGAATTACTATCCACATATCCATCAGCTTAATAGTCACATAATGTTGTGGCAAATGTTATGAAAAGAAATGAACAACCAACAGGCCATCATATGAGTCAATAACTACTCTCCGTTTACTCATTACATTAATATCACGCGATAGATACTCGTACCACAGTGCACATACATACATAAGTACTACGTGCATATCTCAGGACGAAAAATCGAACAATTTGTATGACAAGTATAAAAAGCTTCATTAGCTTATTATTATTTCGCTTGATTGTTTTAACAGTAGTTGCCTGATACTCAAGTTCATAACCTCACTGTCACGAAACAATATAAAAGGATTGCCAATGCCAGCTAGAAGGTCAGTTCAATTTTGAAAGGCATTAGACAGATTTCAAAAACGCAGGCACATACCTCAAATTTTGCCATATTTATCAATGTGTATAAGTATGAAATCAATTTATATCTACGCTCTCATTGTTACGTGCCTGATTGTCAAAGGTGAGGTTAACGGGTCTCTGATAGGATCAAAAGACTTGCTCTTGCAGAATGTGATTGAATTCTACCATTGAAATTTAATTCTCAGGATACTCCGAGACAATTCAGTGCTACGATTGTGATGATTGCCATGAGCTAGATGATGATATGCTAGAATTATGTCCATCTAATGAGACTAGTTCTGAAGAGGAATCTAGCTGGGAAACTTCGTCCAGCAGTGATGTCTCTACAAAGAAATCTATTATGACAAAGCGTTCGACAAGTGACACTAAAAGCTACCAATGTTATAGCATCGTAAAAGTTGGTGAGTATCCTTAATCTTAATTTTTCCAACCTTTACGGAACTTTACCTTAATTTTAGATGGTACAAATCGGGAAATCAAAAAAGGCTGCGTAGAAGTTCCTGAGAATAAAAAAGGTTGTGAAGTTCTCAAAGAAGATGAAGGTGTATCCGAGGAAAACTGTAGAGTCTGCTCAAAGACTAGGTGCAATAGCGGTTTTGGTCTAAACTATTCTATTGTGACAGTATTTATGGTTTCTGTATTGAAAGCGTTCGTTTAAATAAATTAAAGAGTGTGGTGTGTTATCATTGGTTTTCCTGAATTCAAGAAGCTAAACCGGATTTTGAAGGAACTCGCTAACAACCCTAATAAAAAAAATAGTTGGAATCGAACCTGGGATCCCTCGCACAGTAGTCCAGCACACTAACCACTGAACTGCACCCACAACCCTAATATGATTCAATAAAGTTATGGATTTTTCCTTTTGGATAGGTCCTTTGGATCTATCTCGTATGCATCGATGGTTTGTTGGAATAGACTCGGATGTGAATGTCTTATTGAAAGATTTCAAAGATTCGTCTGTATTCCTAGCCTCAAAAGTCAGTGAACACAGATTATCCTTTGAGTTTTCTTTGGAGTCTAGAAATAGGACTAAAAAACCAATAATCTGTAAAAAGTTTGATAACGAAATAACAACAACAAAACGTATTTCATTTCATTTCATATAATTTTGTATTTAAACAAAATTGTTTTCAAACTCCAACCTCACTTTTGACGCTCAATGTAGATGTGCTCTATGCCCTGAGTCGGAGAAACTGAACCTACGGCTACGATGTCCTTGCCTGTAATTAAGAGAGTAGTTTTTTCGTCATCGATGGCACAACTTTGACAGATGTTGACAAGCAATGTAATTATGTCCGCATATTTTTATGAAATCTGCATGCTTCCTTGTGTCGCTCGGTAGGAAAGAGTGCGACTGACTGGTGTGCTGGAAACGTGCTGGACTAAAGCGAATCTATAGAATTTGGAAGTTTCAATACCACCAGCCAGTGTTGATATCGACCGAGATTTTTTCCAAATCTTACAATTAGAAATTTAAAAACTTGCATATATAAAAAAAAATTCAAAGGTGACAACTGACAAATAAAACCTTTTTGAACTATGTGTGGTCATTCTGGTGTTGCATTTGATGTTTTAAATAAGCATGGGTCTGTCAAGGTCGCAAGTCAAACATCTTGGACTAATTCATTTATAATCAGAAAGGTTTGCCCCAAGCTGAAAAAATAACATAAAAAAAAATTAAGTGTTTAAGTATGTATTCCAGTTCATCCAAAATGATATTTTGTCAAAAAAAATGTTTCATCTGACAAGACCTTAGTGGCAATAGGAAACGTCGATGATCGTAATGTTGCATGTTGAAAAATAAACATACAGAATACTATAATTTGCGGTTGTTATTGGTTAAGGATCATGGTCAAAAATACATTTTAAAATGTAAGAAAAAGCCCGTTGGAATAAGTATACCTACGCTATTTCTATACGCTTTCGATGTGCGCCAAAATTTATATTTTATAAGCAAGCGAAATATTCCAGACATATAGTTACAGTATCGACCGCTGGCGCTGGCGGGCTATATATAATATGGATTGATTGACAGCTTGAACGCAGATCGAGCGAAACAAAATGTTAGCTGCTCTCCAGTTTTTTCTCTCCAAACACTAGCAAAACAGCTGTTCGTTAAAACAAACTTTCTTCAAAAATTCATCGACACGAAGAAACGTTTTATTTTCATTGTCCTTTATTTTTTCTTTGTCTGCTATTCTTTGATCTCAAATTCTTCACTTTCAAGCGATTCCTCGTCGAGGTATACATTGAAAAAACTCATCTTCAAAAAAACAACACAATCTGTCAAAATTTAGCTTGAGAAAATGCCCCGAACCCCTAATGGGCATCTACATTTTGATAGATACACTCCGTGCCACTTGATTAGGAACAGGCAGTTTTTTGTTTTAATTTTACGATATTTTTCAAACCCTTTGCTAATCTGGGAAAAACCAATTGCAAAAGGAATGAGGGATATATTATGTTGTATGTATATGCGTTACAGTCTGAAATGAAAATTTGAAGCAGCGTATCGCTCGGCTAAATGGATGCGCTTAGATTTAGCTCAGCTAAATTTTAGTAGTAGGATATTCGGTACCCACTTTTCGCCAAAATTTACCAAGGTCGTAATTTTGTAAATCCACTAGAAAGTATATAAGGGGGTATTAGGTGTAATAAAAAGAAATTCATTATTTTTGCATACATTTAAGGCTTTGTACTATAGCTTCTTTTTGTATCCAGCGTCCAGCCTTATTCAAATGGTTCCAAACTGTTTTTGTAGCTCCTAGGCAGTCGAAACTTCCAGAGCGTGGTGCATCTTTGACATCGAAATTCCTGGAACGGAATCGACGAAGCTGTTACAGTATCTGGACCATAAAAACTATTCACATTCTTAGCCGCTTGGTGCCTTCATCGAAGAAAAACTGTAAAATATGGCGTACCTATTTTCTCTTTGCTGGTGTCCGTTTGACGCGCTCTCAAAGGGTCAATGAAAAAGAAAACTATCAGAGAAGAAATCTCATCTTTTCAAAGATTTGTTCACATCCGATAGCACGCATACAACGCGAGATACAGATTACTAAAGCCATATTTTGGGAAAATTATGCATTTTTTTCCTGAAAAAATTAGCAAGTTTCGCAGCTGCTCCCTGCAGCTCGGCCTAACGCGCTCCCGCCCTCACCTCTTTCTGCCACTTCTGCTATTGGTCCGGGTGAGATTCCTGCTTCGCTATATAGCACAATTTCTCGAATTGAAAGAAAAATACAAACCTTCTGTCGGATGCCTGCCTCGCTCAAAGTACATTTACTCACGAGACACGAATATAAGTTACTTTTGTTTTCGACGCCGCTGATCTCAGGAAATATTTATACTAAAAATTTGTCTACGTTCCGTCTATGACAAAATAATTGCTAACTTTTGAGTCGCAAATATCTCGAGAAAGTACATGGTTAAGAAACTGGTTTTAGTTTAGCTGTTTTAATTATAATGGTTATAAAATGTATTAGGTATCTACTACCTGCCTTATGTTTATGTTTGCTATTGAAGTATTGCTCAAGCATTCAAATTAGTTTCAAAAATCATAAAAATCGGGCCTTATATGTACCAGCAATAGCTGGGAATAGTCGAACCCGCTATCTTGTGGTGAAAATATAGAAAAGTGTTAATTAAATACAAAAAGTTAGACGTATCTATTTATCTATTGATCATATTGGCGCTATTTTGAAAGTTATACGGTTTATGTTTATCTGATATCGCATTTCAGAATTTAAGTAATAAAAATTAATAAACAAAAATAAAACATACTTGTTCCATCCCCGCTTTCAATTAATGAAAAAGTTTTGTGCGACAGAGTCATTCACTTTATTATTATTATTATTAGATTAATTTTTTATGACTTTATCTGTATGCTCTGCGCAATTATTCTTAAATAAAGTTATGTTGAGTAGATGTATTGCAGAGAAATTGTTTGGAAAGCGATACGATAAATGTCAGCTAAAAATACGAAATTATAATCGCATTCTCGGAACAATTTGGCAATAAATTCAAAAACCATATCAATAAAAAATATTTAGTTCCAAAGATGTTTGATTTTCCGTTGTCATAGATTAATTAAATTTCATTGCTACCCCTGAAATTGTAATTAAATTCACACTTGACGGCATTTCTATTCGTTATCGCACTAGATTTTATTACCTAGTTTTTTTTTTATCAAATATATAATATTTTGCAATAAACCGTAAACGGTCATAAAACCGGAAACCCATAATTCGCACAACACCAATGTGCTACTACATTCACAAGGAAATAAGGTGTCAATTTAAATATATTTGACGTTATTAAAAATATCTTCAGCAGCTTCAAAACTAATGTATTTTTTTTTTTTGACACAAACGTTAAAAACAGCAGCTGTTAGGTAGTATGAATGAAATTGTATTCATCATTTTCTATAGCTACCCCATTTGTCATATTAACTTACCGTAAACTAATAAAAAAATTGTAGTAGATTAGATACAGCCTCAGAGGATACAAAAGCTCTGTATGATAAAAAGTTACAATGCTGAATTGTATATAAAAGGGATTTTGCAACTGTCATTCACAAGAGTGGACGAGTTGGCAGACCAAAGTGGTATACCTACGTAGCAGTTTTTCTGATAGCCAAATTCGGATTAGCTACCTTAAGCGAAATTAATAAAAGTGAAATGAAAAGTGTACAAATTTGTTTTATATTTGTACTGATTCCTATAGCGAAAGGTGAGAAAGTACAGAAATTGTGCTCATGAATATATTTAGTCTATTAAGTGAACAATACTCTGGAAATTTTGGTGTGTTAGATAAAGAAGTGTAAATTAAAAAAAAATCAGAGAAAAGTAGGTATTTAACTTTATCACTCTTCGTTTGGAAAACATTTGAGTAGTAGATGTATGATTTGCATTTTTAATTCATTAAACTCGGTTGTGTTTTTGACGACTTTGTTCTAAACTTCATCGTTAGAGGAGCCCTCTATGTGATAAATTTTATTAAAGAACAAAGTTTAAACTCTCAATATTGTGATTAATAAAGTAGCTCATATTTGAGTACTTTACGTAGATTCTGGTGTTCCAATACGATTTTTGGGAATCACTCAAGCAGTTCCCAATTCTCATGGTATAAGAGGTCGAACAATGACCACGTTAAAGACAATAAAATTGGCTTTGACTCCAATTTCGGTCCTACTGATACCAGATCTTTCAGGGTTGGCCTTCTCAAGATCTAGAAAAAACATATGGACCGATTTAGCATACTCGCAAAACGTATCAAGCCCCATTCTGGAGAATCAATAGTGGGTCAATTGGACTTCTACCGGACCAAAAACGCGCTCAACTTACACTCGACCGCATCTTTGCTGTATCTTTGCAGACTTAAAGAGAAGCACAATCAGAGGGAAACTAATTGAACTAATTATTATTATGAAACTAATTGACACAAGGAAGCCACTGAAATACCTCATCAATTATGGCAAGGTCATTTCTGGTCCAATATTATTAATTCCAACTTTTAGGGAAATGATTGCAAATCGTGACTATTTTTCTAATCTGGAATGTGCAACTCAGAAAAGTGGTCTCTCCATCTGCGTAAGATGTTCTTTTCGTGGGAAAGAAGTGCACCATATTTGGGTTAAAATCCTTTAGTGTTATACCACACCCGCACTATACCTTCCTCTGAGAAGGTAGATGGTCTGCTATAACACCTTCTTTGAAGATCTGTAGCCATAGTCACTTTCCGCAGAAATCTATCAGTTGTTTGGCTACTTTAACTGCCAATTCTCAAATATTGGTGCCTCAGTGTACCTACTAGTTTCAAAAAGCTGAGCACCTCAAGTGAATCCACACCTTAGAGGTCATCTACTTTTCTCTAATGGGCGATTCAAGCCAAAGTGTTACTTTCTAACCACCAGCAGTCATGCTACGCTGCTTCACTCCGCAAACAATAACTGATCCGAACCTTTAACGATTCAATAGCGCCCCGATACTGCAGATAGCAGTTATTTATGCATTTAAATTGTTAAAAGTTGCAATCCTCAGGAAATATGTCACCAGTAAGCCAAAATAGGCTCATTTCCAAAGTTTACCTATTCTGTAGTTGTGTTTTTCGTTTGGGGTTTTATTTCATTTCTTCTTTTGGGGTCTTATTTCATAATAAAATTTTACCACCCCAAACTGAAAAATGAAAAAAGGCCCCAAAATATGAATTTTCGCCCCAGTTCGCAGAATTTTACGCAATTTTGTGTTGTTGTTGCCTTTCATGTAAATTTTTGGGGTCTTATTTCATTTCTTCTTTTGGGGTCTTATTTCATAATAAAATTTTACCACCCCAAACTGAAAAATGGCCCCAAAATATGAATTTTCACCCCAATTCGCAGAATTTTACGCAATTTTCTGTTGTTGTTGCCTTTCATGTAAATTTTTGGGGTGATTTTTCATTTTCAGCTTGGGGCCATTTTTCATTGGGGCAAATTTCATGTATCTGAATTATTCCACTAACGCCCTACAAGGCAGATAACAAATGCAGGTGATGTGCTTAATTTTGAGGACGCTCTTCTTGGATGGTAATGGTATTTATTCGGTAAGCATTTCCTTCATATTTTGGAAATTCGCTTAGTGGTCAAAAGAAGGAAAGGTCTTTCGGAAGTGAGACATCTTGAATGGCTTACATACGTGCAAGTTGAGGTGCACAATTTTTGAGTGCTATGTCCGGAATTCCGTCGGGACCATTTGCCTCTTTACAATCCAGCTCTTTAAAGATGCGTTCATTTGCTCGTATGATCGAAATTTTAAAACTGTCACCAATGATTCCATCCTCGGGATAGAAGGCGGCTCCAGTTGTGCAAAAATGTCCGCCTTTTCTTTAGGTATTAACGCAGCGATCATCCTTCCTTCACTAAAGGTCAAAAGGAAGGGCAACTGAAGTTATTGCATTGTCTTCGTCATAGACAACTATTTTGGACAAGCGAAAAGTTAATTAATTATTGTCGCCTTATAAATAGTTTACCTACTTTTATAGCCAGTATTTCGGAGATTAACAAAATTTGATCTTGTGTTTCATTCTTATATTCTTTATTGAACCAGCTCAAAGCTGATGTCTTGATGTTACAACTCTTGCGCAAGTATTAAGTACAATTTAAGTGACCTCAACTCCAAATGCGTGTCGCCCCGACCAAAGACTCGTATTAGGTTATGGTTCACAGTCACTTTGTGATTGTGATTCCATATAGTCTCGGTAAACATCGAGTAAATAGTGCGTCTAGGCAGATGTGGGGGTTCGTCTACTGATGAGCCCACCCACCACATCGGGGCGAAACGCATTTGGAGTTGATGCCACTTATATGTTTCAATAATAATAAATTACGAAGCTCATCCCAATTAGAACGGCTATAGTTCTAAATAAAACAAGTGAAAGTGTTATCATCGGCCTGGCCGATGCTTTGATACCCTCCACTGCATAAAAGTAATGCAAAATGTTTGCCAGTCTAATGTTGGTTTTGTATGGGAGGTACCAGAACTACCTAACCGACATAGCCCATTTTTAATACCAACCTGAGGACCGTAAAAATAAGATCTTTCAAAAAATTTCAGTCGCCTAAGTCGATTCGTTTGGACGCTATTGTGTTTTCAACAGACGTAGAGACACATGGGTCTAATAGTGGTTTTGTATGGGAGGTACCAGAACTACCTGACCGACATAGCCCATTTTCAATACCAACCTGAGGACCGTAAAAATAAGATCTCTCACAAAATTTCAGTTGACTAAGTCGATTCGTTTGGACGCTATCGTGATTTCAACAGACGTAGATACACATGGGTCTAATAGTGGTTTTGTATGGGAGGTACCAGAACTACCTGACCGACATATCCCATTTTCAATACCAACCTGAGGACCGTAAAAATAAGATCTCTCACAAAATTTCAGTTGACTAAGTCGATTCGTTTGGACGCTATCGTGATTTCAACAGACGTAGATACACATGGGTCTAATAGTGGTTTTGTATGGGAGGTACCAGAACTACTTGACCGACATAGCCCATTTTCAATACCAACCTGACGACGGTAAAAATAAGTCCTCTCACAAAATTTCATTCCCCTAGGTCAATTCGTTTGGACGCTATCGTGCTTTCAACAGACGGACGGACAGACAGACAGACAGACAGACAGACAGACAGACAGACAGACGGACATGGCTAAATCGATTTAGAATGTGATCCTGATTCAGAATATATATACTTTATAGGGTCTCCGGTGAATCCTTCTTGGCGTTACAAATGTAATGACAAAGTGAATATACCTTCCTGTGGAGGGTATAATTAAAGCGATCCTGGCTGTCTCTTATTGATGTCAGTATACAGAATGGATAGCTGATATTAGAGTATGATCCGATGTGCAATTCATGTAGATCTGCAGTGCTTTAGAGGAGCTCTAAAAATCAAGTCTTCATTATTTTGTATTATTATTTATTTTTTCCTTAATAAATGCTTATGTATAACAAAATCCTTACCCATTAAAGTGAGTATAAAGCTTTTGTTTTTTTTTTTTTTTTTGCTTAGGTCACTTTAACGTAGTCCAGTGTTATGTATGTGACGATTGCGATGTCTTTGATGACTGTTTACTACAATCATGCCCTCAAATAACAACAACTACTAGTTCTAGTACAATAACAACACAAACTACACGTGCACCGATGTCTACGACCACACCTACACCACTGACAGGCACAACTCCAAGTACTAGCCAACCTACTATAATTATTACAACAACTACAGCAGAAAAACCAGGAATCAGCGCCAGCGACGCAACCATAGAAGAAGCAACATCAACTGAAATGTCATCTTCAACTACATCATCGACTACAGAGCAAACCATATACGAATCAACTTTGGTACCAGAACAATCAACCCAAATAATGTCCAATCACAGCTATAAGCCCTTTTTAATGCATTACCCCGTTAGATACTACTGCTATAGCATAGACATAGTCGGTAGGTAGAATAATTTTAATGGAGGTAGGTATAGGTATGTCTAATTAATCTTTTCCAGAAAACTACAAAAATAAAAAACGAAGAGGCTGCGTGATGGTCCCAGTTCATATGCATGGATGTACCGTTCTCAAAAGCGAGTTTGGTTGCTCTGCGAAAAATTGCAAGCTGTGCTCATTGGATAGATGCAACAGCTGTCGTGCTTTGAAGTATTCGATTCTAGCATTGATTATATGTATAGTGACAGAATTGATTTTTAAATAAAGATATTAAGTCTGTAGCCAATGCTTTAGAGAATGAAGAGCTGCTTCAAGCTAAACCTTTGTTTAAGAAAGGTAACTTAACTTTGAGGAAGCTGATCTTATCAAATAAGTCATGAACGATCACTTCAAGTTAAGGGATTTATTGAAGGTTTTGTATAACACTTTACAGAACTCGCTCCATTATTAGGTGATGGTCTCTAAATACAAAGCTACGTAGAGTTCTCTGATGTCTATGATGTTAATCATGTGCGCATAATTTTGAAGACACAGGATGCACTACCAAAAACATATATTTATGACCAAAGATCAATGTGCCTTCATGGGGATATAAGAGACAACATAAATGAAATATCTTTCTACTGAATATGTTGGATATTTCATTTAACATGTTAGCCCATTATTATATTAAGGTCATAAGCGTTCACGTCAACGAAATTGGCATGGAACGCTGTAGAAAAGATAGAGATGTGGAAAAGTCTGCGCGTTCTAGAAAGAATTAGAGCATTAATATGTAGCTGTCAAAGTTTGTTTCTGGCAAACACTATTGTTTTCGACATTTTCATGTGAAGGACTACAGCCCGCGACGTATAAAAACCTTGAAACCCTTGCTTTTTTGGGTTTTGTGAGGGCCTACAAAACCTTCAGGTATATGGTATATCCTATCCAATTAATTTTAATTTAGTTATGCCCGGTTTCACAGTGCAGGCTTAAATGCAACGTAAGTAAGTAGATACGAAGAGATAATTGTCACTCATGCATATTTTGCGTTTCAACACTAATTCCAAGTAATAAAAAAAAAAATAAAAAATTGGCGGCACTTATGAAAAGGTTTTTTTTTTACAATATTTAAACATTTAATAATTTTTTTTTATTTTAAAAATGAGGAGTCAACAACAAATGACTTCTAACTTTAGCGAAAAAGATTTTTTTTTTGTTTAATTGAACTCATAAAATTAAAAATAAAATCGAAATTAACTCGTCAAATCGTTGAGCTGAGTAGCTTAGATAGACCACCAGCTCCGCCCAAAAATGAGAGATCCATAGAGCCAGTTTCAAAAAGTTATTAGGTGGTTAAGTATGTGTGCCATGCTAAAGTAAATGGAGGGCGAATTGGTCACGCATACACTGGCACCTAATAACATTTACAGTTATTTCTGTGGTACAACACGTATTCACAGATAGAAAAAGAGGCGGCGCTACTCATTTCAAAACTGGCTCTATGGAATTCTCTTTTTTGCCCGAAGCTGGTAGTCTAGGCTTATAGCTTTTCACCTGTCAAAGATTAGGAACTGTGCAATATTAGGAACTTAAGTTTTACATAAAATGAAGCAGAAATCAGGCCTTGAGTGGAATTTCAGCGAGAATCGATACTTAAGTGGTCACTCTAAGTGTAACAAATTAAAAATAATTTCAATAAATAATTATTTTTAAAAAAATTTGATAATAAAGAATGTTGCAATAATGAGAAGCGTGCTTATTTGAATGAGAGTTCCTTTGTTGCACTTATCTGTTGTACAAATTTTGCATTTTTCCACGTTTGCATACTCGCTCTGCAGTAAATCGCAAGCGCCTTTTTCTACAGGTACACTTATGCATCCAAGTGTGCGTACAGTTTTCCCATCGCCATCTAAAGGAAAATAAAGAAAAAGAAAAAAACGTAATTAAGAATTTTGTCAGTTTTGTCAGTTGACTTACCCTTTCTTATCAAGTCGTAGCAATGATATGTATTTGCATCGGCTGATCGAATTTGTCGAGATCGATAGTTACGTAAAAGAACATTTACAGACCGCGAGATAAGTCGCTTTTCTAAAGCTTGTGAAGAGTCATTTAAGTCAATTTTCGATGTTTCTTCTGCAGTGGTTGGTGTTTCGGGAGACAAGGAAGAGTTATCGGTAGTCGTTGATATTGCTTCTTCAGTGGTTGATATTTCAGACGAATTGGAAGAGTCATCGGGAGTTGTCGATGGTATTTCTTCAGTGGTTGATATTTCGGGAGACGAGGAAGAGTCATCGGCAGTCGTCGACGTTGCTTCTTCAGTGGTTGATATTTCAGACGAATTGGAAGAGTCATCGGGAGTTGTCGATGGTATTTCTTCAGTGGGTGGTGTTTCGGGAGACGACGAAGACTCATCGGTAGTCGTCGACGTTGCTTCTTCAGTGGTTGATATTTCGGGAGACGAAGAAGAGTCATCGGCAGTCGTCGACGTTGCTTCTTCAGTGGTTGATATTTCGGGAGACGAGGAAGAGTCATCGGTAGTCGTCGATATTGCTTCTTCAGTGGTAGATGCTTCGGGAGACGAGGAAGAGTCATCGACAGTCGTCGATGTTGCTTCTTCAGTGGTTGATATTTCAGACGACGTGGAAGAGTCATCGGGAGTTGTCGATGGTATTTCTTCAGTGGTTGATGATTCTTCGGATGCATCATCAGTGGTTGATGATTCGGGAGACGTCGAAGTGTCGTCAGGACTTGATTTAGATACTTCTTCAGTTGTTGATGTTTCGGGAGACGTAGAAAAGTTATCGGGAGTTGTCGATGTTGTTGGTTCTGCATCCGAAGAACACAACTCGAAGTGGGCTCCCTCTAATGAATCACTACAGTCATCGCAAATGTAGCAAGAAAGTCCTTCCGATTGTGCTAAAAATAAAGAAAAAGAATTAAATTTTTAGTTCATTGTGCAAAATTAATGCTAACGATAGGTTTACATTTTTCCCACTGCCGAAGATATCAATACTAATATCCGTGTGGCGTGTGGTTAAAGCAATTGAAACAACAAAAATAATGAATGTGCACTGATTATAACTGGAGTAACCCATCCTAATCTAGGCATTTTTTTTTTTTTGTTTTTGTAATGTGCTGGTGGGAATAACCCAAAATATTTTGGATTCATATCCCACACGCAATATTTCTTACTGCTACAACGATGAACTTAAACGCACATATTGCTGCTGCTCAATCTTATTAGACAGCACTTAACATTGATTTTCGTATGTCAGGAGAGCAAGCATTTTCATTGCATTGCTATTGGTCTACTTTAAAATGTATCTCACACTGAAAACTTAGTTTCCAATGCCAAATTAATGTTGTCTAATTGAAAATAATTGTGGGCGCAGTAGCGCAGTGGTTAGTGTGCTGGACTACTGTGCGAGGGATCCCAGGTTCGATCCCCGGAAAAACACAAATTACCATCTTAAGGTTTTTTCTACTGCGCCAGCTCTCGCGAACATCTGACAAACATCCGAGAGTATGACTGTCCTAAAAAAGCTTCTCAATTCAGCCGTTCGGACTCGGCATAAAATTGCAGGTCCCTTCCATTCGTTCCAAAAATAGAAACTCACACAAAACGAATGGTTGCGAGAAGCTAGGCCTTGGGTGTCTACCGCCTGTCGCGCCGCCTATTTATTTTTTTTTAATTGAAAATAATTGCAATTTTTTTTTTTTACCTAATGTAAATTTGACTCAGCAAACGTCAAACTGATCACTACAAAAAGACCGCATATAACTCACCTTTAACCACTAGGAATGTCACTGCAAGGCTTACTATTAAAAGGCGCATTTTTATGGCGCGACTAAGAAACACAGTTGATGGAAATTTTTACAAAATTAACTATAGTCAAAGTAAAGTACTATGCTGTCTGACCAACTGAACAAATCTAACTGACCGAGGAGGAATTTATTGAATTGTGCCCCAACAATAAGCCAAACCGATAGCAAAAATGCTACATCTCAAATCGGTTGTTATCGGCATTATGTGGTCATATAATTTAATTACCTGGCTATATGACGAATTTAGTAACATTTTTTTAAGTTTCAAAAATGTGGGTGCAATCCCAGCGTCCCACAAAGCCGTTAAAAAGATTAAGTTTTCAAGCTTGTCAATAATGCCTGTTAACTATTTATGAATTATTCCCAATGATGGTAGACAGGTAACCTTTACTAGTTTATACTATCTTCAAGTGGCTTGCTGGCGAAAGGAAATAGCAATGCCGATAAGATTAGACTAATTGAGCTATAATAACAATCAATTTATGGATTATTGTTGAGAGAACAACAATAATAACTTGTATTCGTACTTGGTCAAATGACAAAACGAAATGCAATGTTAATTTCCTCACAGAGGGAAAGTAGAAATGACTGTCAGAATTCAAACTATTCAACAAAAACAATCAGTCGAGGCGACGCATCCAGGCGGCGCAGCGGGGCGTTATTCTGAATTCCATAATTCTCTATTACCAAAATTCTGTAAATCTCTCAATAATGCTGTATGATTAAAATTAAATTTTTTTTTTGTTTCTGTTTTTAAAAAGTCTGTATTTTTATTTTAACTAAGTTCTTTGCTATTCTTCTTAGATAAGCAGTGTGACTTAAATCCATTCTTTTTCCTACAATTCGTTTTATTTGTTTGTTTTTCGCTTCTTCCTTATTTTTCCCGATATCGAAAATATAAACTCATTCTATCAATTTATAAAAAAAACGAAGAATTAAAAAAAAAACAGAATTTTGAAATACAGAATTTTGCATACAGGATTTTGACCCCAGGCCCGCATCGATACTCTAGCATAGTAAAACTATGCTGACAAAAAATGTTACAATTTTGGATTCGAAAAGCACTGTTCTTAAGCTGTTTAGAAGAAAACTGAGTAGAATGTATTGTTCAGGATGTAAACATTACCTAGTAGTTACATTTCAATCCAAATCGAAAATGGCGTTTTCGAGATACGAGCAGTTTTTAAAGTACCATTTTTAGCTATTGGGGTGGAAATCGAAGAACGCATTCATGGTTCAAAAAACACTGTTTTGCGACTATTTAGCTCAAAATTAATCAAAAGGTATTACTATGAATTTAATCATTACCCGCCAGTTACATTTTTATCATAATGGAAAATGGCGTTTTTGAGATATGAAATACTATTATTAGGGATTTGGGTGGATATCAAAGGCAGCAGTCCTCTTAGGGAAAAACTGAGTTTGCTATCAACGTAGAGTATCTTTAAAATAAGTTTTTGGTAAAATTGTTTGTACCGCTTCCGAGAAAAAGCCAATTTTCAAAAGTGCCGTTGTTGGACTTTTCAGCGAAAAACTGGGTATGCAGTCATGTTAAGCATACCTACATTAACTCAACTATCAATTTTGGTTCGAATCGTTAGAGCCGTTTTCGAAATCTAAATTGTTTATTTTATATGACAAGTAACTTTAATATTAGGCCTAGCATACAAAAAAAAACCCTCCTAGTGGGAAACCCACGAACTCTAAATTCGAAGTTTGAAACAAATCCGTCCAAGCATTTAGATTCCCCAGGGGGGGGGGGGGGGCAGACAGACATACGAGAGAATTGCGAGAATTGATCAAAATGTCGAGTTCGAAATTTTGTACGAAAACATTATTTTTCTCTTACTCCGTATACGAGAAAGTTAAGTTAAAAGGCTACGGCCGAAATATTTTTGTCAAATCGTAACAAAGTTGTCATAAATAATATAAACCATTGATTGCCTTGATGATGCATTTGATCAAAACCAAGGTTATAAAGTGGAGTCAAACTGTCCTCATTTGCTGTGTAGTGTGTAACCTGAAATGCAATAATTGAATTCGGGGAATTAATTTGTTATCGACATATTTGGGGCTTATAAAGTAAACGTATGACAGATCTACGGGATTGGTATATTACTTACGCCATGGAAAATTTCAAATTTCGCAACTGAAGGTACATTAATATATTAAAACATAAAGCTAACTGCAGACAACTGTTAGATCTTACAATATTGTCAGATTTGTGAGTGAAAAATATGTCCACAACCGTTTGAACTCAACTTATTTCGTCTGCCAATATTGTCATTGGAAAGTCATTGTTAGATCTCCATATTCTGACAATAAAGTTGTCAGACTTTGAGACAAAATCTTGCAACCATGTGAAGGTCCAATTTTGCATTGCCCGCGTTCCACTGACCGCTAGATAACTAGAGGCATGTCAAATTAATATTTATATTAGCTGTGTTTTTTTCTTTCCCGTCACGGCTATAGGATACGTAACGTAAATAAATCCCTTATTAAATACAACAAAGACTTAACCTGGATAATCATCGGGGTTAACAGCTTCGCGGGGATAGAGAAAAGTAACTTGTATGGGAATGTCATAAATGACATTTGATATGTTGACAGAAACTATTAAAAAATAATAAACAAGACAAAAAATCAGAAAAGAAATATTTTATTTGCACAAAATCTGCGCTTTAAAGATGCCAAGATTGTTTTTGACTTCCTTAACAAAAAAATGTGTATGTGCTTCACCTTCATTATGTACATAAGCACTCTACTGAGGTGAAACCTCACAACAACTATGTTTTGTTTTGCTTTGCTTTGTTTTGGTTTGTATTGTTTTGACCCACTATAAACCATCCATTTAAAGAGGAAATAAATAAAATTCCTGGAACTCGATTACAGCGCCACCTACCGGGTCCTTAATCATACAGGGATCCCCTCAAGCACGCACACCAAATTTCAGCAAAATCGGTCCAGGCGTTTAGAAGGAAATACAAAAAATTCCTGGAACTCGTTAGCAGCGCCATCTACCGATAAAATTCCTGGAACTCGATTACAGCGCCACCTACCGGGTCCTTAATCATACAGGGATCCCCTCAAGCACACACACCAAATTTCAGCAAAATCGGTCCAGGCGTTTAGAAGGAAATACAAAAAATTCCTGGAACTCGTTAGCAGCGCCATCTACCGATAAAATTCCTGGAACTCGATTACAGCGCCACCTACCGGGTCCTTAATCATACAGGGATCCCCTCAAGCACGCACACCAAATTTCAGCAAAATCGGTCCAGGCGTTTAGAAGGAAATAAATAAAATTCCAGCGCCACCTACAGGGTCCTTAACCATCCAGGGATACCCTCAAACACATTGTGAATCTAAAGTTAAACCATCCCGGGACCGTGCAAGTCCGTACGCGTGAAAGAAGTGAAACTTCTTAAAAAGTATCGGATCGCCATATACCTACGCCAATGGAGAATGGAAGACAACAAATATAATGTGCATCCTCTGCACCGCCCTCCCTTTCCATGACCATGTACTTGTTCATACAATACTGCTTCTCATTTCCTTTGTTTCCTTCTTCATATGAAATCCAAACAACTACCCCAACCCAACCTTACCTTGTTACCTGGTTTGTACGTCTCTTCTCTTATGAAGATTATTAATATACCTACCCCATGCTATACTGCAGCACGCACCCCATCCTGCATTCGACATACGATCACTATGTACATACAGCTGCTCCTGCTGACCATAGCACTCACTGAGAAAACAAATCAACCCTTTTCGAATGAGGTACACAGACACACCACCCCCATGTATGACGATGTGGTTTTGTTTTTGTTCGTCCTGTCGCACGATCGCGAAAAGTAGAATTTTGTCTGAGCGAAGGGGAAATATTAATTTTCTTTGTTTGTTGTTGTTGTAACCAATGCAATTTAAAAATATTAATTTACCTATTTTACAAATGTTATTTTCAAATTATTATTCTTCATAACACATCTATGAGTGGTAAGCTTCAATTTGGTAAAAAGAAAAATGGATTTTGTATTCTTTAAGTAGGGTCAGGGCCGGCCCCAGCCAAACTAGCGCCCTGTGCAAGATTTACAGAAAGCGCCCTTTTTTCATATTTTCATACATGCATAAGTCTTTTCCACATCACCCAGGAAGTAGACTTTCAATGCGTTTTTTTATTGAGATATCTAGGATTGGCTTTGTATGAGAGGTAACGGAACTACTTTACCGACATATACTATTATTATACCAACCTAACGAGCGTAAAAGGAAGTCATCTCACAAAATTTCTTTGGACGCTACAGAAAGGTAGACAGGCAGACGGACATGGCTGAATCGATTCAGAATTTTATCCTGATCCCGTGACTCCTTCTAGGCGTTACAAATGTAATGACAAAGTGCATATACCTTAGTGTGGAGGGTATACAAAATGTATTAACTCATAAATGAACTTTACATTACTAATCTCTCTGAGTCTCCTCATCATTTTCATCATTTGCATTTACTCCTCATAGCTATGTCGTTGTTGCTTTTGTAAGTAATATTAGTACTTATCTACTAATTTGTTAGTTACTTCGGCCGGTATAACAAAGTTGAACCTCACACAACAGCTGATAAATTTTCAGTTTCAAACATCTGTTTATAAAAGGCAAGTTCTTGTGTAAATGCAAACGCATAAATTGGTTCATTCTATTCCAAGCTCAGAGCAAAAAAATTAAATTAAAGCAATATTTGTTATTCTTTTTAATTTTTGCTATTGCCACTTTGAATTTAAAAATGTACACTGATTAATATGAAATTACTCGAAACATTTAAAAACAGTCAAACAAAATTCGTATCCAGCTAAAAAAAACAGCTGGCTGGATTTTAAAAAATCTTCCATCTATGCATATCAATCCAGTCAGATCTGACTGGAAAGCAGTCACAATGGCAACTCCATTCTCATCTACGAAAAAAGTGACAAGTTTCTCTTAGAAATAGATTCGCTAACAAATTTCTCTTACAAAGAGATTCTCTTTTTTTTTCGTATATGAGAAATCCAATATTCCCATCCCCATTCCCCATATGTGCAGAATCAAAAGCCTGCACGTTAAACACAAACAATTCCGTAGGAATGAATTTTTTTGTTTGCCATATTTTCCTATGAAAATTTTGCGAGCGACTGTGCAAGAAATAAAACCTGCACATACGGGGTGGAACTTTTTTGTTTTGAGATTTTTGAACTACATTCTTTTGTAAAATGTAAGTTGATGTGCAAGAAGTATACGTACACGAACAGGGTGGAATATTTTGAGATTAGGTAGGTAAGAATTGAACTTGCGTTGGGCTAGTGGGATATTTTATTTTGCGATATTTTGAGTTAGATTCTCCTTGAAGTTGCAACATTGCAGTAATGTGAGTTAATGTGCAAGAAATAATTCAGCACAGGTGGATTGAATGCAAGATACAATTATTTTTTCTTAGGCCTGCGCTTCATTTCGTAGTCGCCAATGCGACTTTGCCGGTGCGTGGACATAGCTTCGTTTGTTTAAATGCAAGCTGCAAGAAAGCGTACAACAAGTCGCAACTACGTGGATAGTAAGCCTTACTCCTAGCAATGCGCCCCCAGAACTTGGCGCCCTGTGCATTTACACATCTTGCACATATGGTTGGTTCGGCCCTGAGTAGGGTAAATGACTGTCACAAGAAATCGAGTCGGCTTTTAATATTATAATAGATAATAGATTTGTTTGACTAAGTTATTGACAAAAAACTGGTTGTATCTTTAAAGATACACTGGGCATTAACCCCCTATAGGCATTCAGAGAAATTGTTACGGATGAGAAAACAAAATTATAGAAACGAAAGATATAGAACGTTTAATGAAATAGTCAACAAATAGGTAATTTAGTAAAATTAATTAATTATGATACGTACTTGTTATTTGTAAATACAATTTTGTTTTTAATTCGCTTGGTTGTATGCCTCCATGTTTGGAAGGTTGGACAGAACCAACATAATTTTCCACATTTCATTATACGGGGACCAGCGGCAAGCGGATTCCGAGTTGGGGGTCTCAGTATATCTCGCCTCTCAGGATCAGGAAGGTATATTCACTTTGTGATTACATTTGTAACGCCAAGGTACACAACATTTTTGGTTTTTCCAGAAATCGTATTGTCTAGATAATATTCTTGCCTTTCAGGGCAATGCATTCATATCAATGTTACAAATTTTAAAAACTTTGGCTTCCAATCACAAGACTGTCGAAGAAGCTATACCCGCCCACCTTTGCCCGTGCACAGGAATTGTATTGCTTAGGTCTTAGATAATACTATTCTTTCGTAAAATGAGAATTAATCGATTTGCTGGAATTTTCTTGAAATACAGCAATACGATCAAAACAAAAACGAATCATGACAATCGGCCCAGCGATTATCGAGATGAAACGTCATCGAGTTTCATCCCATAGAAGATGTTTTTTTTTTTTTATATAGGAGCTATAAGATTTTGAATGTTTTTTATGGGAAGTTCCGCGTCCTTTGTCCAACTTTGACCGATCTATACAGGAGCACTCCACCAATACCAAGATTATATGTAAATTTAAGCGCAATCGATTTGGTGGTTTTCGAGACATACGATTTTGAATGTTTTTTTTTGTATGAACTGTGCCACGCCCCTTCATATAATATTGCCCACACTTCACAAAAACGTTAAGGCGTGAATCGGCGACAAACGAACACAATTTTAAGGCTTAATTTTTATATAATAGATATAATATTGTGTCGTTTATATGTCCATGGTTTAGTTGGTGTAGCAGGTCCATTTAGAACCATAGGCCTACAACTTTTGACAGTTTCTCACAACATTTGTGAGTGTTATTTGTGGAACAAATGGTATCACCCATCACTTTCGGTATTCTATGAAGCCTGCTATCACGAGATAGCGACGGCGCGTGTTCGTCGCGGCCGAGAGAGATGGAGGTGAACGCGTCGACCGGGTCCCAGCCGCGCCCCGCCCCCCTTTCCCGCGCGCTGATTATATATCCACAGGTATATCCATTCTTTTTTGTTCTCTTGGATAAGAAGTCAAAGAAGAGTTACAGAACTATGTTCACACAGATATACATAATAATATAGTAAATTTGGCATGACCGAACTTGCAGACAAATTGTTGAAAAAGGCAAAAGAATATTTTGTTAAAGATACTAACGATATAGGTACATTATACAAGCATATGAAAAGAATACATATTTTTTTATTTTGAAGTAAATGAAAACATCAAACATAGCTACTAAATTCAATTTTGTCAAGACTTTCTAATAATTTGAAACTCTCAGAATGGTTACTGAATCGTATATACGTATCAGTATCAGGTAAGCAAAATCGAATATGCACTCGAAAGTGTCATAAAGCCAAATTGGCCTTGGTACAATGACAATGTAACAAACCTATCGAAATACCAAAATCATACCGTCCCATGAGTTTGACATCGTTTATCTTGAAAATAATGGATATACAAATTCACGTACGTAGATTCAAAAAAATTTTAGGTGGATCTCCATGTAATAATGGATGACAAATGCCATATTATATTTGTTGGGTATTCGTTTGTCTTTATTTTTTAATTATAAGATCTTTGGTAATCTTACAACTAACATTAATCGACACAGATATCTAATAAATGAGGTTGCTCAGGGCCACCACAAGGGCGACTATGACAGAGGATATTTTTAAAATACTGCCGCCATTGCACTTGTCTTTCGTACAAATTTTACATTTGTCTAGATGAGCGTTGGGATCATGGAGCATATCACAGGCACCCTTACTATCGGGCACAGCAATGCATCCACGTTTCGTTGTTTTCTTCCCAGATTCATCTAAAAGTAAATAATTTGTTAAGGAAACGCTCAGGTATGTCAATACAAAGAAGAGTCTTACCTGTTTTCACAGCTTTGTAACAATGATAACTGACGGCGTCGCCTATAGCTCTCCGAGTCCCCGTCCGATAATTTCGTATGAGCTTGTTTACGGCACGTATTGTACGTCGCCGATGATAGTTTCTCGTAAGTTGATCAGAGTTCGTTGAAAGCAATTTACGCGCTACGAAAACACCAGAAGCTTCCGAGGTAGCATCTTGCGTCGATGATTCTTCAGTGGTTGACCTTTCGGGATACATGGAAGAGTCATCGGTTGTCATAGTTGTCAATGTTGATGTTGATGTTTCGGAAGATGTGGAAGATGCATCTTTAATTGGTGATGTTATTTGTTCAGTGGTTGACGTTTCGGAAGTTGTGGAAGATGCATCGTTAGATATCGATGTTATTTCTTCAGTAGTTGACGTATCGGAAGTTGTAGAAGATGCATCGTTAGATGTCGATGTTATTTCTTCAGTGGTTGACGTTTCGGAAGTTGTGGAAGATGCATCGTTAATTGTCGATGTTTTTTGTTCAGTGGTTGACGTTTCGGAAGTTGTGGAAGATGCATCGTTAGTTGTCGATGTTATTTCTTCAGTGGTTGATGTTTCGGAAGATGTGGAAGATGCATCATTAGTTGTCGAATTTATTTCTTCAGTGGTTGACGTTTTGGAAGGTGTGGAAGATGCATCGTTAGTAGTTGATGTTATTTCTTCAGTGGTTGACGTTTCGGAAGTTGTGGAATATGCATCGTTAGATGTCGATGTTGTTTCTTCAGTGGTTGACGTTTCGGAAGTTGTGGAAGATACATCGTTAATTGTCGATGTATTTTGTTCAGTGGTTGAAGTTTCGGAAGTTGTGGAAGATGCATCGTTAATTGTCGATGTTATTTTTTCAGTGGTTGAAGTTCCGGAAGATGTGGAAGATGCATCGTTAGTTGTCGATGTTATTTCCTCAGTGGTTGGCGTTTCGGTAGTTGTCGATGTTATTTCTTCAGTGGTTGATATTTCGGAAGTTGTGGAAAATGCATCGTTAGTTGTCAATGTTATTTCTTCAGTGGTTGATGTTTCGGAAGATGTGGAAGATGCATCGTTAATTGTCGAATTTATTTCTTCAGTGGTTGACGTTTCGGAAGTTGTGGAAGATGCATCGTTAGATGTCGATGTTGTTTCTTCAGTGGTTGATGTTTCGGAAGTTGTGGAAGATGCATCGTTAATTGTCGATGTTATTACTTCAGTGGTTGATGTTTCGGAAGATGTGGAAGATGCATCGTTAATTGTCGATGTTATTTCTTCAGTGGTTGATGTTTCAGAAGATGTGGAAGATGCATCGTTAGTTGTCGATGTTATTTCTTCAGTGGTTGACGTTTTGGAAGGTGTGGAAGATGCATCGTTAGTTGTTGATGTTATTTCTTCAGTGGTTGACGTTTCGGAAGTTGTGGAATATGCATCGTTAGATGTCGATGTTGTTTCTTCAGTGGTTGACGTTTCGGAAGTTGTGGAAGATACATCGTTAATTGTCGATGTATTTTGTTCAGTGGTTGAAGTTTCGGAAGTTGTGGAAGATGCATCGTTAATTGTCGATGTTATTTCTTCAGTGGTTGACGTTTCGGAAGTTGTGGAAGATGCATCGTTAGTAGTTGATGTTATTTCTTCAGTGGTTGACGTTTCGGAAGTTGTGGAATATGCATCGTTAATTGTCGATGTTGTTTCTTCAGTGGTTGACGTTTCGGAAGTTGTGGAAGATACATCGTTAATTGTCGATGTATTTTGTTCAGTGGTTGAAGTTTCGGAAGATGTGGAAGATATATCGTTAGTTGTAGATAATATTTCCTCTGTGGTTGACGTTTCGGAAGCTGTAGAAGATGCATCGTTAATTGTCGATGTTATTTCTTCAGTGGTTGATGTTTCGGAAGATGTGGAAGATGCATCGTTAGTTGTCGATGTTATTTCTTCAGTGGTTGTTGTTTCGGAAGATGTGGAAGATGCATCGTTAATTGTCGATGTTATTTCTTCAGTGGTTGATGTTTCGGAAGATGTGGAAGATGCATCGTTAGTTGTCGATGTTATTTCTTCAGTGGTTGACGTTTTGGAAGGTGTGGAAGATGCATCGTTAGTTGTTGATGTTATTTCTTCAGTGGTTGACGTTTCGGAAGTTGTGGAATATGCATCGTTAGATGTCGATGTTGTTTCTTCAGTGGTTGACGTTTCGGAAGTTGTAGAAGATGCATCGTTAGTTGTTGATGTTATTTCTTCAGTGATTGACGTTTCGGAAATTGTGGAAGATACATCGTTAATTGTCGATGTTATTACTTCAGTGGTTGAAGTTTCGGAAGTTGTGGAAGATGCATCGTTAATTGTCGATGTTATTTCTTCAGTGGTTGACGTTTCGGAAGTTGTGGAAGATGCATCGTTAGTTGTCGATGTTATTTCTTCAGTGGTTGACGTTTCGGAAGATGTCGAAGATGCATCGTTAGTTGTCGATGTTATTTCTTCAGTGGTTGACGTTTCGGAAGATGTGGAAGATGCATCGTTAGTTGTTGATGTTATTTCTTCAGTGGTTGACGTTTCGGAAGTTGTGGAAGATGCATCGTTAATTGTCGATGTTATTTCTTCAGTGGTTGATGTTTCGGAAGATGTGGAAGATGCATCGTTAATTGTCGATGTTATTACGTCAGTGGTTGATGTTTCGGAAGATGTGGAAGATGCATCGTTAATTGTCGATGTTATTTCTTCAGTGGTTGATGTTTCGGAAGATGTGGAAGATGCATCGTTAGTTGTCGATGTTATTTCTTCAGTGGTTGACGTTTCGGAAGATGTGGAAGATGCATCGTTAGTTGTTGATTTTATTTCTTCAGTGGTTGACGTTTCGGAAGTTGTGGAATATGCATCGTTAGATGTCGATGTTATTTCCTCAGTGGTTGGCGTTTCGGAAGTTGTGGAAGATGCATCGGTAGTTGTCGATGTTATTTCTTCAGTGGTTGATGTTTCGGAAGTTGTGGAAGATGCATCGTTAGTTGTCGATGTTATTTCTTCAGTGGTTGATGTTTCGGAAGATGTGGAAGATGCATCGTTAGTTGTTGATGTTATTTCTTCAGTGGTTGACGTTTTGGAAGTTGTGGAATATGCATCGTTAGATGTCGATGTTATTTCTTCAGTGGTTGACGTTTCGGAAGTTGTAGAAGTTGCATCGTTAGTTGTTGATGTTATTTCTTCAGTGGTTGACGTTTCGGAAGTTGTGGAAGATACATCGTTAATTGTCGATGTATTTTGTTCAGTGGTCGAAGTTTCGGATGTTGTGGAAGATGCATCGTTAATTGTCGATGTTAATTCTTCAGTGGTTGATGTTTCGGAAGTTGTGGAAGATTCATTGTTAATTGTCGATGTTATTACTTCAGTGGTTGATGTTTCGGATGATGTGGAAGTTGCATCGTTAATTGTCGATGTTATTTCTTCAGTGGTTGATGTTTCGGAAGATGTGGAAGATGCATCGTTAGTTGTCGATGTTATTTCTTCAGTGGTTGACGTTTCGGAAGATGTGGAAGATGCATCGTTAGTTGTCGATGTTATTTCTTCAGTGGTTGATGTTTCGGAAGATGTGGAAGATATATCGTTAGTTGTAGATAATATTCCCTCTGTGGTTGCCGTTTCGGAAGTTGTGGCAGATGCATCGTTAATTGTCGATGTTATTTCTTCAGTGGTTGTTGTTTCGGAAGATGTGGAAGATGCATCGTTAATTGGTGATGTTATTTGTTCAGTGGTTGACGTTTCGAAAGTTGTGGAAGATGCATCGTTAGATGTCGATGTTATTTCTTCAGTGGTTGACGTTTCAGAAGTTGTAGAATATGCATCGTTAGTTGTTGATGTTATTTCTTCAGTGGTTGACGTTTCGGAAAATGTGGAAGATGCATCGTTAATTGTCGATGTTATTTCTTCAGTGGTTGATGTTTCGGAAGATGTGGAAGATGCATCGTTAGTTGTCGATGTTATTTCTTCAGTGGTTGATGTTTCGGAAGATGTGGAAGATATATCGTTAGTTGTAGATAATATTTCCTCTGTGGTTGGCGTTTCGGAAGTTGTGGAAGATGCATCGTTAATTGTCGATGTTATTTCTTCAGTGGTTGTTGTTTCGGAAGATGTGGAAGATGCATCGTTAATTGGTGATGTTATTTGTTCAGTGGTTGACGTTTCGAAAGTTGTGGAAGATGCATCGTTAGATGGCGATGTTATTTCTTCAGTGGTTGTTGTTTCGGAAGATGTGGAAGATGCATCGTTAGTTGTCGATATTATTTCTTCAGTGGTTGATGTTTCGGAAGATGTGGAAGATGCATCGTTAGTTGTTGATGTTATTTCTTCAGTGGTTGACGTTTTGGAAGTTGTGGAATATGCATCGTTAGATGTCGATGTTATTTCTTCAGTGGTTGACGTTTCGGAAGTTGTAGAAGATGCATCGTTAGTTGTTGATGTTATTTCTTCAGTGGTTGACGTTTCGGAAGTTGTGGAAGATACATCGTTAATTGTCGATGTATTTTGTTCAGTGGTTGAAGTTTCGGATGTTGTGGAAGATGCATCGTTAATTGTCGATGTTAATTCTTCAGTGGTTGAAGTTTCGGAAGTTGTGGAAGATTCATCGTTAATTGTCGATGTTATTACTTCAGTGGTTGATGTTTCGGATGATGTGGAAGTTGCATCGTTAATTGTCGATGTTATTTCTTCAGTGGTTGACGTTTCGGAAGTTTTGGAAGATGCATCGTTAGTTGTCGATGTTATTTCTTCAGTGGTTAATGTTTCGGAAGTTGTCGAATACGCATCGTTAGTTGTTGATGTTATTTCTTTAGTGGTTGATGTGTCGGAAGTTGTGGAAAATTCATCGTTAATTGTCGATGTTATTACTTCAGTGGTTGATGTTTCGGAAGATGTGGAAGATGCATCGTTAGCTGTCGATGTTATTTCTTCAGTGGTTGACGTTTCGGAAGTTGTGGAAGATGCATCGTTAGTTGTCGATGTTATTTCTTCAGTGGTTGATGTTTCGGAAGATGTGGAAGATACATCGTTAGTTGTAGATAATATTTCCCCTGTGGTTGGCGTTTCGGAAGTTGTGGAAGATGCATCGGTTGTTGTCGATGTTATTTCTTCAGTGGTTGTTGTTTCGGAAGATGTGGAAGTTGCATCGTTAATTGTCGATGTTATTTCTTCAGTGGTTAATGTTTCGGAAGTTGTCGAATACGCATCGTTAGTTGTTGATGTTATTTCTTTAGTGGTTGATGTGTCGGAAGTTGTGGAAAATTCATCGTTAATTGTCGATGTTATTACTTCAGTGGTTGATGTTTCGGAAGATGTGGAAGATGCATCGTTAGCTGTCGATGTTATTTCTTCAGTGGTTGACGTTTCGGAAGTTGTGGAAGATGCATCGTTAGTTGTCGATGTTATTTCTTCAGTGGTTGATGTTTCGGAAGATGTGGAAGATACATCGTTAGTTGTAGATAATATTTCCCCTGTGGTTGGCGTTTCGGAAGTTGTGGAAGATGCATCGGTAGTTGTCGATGTTATTTCTTCAGTGGTTGTTGTTTCGGAAGATGTGGAAGATGCATCGTTAATTGGTGATGTTATTTGTTCAGTGGTTGACGTTTCGAAAGTTGTGGAAGATGCATCGTTAGATGTCGATGTTATTTCTTCAGTGGTTGACGTTTCAGAAGTTGTAGAATATGCATCGTTAGTTGTTGATGTTATTTCTTCAGTGGTTGACGTTTCGGAAGTTGTTGAAGATGCATCGTTAATTGTCGATGTTATTTCTTCAGTGGTTGATGTTTCGGAAGATGTGGAAGATGCATCGTTAGTTGTCGATGTTATTTCTTCAGTGGTTGTTGTTTCGGAAGATGTGGAAGATGCATCGTTATTTGTCGATGTTATTTCTTCAGTGGTTGATGTTTCGGAAGATGTGGAAGATGCATCGTTAGTTGTCGATGTTATTTCTTCAGTGGTTGACGTTTTGGAAGGTGTGGAAGATGCATCTTTAGTTGTCGATGTTATTTCTTCAGTGTTTGACGTTTCGGAAGATGTGGAAGATGCATCGTTAGTTGTCGATGTTATTTCTTCAGTGGTTGACGTTTCGGAAGATGTGGAAGATGCATCGTTAGTTGTTGATGTTATTTCTTCAGTGGTTGACGTTTCGGAAGTTGTGGAAGATGCATCGTTAATTGTCGATGTTATTTCTTCAGTGGTTGATGTTTCGGAAGATGTGGAAGATGCATCGTTAATTGTCGATGTTATTACTTCAGTGGTTGATGTTTCGGAAGATGTGGAAGATGCATCGTTAATTGTCGTTGTTATTTCTTCAGTGGTTGATGTTTCGGAAGATGTGGAAGATGCATCGTTAGTTGTCGATGTTATTTCCTCAGTGGTTGACGTTTCGGAAGATGTGGAAGATGCATCGTTAGTTGTTGATGTTATTTCTTCAGTGGTTGACGTTTCGGAAGTTGTGGAATATGCATCGTTAGATGTCGATGTTATTTCCTCAGTGGTTGGGGTTTCGGAAGTTGTGGAAGATGCATCGGTAGTTGTTGATGTTATTTCTTCAGTGGTTGATGTTTCGGAAGTTGTGGAAGATGCATCGTTAGTTGTCGATGTTATTTCTTCAGTGGTTGACGTTTCGGAAGATGTGGAAGATGCATCGTTAGTTGTTGATGTTATTTCTTCAGTGGTTGATGTTTCGGAAGTTGTGGAAGATGCATCGTTAGTTGTCGATGTTATTTCTTCAGTGGTTGATGTTTCGGAAGATGTGGAAGATGCATCGTTAGTTGTTGATGTTATTTCTTCAGTGGTTGACGTTTTGGAAGGTGTGGAATATGCATCGTTAGATGTCGATGTTATTTCTTCAGTGGTTGACGTTTCGGAAGTTGTAGAAGATGCATCGTTAGTTGTTGATGTTATTTCTTCAGTGGTTGACTTTTCGGAAGTTGTGGAAGATACATCGTTAATTGTCGATGTGTTTTGTTCAGTGGTTGAAGTTTCGGAAGTTGTGGAAGATGCATCGTTAATTGTCGATGTTAATTCTTCAGTGGTTGATGTTTCGGAAGATGTGGAAGATGCATCGTTAGTTGTCGATGTTATTTCTTCAGTGGTTGAAGTTTCGGAAGTTGTGGAAGATGCATCGTTAGTTTTCGATGTTATTTCTTCAGTGGTTGATGTTTCGAAAGATGTGGAAGATACATCGTTAGTTGTAGATAATATTTCCTCTGTGGTTGGCGTTTCGGAAGTTGTGGAAGATGCATCGGTAGTTGTCGATGTTAGTTCTTCAGTGGTTGTTGTTTCGGAAGATGTGGAAGATGCATCGTTAATTGGTGATGTTATTTGTTCAGTGGTTGACGTTTCGAAAGTTGTGGAAGATGCATCGTTAGATGTCGATGTTATTTCTTCAGTGGTTGACGTGTCAGAAGTTGTAGAATATGCATCGTTAGTTGTTGATGTTATTTCTTCAGTGGTTGACGTTTCGGAAGTTGTGGAAGATGCATCGTTAATTGTCGATGTTATTTCTTCAGTGGTTGATGTTTCGGAAGATGTGGAAGATGCATCGTTAGTTTTCGATGTTATTTCTTCAGTGGTTGACGTTTCGGATGTTATGGAAGATACATCTTTAATTGTCGATGTTATTTCTTCAGTGGTTGATGTTTCGGAAGATGTGGAAGATGCATCGTTAATTGTCGATGTTATTTCTTCAGTGGTTGACGTTTCGGAAGTTGTAGAAGATGCATCGTTAGTTGTTGATGTTATTTCTTCAGTGGTTGACGTTTCGGAAGTTGTGGAAGATGCATCGTTAGATGTCGATGTTATTTCTTCAGTGGTTGACGTTTCGGAAGTTGTGGAAGATGCATCGTTAGTTGTCGATGTTATTTCTTCAGTGGTTAATGTTTCGGAAGTTGTCGAATACGCATCGTTAGTTGTTGATGTTATTTCTTCAGTGGTTGATGTGTCGGAAGATGCATCGTTAATTGTCGATGTTATTTCTTCAGTGGTCGATGTTATTTCTTCAGTGGCTGACATTTCGGAAGATGTGGAAGATTCATCGTTGGTTGTCGATGTTATTTCTTCAGTGGCTGATGTTTCGGAAGATGTGGAAGACGCATCGTTAGTTGTCGATGTTATCTCATCAATGGTTGTTGTTTCGGAAGATGTGGAAGATGCATCGTTAGTTGTCGATGTTATTTCTTCGTTGGTTGATGTTTCGGAAGATGTGGAAGATGCATCGTTAGTTGTCGATGTTATTTCTTTAGAGGTTGATGTTTTGGTGGAAGTGGTAGAAATATCAGGAGTTGTTGATATTTCAGAAGATGTGGAAGAGCCTTTCGGTGTTGTCGATGTTGTTGATATTTGAGTCGGGCTTGGAGTGTCGTTCACTGTGCTACTAGGACTCCAAATGGTTGTGGTTTTTTCTGTGGTTGAGGTTGTGAATTCCTCAGAGCTTGTTGTAATTTCTATCGCTTCAGTTGTTGTAGAATCATCGTCTGGGCCGCACATTTGCAAGTAATCATCATTAAGTTCGCTATCACAGTCATCACAAACATAGCAGAGTATCCCTTCGGGATTTCCTAAATTAGAAATTTGAAAATAATTCTTTATTAGCTATATAGGCTGTTGTGTATCATTCGTCTTTATTTGTGCCGTCTTAATCAATATTTATTCACGGACATTCAAGTACAAGTTCAAGACATTCAGTACATTGAATAGTACTTCGGTTAGATGTAAACCTCTTACTAGAAACAAAACTACGATGTGTAAATACTTACATACAACTTGTCTAACTGTTATTTTCTGATATCGCGAAAGTCTTGCTAAACACTTGACTTATATTCGATTTTTTTCTCAAAAATGTTTACAATTGTTAACAAAAAACCATCACATATTAAAATTTAATACACAAAATTTGATTCCGTCATTTTTTACTCTAATTCCCATTATCCTGTGGATTTCGTCTTTTAGTCTTTTTTAGCAATGTATCCAGGTGTTTTTTTTTTTTTTGTTTTTTTCTTTTGTTTCAAACTCTTTTTCTTTTATATTCGATGGGGGTAGGAGTTCGCGCGAGTTGAGTTATGTATGCGTCAGCATCTCAGACAAATAAGTATGATGAAACCAGAGATAGCAATTGCCCTTCACAGGAAATAGAATATAAAATTACATGCACTGCCTTCTGCAGTTGCATCCAAGATAAATATTACAAAAATTATCAATTTGACAATTTTTATTAGAGATAAATAATTGGAACAATTCTTGTGGGTTTGTACAATACAACATTTAAAACGAGGAGTTGGAATTCAGATTTCGGTACGGTTGGTCGTGATTGTTTAAGTTTGTTAGTGTTTAAGATCTTTAGTGTTTAAGTTCTTTAATATTCAATAAAAGACAAATAAAAATAAAATAAAGATAAAAAAAAAATTAATTCATTTTTTTTATGATACAAAATAGGAGAAATTAATTAAGTCGCGTGCCGGTCAGTTTATAATTCTCACCAAACTCACCTTTTGCTACCAATAGTCCAATAATTAAAAAAACAATTGTTTGGAATTTCATTTCGTATTTCGAACTAAGATCTAGGTATCTTCCGATACTGCGATTTGTTTAAACCTGCGAGAAGTATTTTCGTAGCGCGATATATCGCAACTGTCATTTACAGTATTATTAGCTCCAATATACACCACTAGTCTTTTGTTATCGATAAGTTTTAAAATGTAAGTGCTCTCAAGAACGGACAAACTATAAAACAGTATAGATACTAACAAGTAACAACGTACCTATAACTGTTAACCCCCATCCCTTTATCCCGGGCTGTCGTCAAACGTTTGATTCATATGTGCGTCGATAAGATTAGAATAGTTGCATTTACAAGCAGAAAATCAAATTCAATTACAAGAGTTCCTGTCTTTTTAAATAGAAAATAATCTGATTTCCTTTTCCGATAAGATTTCAAATGTTTGGTATGATAAACATTTGAATTAAATTACACTGACTAGAAGCTAAACGATCGTACTGCAAGGTATAGATGTTATTTGTCAAAATATTCAAGACAATAATTCTCACAATTAGGGTGGTAGTGCGTTAGAATAAAAGTCAGAATAATACATGATGAACTACATGTGGGATACATCGCGATTCGCAGTGAAAAGTGAATTGCAATGCATAATAGCTCTTAATTTGGAACTCGAAATACCTTCAGAAGTATCTCTGGGTCTCAATATACATTTGAGCCTAGTGCGGCAAATACACCCATCTATAGCAAAACTGGGACAATTCAGTTTAAATCAGTCAACTCACTTCGCGTTTCAGTTTCGAATCGACACATATCGCAACAGATCATATAGATCACTTGTCCCGCAGTTGCTTCGATATTTTTTTTTTTTAGAGTACCTATGTACCAATATCACATTTTAGACACATAATGAAGTTAGTCAATAACTCCATAATAATTTTTTGAACAAATAACGTTTCAGGGAGACGTCTCAAATTTTACCTCTTGCCACAAATAAAATCAAAAAAAAAATCCACATAAGGATCTTCATCTTTCACGTTTCACCGGCGAAATTTGAAAAATTAATGAAAACGAGTAACGAAAATCTGAACTTTACAAATTGTTAATCGGCAGCCGATCGATACGCCCAATACACACATTATGTCTTTTGAAATTATACAGTCCCGGTAAATGCAAATTAATTCCAGTTAAATTGATTAAGTCGGTATCCATTGCTTTATTAGCTAGCTAGCCGATTTGGTATAGTATAAGTATAATGCTAAGTATAAGATATTGTAGGTAATTATTTAGCAAACCAATGGTTGGTGATTCAGCATTTCCATTGTGCAGAGAATAGGTGGACGAACCTAAACAATGCAATTGGTTAAGCGCACTTTTTCTTTAGGTTTATTTGGCGAGTGATAAGAAAAATGTCTAATAAAATACTTACCTATCCGAAAACCTTGACCCTATGTCTCATTATAAAATGTAACAGGAATTACTGACATAGTCGACACATATTTCCTGAGGTATACTTTTAGGCGTTTGGCGGTGGATTTGAAATTATTATATTTTCAACTAGATGACCATAGGTAGACACTATTCGACAATTAAATTGACCCACTGAATTAACTTGTTCAAATAATATCGTATGTAAAAAATCGATGTTTGTTGAATTCTGCCTTAGTTATCAAGGTAATCAGCTGCCATGTCGTATGTACAAGGCCACTAACGTTTCATTAGTATGTATTTTTTGTGGTACATACCTAGCTACCTTTGTGCAACTGTTTTGCACATAAATCAATTAATTCATACTAAAACTGCGTATTCTTCATTTGGGAAAATAATGTTCTATGTGCTTTTCATACTGCTAGACTTCCATTATAACCATTTACGGATTTCTATAAATTATTCAGAAGAACAGTTTAAAATACAAAGAATGAATGTTTTATATAAAGATAAGTTTGGCATTCCGTTTCCGGTCTCTATTCACGTTTAAACTTTCAGCGAGTTTCAACCTTTCTGTCCATGCTCCAAAAAAAGACCAGTATGGCAAGTGCGTTCCTTACAAAGCTATAAAAGAAACATGCAAAGAAGCTGAAACTTAGCATTATCAATTTAAAAAAAAACTTTCGGAATAAAAAAAGATATACCTACGAAAGCAGAACGTGCCAAAAGTAGATCCAACACATTATTAAGGGGGTTGCAATTTTAAAGCTAATCGTTTTTATTTCATATGATCTGGGGGTCAATTCTCAACAATTCTCGCATACGTTTATCTGTCAAAATATCCAATTTCATGCGAAAGACTGAAATTTGCAATTCTCAAATTCCGCATACGAGAATTTCTCTTCGAATGTTACTCGTCTGCTTTTTCTAGGCGGATTTTCTTCTCGCATACGGAATTGTGAGTTTGACAATTTGATTTTAAAATTTCTGTGTGAAATAATTTATTGTGGAGAAGCAAAAATAATTAAAATGGAAGGAAAACAAAAGAAGAAGGTTCTTCAGCAGTTACATAAAGCGTTTGATCAAAATTGGTCAATCATATGAGTAGAGTAGCCAAGAAATCGATGAATTCCTGTGCCAAGCGCTTGTTTAACCGAAATAATTTCATACATTTTGTGTCGAAAAGTTCAAAATAGGTAGTCGTTGGGTTCTCGGATATCTCGGTCTATTTGAAGTTGTTCCAACTGCTCCATTGCCAACTGAACAAATGCTAATCTCATTTCGCCCAATGTAGCCATTGTAAAAACACAATTAATTATTAACTGAAATTAGAACCAATCACACACAATGGCAAACTGTTTTTTTTTTTTCGTTTTTGTTAATCGCATATCAAAACCCACATCCACAATATTTCTTACCCAATTTGAATTGAATTTTTTTTTTCATGCCATTCTTTGCACAAAAAGTAGGTCATTTCGACGTAAAATTCTACCTCATGCGAGAGGTGAATACAATTTTCGCAGAGGTGTAAAAAACTTTGAGAATACCAATTTTTTTCGTATGCGGAATTTGAGAATTGGGGTCCTGGATCCTGGTTGACCATCAACCCTCTCGCCTTAAATAAATAAATAAATGGTTGCCGAAACGGGGGAAACCATATAGGCCTAGTTTCTCACAACCATTCGTTTGTGTGAGTTTTTATTTTTGGGACGAATGGAAAGGACCTACAATTTTATGCCGAGTCCGAACGGCTAAATTGAGAAGCTTTTTCAGGACAGTTATAATGTACTCCCGGATGTTTGTCAGACGTTCGCGAGAGGTAGCCCCGGTAGTTTTTCCGGGGATCGAACCTGGGATCCCTAAAATAGCCTTCAATCGCAATAGTGATTTTGCACACAGTTTTTGTTATACATAAAATGGTCATTGAACAGTTAAGAAAGACAATCCTTTAAGGGAAGATTCCTGAAGTTTTGCCGAACAAAAAATTTTATGGCAGGGGGGGGGGGGGGGTCTATTTTCATCGTATTTCCCGTTATAGCCCATCAAAGTAGGTGACCTGTAATTTGAAGGTGTTACCACTTAAAACGCTATAACTTCTAGTCCATTTTTGTCTGACAAAAAATGGCTTTTACTATTACTTCTGTTGATCGTACGTAAAAAAGTTGCTTAACATAATTTTTAGGAAATTTCTCAAGGATAAAAATTTCATAAAAGAAATGAAAATTTATTAAGTCAACATTTTGAGAAAAAGGCATTTTAAGTAAAAAAAATTAACTCTAATTTTCAAAATTTTGAGTTTAAGGAGCCATAACTTTTTTGTGCTACCCAGATGTAACCGAAGTGCTTTAGACTTTTATGCGTAATTCATCAATTGAGAACGGCTGGACCGATTTGTCTCAATTTTTTTCAGTTGTTCGTAATCGCCAGGAGAAGGTTCTTCTGAAAGAGAATTTTGGGAAAACCCTCCGGAAAATTTTGAAAATTTGGAAAATTGGAAAAAGCGAAAATAGATTTTTTGTATGGAATTTTGTGTGCAATTGTTCCGGAATGGCTTTTCAAATGAAAAAATAGAAAATTCTTAGTGGAAAACTCGGAAAATTCCGGAAAAACGGATAATTGTGAAATTCATTATGATAAAAGACGTTTTGTGTGCATTTTGGGTGGAGAACTTAACGACATAAAAATAGATGGCGCCAGGTGTCCTTTTCACATTGTCTATTGAGCAAATGTGCTATTTTTCTTGCTGCAATTGATTCGAGTTTTGCGTATTATTACACTGATTCCGGATAGTCCTATATCGCGCATTACATCCGCAAACGGTATACAAGCATTACGATCAACTGAAATTCAATGAAAATCAATTCGATCAATTTTTTCAGAAAATAAGTTTGCGTGTAAAAAGTGAGGTTATCCAATTGGGTTGCGGGCATTCAAACTCGCTTTATGTGCCAGGAACTCCACCGCATAATATGACTGAAGAATCTGAATCATCCGAAACGGTACGCGGTTGTCCATCAAGAAACTGATGAACAATGTGATTCAAACGATGATAATCAAGGGCAAATTCAAAGGAGAGGAAGTCCTTATCCCACGAATTCCGATTATTCCAACTAATCTTCCATTCCATATCAAGCGGATTCAGTTCCCCGTTCGATTGACTTTTGCGATGACAATCAATAAGTTTGCAAGGCCAATCGTTGGAAGTCTGTGGGATTATTCTTGAATTTCCCTGTTTTTCTCACGATCAAGCTGTACGTTGCCTGTTCGCGTGTTGGCAAACCGTCTTCGTTGTTTGTTCTTGCGCCGGAAAACAAATCAAAAAACATTGTTTATCACATCGCTCTCTACTGATTTCGATTCCATTCAAATAAATCATATTAAAATTTGAACTATCTGTGTTTTATTATCACTCTGGAGTTTATCTGAAGGCGTTAAATTGGGACAAGACGAAGTTCGCCGGGTCCGCTAGTGTAATTTAAAAATGAATAAGTTTATACTACATTAACTTTTCAAGCTTCATAAATATAATATGTATGTATTTATATAACTTTACGAGCTTACTAGCGACAATAGCAATGTAGGTACAACAAAGTCGGCTTGCTTTTTTTTTAGAAATTATTAAAAACTTCAAGATTTAAAATTCAATAAAAGCACAAATATTGCTTATTAAATTAATATTACTACACTACACTGGTTATGAAAATTGTATGTACGCTCCTATATCAAAACAAACATACAGATTTATCGATCTAAAAAATATGTTGTCCCCCACTGAGTTCCTTATGTTTCAGATTTCGATTGACTGACTTCGACAGGCCTTATACCTAGTCGCCTCGTTAAATAAGAATATCTCAAGCTTCTGTACAGCTTGTGAAATTGTGTCCCAAATGCCTTAAAGAACCCATTAATGATTTGATTATTTATAGGATATTTTTCTCTGAGTGTAATACTCATACATCTGTTACCGGAAAAATTACACACGAATGTTTATAATAATTCTTTGTATTAGAACAGAATGAATGAGATATGCATTGCTCGTTTAATTTTCGGTGGAGTAGTAACTACCTTTTCTTGTTTCAAAGCGAACGCACTTTTGTCGCGTGTAACTAGAAGAATTAAAAAAAAAAAAAACAGAAGTGCATGAAGTGATTATTCGGTGTCTAATCCTGTTGCCAACATGTCTACAAAATTGAATTTATTTCTTATCGGCTTAACGTTATTTGCATCCAGTGTCCTTGCAGCTGGTATTTCTTAAACAAAAATATTTAAACGAATTTTGAATGCAGTTATGTCTATTTCTTTAATTTAAATCAGACAGGTGCAACGAATGCAAAAGCACTGACAATTCGTGTCCAAATACTGATCTTGAACTTGGCAGTACTTCTATCGCCGATTTTAAGGAAGGAACAACAAATTGTGTAACTACAGCTAGTAAGTTTGAACACTTTGATATAAACATTTTACTTGTAAAACATTATGACAAAATAATTAGATACGCACAGACTAACATAATGTAGGTACAGTGGTGGAATTTTTGAGTGACAAGAACCTTTCGTTCATGTGAATCGTATCGCGTTTTACTCTCAGAGGATGTGTCTCTATATTGTGTTATATAGCTGTCAAAAAATTATAATAATCTTTTATAGCTGTCAAAAAAATGATTATATCAGATCCAAATTTTATGTATAGGAAGCAATAAGTGAAACCATTGCAGTAGTTCGTTGAAAATTTACAAAACGCGCCAGTAATAATAAATAAGTTTGCACAAGTAAGCAAACGTCAAAACTTTTTGCAAAACTTGACAAAACACTTGTCAAATAATCCTTTATTAATTCGGGTTATGAATTGTAAATAGGAGAACTGTAACTAAACCATTTCGGGCCGTTTGCGATTTAAGTTCTACTTAAACGCTTATGACCTAGTTTTTGTAAGACATAAACGGACACATAAGAGTTTATGTGGAACTTTATGAGTCTTTATGAGTCTATTTCTGTTCAAAATGGTAAGATACAGATGGTGCTTTAAGAAGTTTTTTTCATCTAATACCGCTTAGGTAGGTATATACTTTATTAATCTGGAGGTATAGGTACCGTTTCAAAAACTCGTAGCAAATATTTTCTGTTCCGAAAAATTTTCGGTGATTAAATAAAATAATCAAATACTGTATCATCATAAATAAAATAAATAAATAACGTACTTATTTAAATACGCAGCTGGAACAGGTTCATCAAAAGCTAGAGCAATAGCTACAGCTTCAGCAATAGGTCAAGCTACAGCTACAGCAACAGCCACAGCAACAGCTACAGGAGGTGGAACAGCATACGCAACCGCAACAGTAACAGCAACATCATCTCTAGCAGAAATTTCAACACTTCTAGAGCGTTTTATGTTGTTGCTTACTTCTCGAAATACAGAACGGGCATGCTGTACTTACCTCTTAGCTTCACAAAATGAAGTGGAACAATCTAAACCGACATTCACTTGCGGACATGTTTACGAGTACATGAGACTATAGAATGCGTTTTCAAATATTTTAATTATTATTGTACAAGTTGTTAATTGTTTTAAAATAAAATTGATTTAATCATTCATTCTTCTATGCCTATAGTGAATATTTTGATACTAAAATGATGTTATAGAAATAAAATAAAGACACATTTGTACAACATACCTACATAGATTAAAAATTATTGATTGGTTACAGCTGTGCATGACTGTTTTCCAAAAAGTGATATAGTTGGCACACCAGATCCATAGGATCCTACTTCTTAAACACAAACCAATTCTATTTTTTGAAAGACGAATGGAAGGTACCTACCATTTTATGCCGAGTCCGAACGGCTAAATTGAGAAGCTTTTTCATGTCAGTTATACTCTCGGATGTTTGTCAGACGTTCGCAAGTAGTCCAGCACAATACACTGCGCCACATCGCACTGAGTCCAATATAAACAGAGTGGGTACAGTCTTCGACTAGATTTGTCTGGATCTGGACTAGCTCAAATTTTTTTTCAGTTGTTCGCAATTGCCAGGAGAAGGTTTTTACGAAAGAAAATTTTGGGAAAACCCTCCGGAAAAATCGGGAAATTGGAAAAATCGAAAATTGATTTTTTTGTATGGAATTTGTGTTCAATTGTTCCGGAATGGCTTTTCGAACGGAAAAATAGAAAATTCCGGAAAAAACGCGAAAAATTTGAATATTTTTTTCTACGAAATTTTGCATTTTATCGCATGTTTTGATGATTTTGGACGATGTAAAGGTGGAAAATTCGTTGTGAAGCTAAATGTGAAATTCATTGTGATAAAAGATGTTTTGCGTGCATTTTGGGTGGAGAAGTTAACCTGCTGGCGCTTGGCAATGGCCAAATTCCTGTTGATGTTTCGACTGAATTGATATCGTTCCCGGCAAATTTTTGCGAGTTTACATCTCACCATCAAAGTGTTCCCCGGCATTGCACAAAATTATAAAAATCTCGATTGGATTAGTGAACGGGCAATACTAGCAGTAAAGAATAAGGACGTCAATAGCTTGAATTTAATTATTCAAATCGCTGGAGAACTGCATTCGTACAAATCTATACTGACAGCATGACCGACGAGGATGAAGCGACCAAACTATCCGGCGGAATTTTCGAACTCGCTTGATGTGCTACGAACTCCACCGCATAATTTATACAGCTGAAGGTGGGATCGATCATAATCATGTTGCGGAATCTGAATCATCCGAAATTGTGCAACGGTACGCGGTTGTCCGTCAAGAAACTGATGATCAATGTGATTCAAGCGACGATCATCAAGGGCAAATTCAAAGGAGAGGAAGTCCTTATCCCACGAATTCCAATTATTCAAGTTATTATTAATTATTCCATTCCAATTCAAGCGCCGGATTCAGTTCCCCGTTCGATTGGTTTTTGCGATGACAATCAATAAATTACAAGGGCAATCGTTGGAAGTCTGTGGGATTAATCTCAAATTTCCCTGTTTTTCGCACGGTCAGCTATACGTTCGCGTGTTACATTTTGCAATCAAATCACATATTTACTTTATTCCCAAGTCATTACGTGTGATTTCCTACTATACCTAGCACAAATTCAATAGTGCAGCCTTTAATCGCGATAGAAAACAAAGTGTCAAAAAATCACGAAATCAATATTCAAACTAGAAGGATATATCAAATTCTTCCAAAATAGTACACCGCCATCTATTATTAATTTGTTTGTAGTTTTTACTGCCCAAATCAATTCTTAATCGAACACTGAAAACCAGATTGGTTTATGTCTTCTAATTTTTGAGAAAATGGAAAATTACTTTTATATGTCGCAACGCTTAGAGTACAAATTGTTACCCTTGCACCTTGAAATTGGTATGGGGAGGCATGCTGCCCCCCTGCAACCTCCCTGCTTGGGGTCACTGTTGGATTTTGGGACTGGTGCGAGGCTGAGTATATGCAAACTTTCTTTAAATTATATTAGTTTACCCAATGTCAAAAACATTCTTCAGTAACTGTCTCTGGCCTAAAAGTTCACATTATATCTAGACAAAATGTTGCTGATTTGCACTATAGACAATTTAGAACAGATTCCTAGCTATGAAAAATGCTATAGTACTTTGTTGTTAGTGTTGCCATAGATTTTTAATATTCTATTTATTTTAACCAATCTACATAAATCCATCATTAGTTTTCATCGCCAAAATTATTGTATGTCCCTACTCATCCCAATTTTTGTCCTTAAATTTCAAGTTTGAAATTGTTTTTTGTTTTTCAAAAACTATTAACAGAAATAACTTGATTTAAATGATAATAGTCTTTTATTATAAGTATTGCCATTGTTTTTTAATAATTTATTAATTACATTTTTTTTTTTTTTTTCATTTTAAGTATTCTTTTTTTTAATTTCCCCTCCCGCCCAAACGAACCGAGATAGACCCCCATCCCATAGTAAAAAATGCTTATATTTAACTCCTCTACAAAAAACCGTTATCTCCCCCTTCTTCTCGCACTCACTCGCTTGAAAAAGTGGTCAGAAGAGTTTGTGTGCGACAAACTTGCGAGAGGTTTGCGAGAAGCTTGGGAGAAAATCGCATTTGTCGCATCAAAACTAGCTTCACTGTGCGCGCGTGCATAAGAATACCTTTAAACAGTTTTCTCGCACCCAAACGCTTCTCGCAACGTATCGCTTTCTCGCACCACTGCGCTTAGCCCGTTAGCCGTAGGTAAATTGCAAATTTTAAATTGAGACACAATCAAAAATGATAGCACTTTAAAAGCCAGTAACACTAATAACATTGCTTTTGTAGACTACCAATTTTGTTATAGATTGCTATCATTAAAGCGATAAGTTACTAAATTTATTCACATAAACGAAACATTTACTGATATAAGGGACTAACAATGCAAATGATTCAGACTTCATTTTCGCGATAAGCTCAAAAATAAAACTAAGGTCAAGGCCAAATGTGTGTCTGCTTTCCATGTATTTTGGTACACCCTAAAAAATTGACAAATTAATAAAATGTATCCAACCATGATGGGAATCATTTTTTCACCTATAAACAATAGACCTTCGGCTTCGCCTTAGGTACTAAAATAACCATTTTTAACCTTCGTTTTAAATATTCTGTAAATATACAGAAAATATTTTCGAAAACTTACATTTTTGAATGAACTCATCATTGGCAACTACTAGTTCTAAATAAATATTAAATAGTTCTAAATATAAATCGTATCTGTGAAACTCCAGCACTCAACCAGATGTAAATTACCCCTTACCAAAAACTTTAAGCTTCGTAGTGAAGCCTAGTACGCTGCTGTTGCGAAAATAACTTCTTTTTTTTCACGGATAGTGCTGGTCTAATGGTGGTGGGTCATCTTCCTAATATTGCTGCTCCAATTCTTCGAAATATAGAAATTCAATATCGTCCACTTCGTCAGATTACAAAAAAACAACCCCGAAAAAAAAACCAAATGTCAAATTTTCGCAAGCAATTAATGTCCCGGAGAATAAATTGTGTGCGAAAAGAGAGTGGAGAATTGTACCAAGCAATCTACTACAATTACCCACTTTTCGCCATCATTTCGCAGCAGCAGCGTACTGCAAAACGAAAAGAAGAGCAATTTTTCGTTCATGATTTCATTCTGTCACTTTTGTATGGGATTTTTCGTTCCGCAACAGCAGCGTACTAGGCTTGAGGTTCAAACATAATAGTCCCATGCCGAGAAAAATGGCTTTTTGAGGCACTACAATACATTATTAAACAAAAGACTTACTGATGGATTCCTAATTAAACCGGAGCAGGTGCTGAGCTCTATAGACCCAAGCCGATAGTTTCAAAGTCGTTGATTTTAAAACTCAATTCGCCATTATTATGAAAAGCAAATCATTGAATAGTGGCACGGCACTGGTAAGTCTTAAGGGTGTTGAAGGAAACAGAAAAAACGAAATTTTTTTCAGTAAAGCAAAGTAAAGCAGAAACTTCGACACTCGATTACAAAAAAATAGAAACACTCTACTTGACACTTGCGAAAAGCGGTTTAACAGCAGCATTTAATGCGCTTTCTAACCGTTGATTTTATAGATGGTTAGCAGCTTCCTGTGATAAAACGACGCCGTCCAGCCATCCTGATATCCTTAAAAAAAAAACCTGTAAATATGAGAAATTGAGACATCAGAGAGTTCTTGCATCTAAGTCATGGAAGTAATGACTTCCAAGTGTTCTGTTCCTCAAGTGACAGAGACTCGGGCATTGAGAGAGGAAGTGAGTTGTGTCCTCATGAACCTCTTCGCCTCCGCAGCATCTTCATATATCGTCATCTTTGAGATTTAGTTTCATTGTATTGCTTCTTAAGAAGTTATGACCCGTTAGAGCTCCTACCAGCTTAGACAGCGATGACCTGTCAAACTGTAGAAGTTAGAAGGGCATAGCGACATATCTCCGCCGACATATCTCCGCCCAGTACATTTTTCGAGCGGAATTATGTCGCTTTTTTTCTGGCGGAGTTATGTCGTTTTGAAAACGTCATATCTCCACCGAACTAAGAACGACATATCTCCGCGCGGAGATATGTCGCTTTAAAACGTCATATCTCCAAATGTTAATCATTTATATTAAACATAATGCAAAAGGTATCTATAGGTAATTATTTTTTTATTTGTTTAATTTCTGAATAAGTCTATACCAAAAACTGTCAGATAGGCGTCTGTAAGAAAGTTTGGTGTATTTAAAGTATGGGGTGGGTGGCTCGCTTCGCTCGCTAACAGGTTTTTAACCCTTTTTTCGCAGGGTTTAGCCGCTCACGCGACTTCGTCGCTCCGCTAAGGGTATGTCAACAACTGTCTGGCAGGCGCCTGGAGCTAAAGTTTAATTATATTTACTCGGGGGTATTTAGCAGTAGGTATAATATTTTTAGTCAATAAAAATACATGCACTTTTCTGTGTTTTGAAAACGTCATATCTCCGCGCAGAGATATGTCGCTTGAAAACGACATAACTTCGCGCGGAGATATGTCGTTCTTAGTTCGGCGGAGATATGTCGCGCGGACTTATGTCGCTACCCCGTTAGAAGGTCCAGCATCTGTCATATTCTGGCCTAAGCTTCCGTGATACTTCACAGGTCGTTAGTTATTTCCACTTGTTGTTGGTTACCATCCATTTCTCACCACCAGTTAACATCCGATCATTTTAGCTTAAAAGGATAAGGTGGAACAACGCTTGCGATAACTTTCAGTTAGGGAAAGAGCCTCCGCTTTGGGCCCCCCAAAAACTATTGTTCGTGAAATTTCAAATTTAATTGGTACAAGAATTTTTAATTTACTTTTGTGAAACAATATTGGATAGAGTGAATTGCGTCTATACATACTATAGCGACTATGCCCAGCCTTCCACCTAAATGGGATCGCTTTCAAGCAAAAGTGTGTTACTACTGCCCTCCACGAATATGAGGTCATCTATATCAAAAGATGGAGGAGAGAAGATCGCAAAAAATAACGTTGAAGATTTTGGGCTGTGAACGTCGTACTGATGGAGCCAAATAAGATTTTGTATTTTCGATAAACTTCGATTGATTTTGTATTCTGGATAAATTTTTGAGCTGTAGTCAACACCGGCAAGAAATTTGAAAATAAAAAATTGGAACTTAAATTACGGCTTAATATCGAGAGGAAAATTCAAAATATAATAACATATCGCCGGTACCAAATTAGAAGCTCCCATATACACAAGCACATCGTTTTCGCCATCGTCACCAAATCAGAGATTCGACAAATACCAACATCGTGAAATCATAAACGATGTCCTATCACGGGCTGGAAAGACATTTAACATTATTTTCTTGTTCAAAGTCGTGGTTTCATTAGTTTTGAGAAAAGTACCATTTCTCCTTTATAACGATTAGGAAAAGAACAAAAAACTAATTTGTATTACCTACTAAGAATTAAACCTTGAATTACAATCCATCAAAGTTTCATTTATTCGGAAATCCTACCCCATCTCCACTGAGATTTCGAAAAATCCGAAAGGACATTTTTGTTATCGCCCACGAGCCCCGAGAGAAGTAACAAACTACAGTCAGTAAGGGAATCTCTGTGTACCAAATTCTGAGGGCTGCGCGAGCGAAGCCCCGGGCAAAAGCTAGTTCAATAATATAATAATGGTAAGCGAATGCAAAATCCACATGAGTAAGCTAGAGGTTCCCAATCTTTTTCATACTGCGTCTACACAGGTTGTAATATTTTTGGGATGCCCTTCTAAAAGAAGATACTTGCGTGTAGCTCTATCAGATCCTTGATCTTAAGGAGAGTGTTTACATCAAGGACAGGGATGAGAAGGTTTCGTCAAGTATAACATTCACACAACGGAACAAAGCACATATATGTGAATAGAAGCTGAGCTTAATGAAGATTCATTATTTACTTGTACTTGTTAATTTATTATAGTTTTAATATACATATAGCTAATCAGTTTTATCACCTCACCGCCCCAAGTGTTGATAAATGTGCCAAAATCACAAAATATTTTTTTTTTCACTGTGCATTATAATATTTGTTATCGAATAAATGAGCAACATAATGTTTATTTTTATAATTCTTTGTATTCCCATGGAATGACTGATTTGCTTAGCCATTACTCGTTTACTTGTCGTCGAGTAGTGCCTACCAGAATATCACTGTTTTAAGGTGTGCAATGTGCATATGTACTGTACATCCATTGAAAGTGGGTTAACTATAACAAAGGAAAACATATTCAAACTTATTAGCAACATGTCTTTAAAATGGAATATATTTTCGTTGGGATTTATTGTAATCATTGCCAGTGTCCTTGCAGCAGGTAATACTTAAGAAACAAAAATAATCTAAAACGCACTCGAATACAAACAGATCCTTTTTCTAATTTGTTTAGACAGATGCAACCGTTGTAAGAGTACTGACAATTCGTGTCCACCTACCGCTAATGGCCTTGACAATTGTAAAACGGCTGAAGAGCCACAGCCAATACCAAATCGTAAAGCTGAATATTGTGAGTCTAAACACTGCTAGAAATAATTCGCTTGTAAAAAATTAACCGCAAATAATGCATACTGCTTTTGGAAAATTCAGTCAATTAATGGTTAAGTAATTCGTGGGATGTGCTTTTGAAATGTCATTGAAGGGCTTAAGTGTTGTTTTAACTATAGTATAGACTATTTTATACATGATCGATGAGCCCAATTCACACAGACCGAATTCGGTCGTCGGTCAACGAGCTAGACCAAAGACCAAGACCACTGACTGAGTGAGTGGACGATTTAGAGCGACATCGAACGAACGCGACGTTGAAATGTTGAATGACGATTGACGACATACAACTTCGGTTGCTTAAATATTTATGATCAGTGTGACCAGAGTAAAATATATATTTGTTTTTAAATAATAATTATTTTCTATTAAAGTTGAATATTATTTTGTAAAATTTAATATTTTAGGAGTTTAGGTATAGGTACATATATTTAGGTACAAATAAAATGTTCTGTTTATTTATTCCGTTTTACTATGTGCGACTTAACTATACCATTTGAACATTATCAACTAACCGCTTACCTTAATGTTAATTGGTTCAGAAAGCGATTGTAGCTAAGCTAATTTCTGAAATTTGTAACTAGGCTTATTATAAGGGTCGCAATACTCGCAATACTTCAACTCTAAAATTTAAATACAATTCCGGTCAATGGCGGAAGGGAAATCATCTGGTTGTGGAGTCCTAAATGTTGGCAATATGACTCCTTGGCCACCCACCTCATCCATGTAGATACAATGGCCGATAGTTTATCGTATCTACCTCAAATTAGACACGCGCATCTCCTCCGCTACCTACGCCATCTATGGGTTATCAAATAAAATTTAAGCCATCTTCTTTATACACTTAAATTTAAAATTTTAATTACAAAAATAAACATGGCTTAATATTGTTAATCATTAAACATACAAAAGAAATAAATATTAAAACTGAATATTGATTTACAAAACAAAATAAAAACTAAAAAAATGAGAATTGAAAATTTAAATATGATAAAAAAAAATAATAAATAATAATAATAAAAATAAAAAATATGTTAATAAAAAAAATTAAAAATTTTATTGATATTAGTTTTACGTTAAAGATAAATCAAAAGTGTACCTCGAATTTTGTTGAAGTACGTGCGCACGAATTTAAAACTTTTTTGAAATGACATTGTATATTTTAAACACAAAGACGGAACAATTTGAATGTCATACGTTTTATCTGGCAAATTCACTCGCGCCTAATACTGCCTTCGGCTTCGTAAGAAGAAAGGGCGCATCTCAATTTTAGTAGTTTTGGGATAAATACATTTTACTGTTTTTCGTTCTCGTCTCGTGCCTTAAAATTTAATGGTTTTGATAATTTAAAAATATATGATTTTTTAATAAAAAAAATTATGTTACATTATTTTATCGTACATACGTTTCAGTAATTTTGGGGTTTATTTTGAGTAAATGGACTTGCGACTTTTTAACTTTCTCGTACCCACATAAGTAGTAAGAGAAAGGTATTGTTTTCGTACAAAATACAGATTTTAATCAATTCTGATATTACGATGATAGGGGAACTCAAAAAAGTTGGTCTCGCATGTCCGTATGTCTGTCTGTCCCATAGACCAGCAGCTTCAAAGATTGGACGGATTAGTTCTAAACTTCGTATGTATTTAGAGTTTGTGGGGTCACCACTAGGAGACGTTTGTTTATGCCCTTATATTAACGGTACTTGGCATATAAAAATTTTACGAAATATTAATCAATTTCAATATTTGAGTTAATGCAGGCATGCTTAATATGACTGCATACCCAGTACTTTTTAGCTCTTTCTTAAAAACGGTAAAATCGCCATTTTTAAATTGATAGCAAACTCAGTTCTTCTCTAAAATGACTGCGTCTTTCGGTAAATATCGATCCCTTATAAGTTATAACATTAGGTACTTTAAAAACTGCTCATATTTCAAAAACGCCATTTTCGATTATGATAGAAATGTAACTGGCAGGTAATGCTTATATTCTGAATAATAACATGTAGGACTCAGTTTTCAGCTAAACAGTTGCGAAACTGTGTTTTTCGAACTATGACCGCGTCCTTTGATTTGCATCCCAATCGCTAATAATGATACTTAAGAAACTGCTCATATCTCGAAAACGCTATTTTTGATTTGGATAAAAACGTAGGTACCTGCTGCATAATGCTTATATCCTGAACAATACATTGTACTCAGTTTTCGCAGCTAAACCAAATATATTATATTTTCAGCATGATAATATTGTGTTCATAAATAACTACATAAGTACCTAACAACATAAGTTCCCATAGATGTGAATTTCGACACGCTCAATATATACAAGGGATCAATATATTTCATTTATACATGTGCATGCCTTATATTGTAATACTTCAATCGCAATTAATTACATCAATATCATAATACAGGCTTAGAAAGTGGATCCACAGCAAAAGCAACAGCTACAGCGACAGCAACAGGTCCAGCTACAGCTCTAGCAACATCGACAGCAAAAGCAACAGGAGGAGGATCAGCAGCAACAACAGCAACAGTAACTGCCACATCACCGGGAATAAATACTGAAGACACTGAAAAAACTGGAAAAACAGAATCAGCAGAAGAAACAATAACAGTTCAACTTGTATAAGTAGTTGTTATTACACTATTTCGATGTTTTTGTTTTATATGCATTATGCATAGGTAGATAATCAATAATAAAATAATCACTTTAAAATCCTACAATGTCTAAGACTCATATAGGATAAACTACCCAATGATTGGCACCTTAAGCAAACTTGCAGCTAAATTTCTGTGCAAAAACAAAATAAAGCATCCAAACAGCTATAAAATCATTTATTTGCCTTTCTTAAGGTATTTCTTAATAAGAAAAATAAACAAAAGACAAAATTTCTTTAAAAACATAAACCAAAGAGCAAAAAGCATTTGCATTCCTCACTCCAATTAATGGCATATAAATAATTGTTGGTGTATTTTTACAGTCTCTTAGTTTTTCAGGCATAACAAAAATTGCAAGACACATTATAATAGTTACCTTTATATATAACCTTTCAATTAGCATGCTCTAATGCAGGAACCAGTACAAATGAGATCGTTGAGGATCTCTAAATCGTTTTTGTAGTAGAGCTTATGAACTGAATATTTTCCGTTGCTGTTACCATAGCATGAGTTCATCCTCTTCTGAGTTATTTAAGTCTTCTTAATTCGTTTGGAAAATGGGTTCGTTCTAAAAAATCATAGGTATTTCTTCTGTTGAAGAAGAAGTTTATTGATTTTGCTTTTATTAATTAACTAATGAAATATTGATCTGCTTTAATACATAATAAACATTGAAATTAATTTACCTAACTACATATATACATAACTTGAATTTATAGTTTTGTATGAACAAGTATTTGTAAACATACCCTATGGTACATTTAGCCTCTCGATGTTGCTTTTGCCAAATTATTTTGTTGCGCTCTTTTTGATACCTATACCTAACCCACGTTATATTTGCCATGTAAATTGCTAACATAAACCCGTACGCCAATATGCACCGATCACTGGAAAATGAAGAATGTGACCGAAAAGGAGAATGTGATAACGCGAAACGGTTTAAGTTGGCAAAGAGGCATCGCGCTGTTACTATTATTAGAATCGGTCTCTTTCGTCTAGTAACCACCAACGAAGCAACATCTTCGCTCCCAAAGAACCATTGGGTAGATAAAATTAGTTTGATTTGTATACGGAAAAATAAACAGAATTTTTATAACGTTTTGGAGAATCGTACGTTTTCTTTTTTACACTTTTTCGTATGCAAATCATCTTCTATGTCAAAAGCTGACTGGATAATTGTTTTATCTGGTACCTTGCCCAGCTTCATTATCTAAACAGCCCTTATCGAATGAATTGTTAGGTGTGTTTTTATTGTTATTCTATTTTCTATATAGGCTTAATTTCATACAAATTTAATTCTATATGGATTTCTTTAGCCAGGATAATTATCGGGGATTTCCTTAGCCCTCATAAAAACTGTGCAACCAAACTGTCATTGCTTTTAATGTTATCGAGAAGTGCTATCGATTCTGACTACACAAAATTCATTAAAAAAAATTAATCAAAGCATTTTGCCAAAAATATGCCTATAAATTACCGAAATTTTATTTTTCCCAGCATTTTCCATGTTTATAAATTGTTTTTATTCGCGTATATAAATATTGTTTGTGGATTTATTTTTCTTTGTGACTTTTAAGAATTTTTTTATTTTGCTGATTTTTTTTTCTGTGAGTGACATTTTACGAATCTCTGTGATATGCGAGTACTGCGAAGCTTTTATGAAGAAAGAGCTAAGCCGATAATCGTTTTTTTTTTTTTTTTTTTGTTTTATAGCAAAATATATAACATTGCAAAAAACACGCCTTATATCTTTTGTAAGCATTTAAAGAAACAACACTAAAAGTTCCATGTAAAACACATGTAAATGCCAAATGTTCACTACGCCAATGTGACGTTCATAGATGTGCAGAACTACTATTCAAAAATGAAAAGCGCTTATGAAGCGCAACAACATAAGTTCCCATATATTTGAATGTCGAAAAGCTCTTCTATTTTACAAAGGATCAATATTACCTATATCTTTTATATTATAAATGTTGTGTAGTGTATATCTTATATTGAAATTGTAACACTTCAATCGTAATTAATATTGCTACTTCAATATCATACCTATACAGTCTTAGGAAGCGGATCCATAGCTAAAGCAATAGCTACAGGAACCGCAACAGGCGCATCTAGTGCTATAGCAATATCGACAGCAAAAGCAACAGGAGGAGGATCAACAGAAACAACTGCAATAGTAACTTCCACATCGCCGGAAAGAAATACTGCAGAATTTGGTAAATCAGAAACAGTGGAAGAAACAATAACATCTTAATTTTTATAAGTATCAATGTTTTTTTTTATATATGTAATGCATAATTCAAAATAATAGCATCACTTTAAAATATCTAATAATTCATATATTTTAAAATGAAATTATTTAATTCGTTTTCAACTTATGGATAATATAATGGTACGCATTTTTAACATTTTGAATTTTTACCGCATAGTTTAACTAAAAATTATGCATGGTTCTTTAGGAGCGGGTTAAAATGCTACTCTCAAAATTTTTTCTTCTTAGACAAAAACTCTGTTGTTCAAAATTCTGCTTTTCAAATTTTTAGCTGCTTTTTTACTTTGTCAACAAATTATAATAGGTAGATAGGTATATGTATGTATGTAATTCATGTTTAAAGAAATTAAAAGGTAAATAAATAACGCAAAGAAAAAAAAAACAAATTAGTATTTCACGTTTTAATTTGGACACAACTCTACCTTTGCACTTATTTTTTAAGCGGTTTGCACATGCCCAATTATAATTATTGGATCTAACGACTTAATCATTCATTATGACACTATCAGCACAAGATAATGACTAAAACAAGAGCGCAATCTGTTCTCTACACCTTATGCCTAAACAAGTGACAATTTTGAAAAGCAGAATTTTGAAAGCCGAAGTTTGTAAAAATATGTTGTCCCCTCCAGAATTTTTACCACAAAAAAATATGTTATAAGAATAAAGTGCATTTATATATCTACATTAATTATTATGTACATATTTACATTACATTTGTTAATTCGAAATAAAATTAGAAATATCGGAAATGTTGGCAAATACATTTCAAATTCGGATGCAATCAGTTGAAATTGGGTGTAATTTTAATAGAAATCAGTTTCAAGGAGCAGTTATCGTAAACGCAAAATTTTAGAAAAAATCGCACTAGAAATCCTTATAGAATAATAAGTAGCTTTGACAAATATTTCGAATATTCTTCTCATAAAACTAAATTTAACAACAAAATTCAGATATTTTGAAATACCTAATAAGCTATTTTTCTGTACACTAATTCATTAACTCTTACCTTAATGTTTAGAAGTTAAATAAATATATAATATAAACATTTAGGTCAATAGCGTAGCGACTAATTTCTTCAATATTCATATCATATACAGACGTAGCAGGTACATCCTCAGCAAAAGGGACAGCTACAGGGACATCAACGGGCGCATCTAGAGCTGTAGCAGATGCAACGGTGAATGCAACAGGAGGAGGAACAGCAGATATAACTGCAACAGTAACAACCACATCCGCAGCGAGAAAAACATCTGAAAATGGGAAAACTGAAAGGCAACAAAAATCATCCACCAGCAGCAAGCAGTAAAATTAAAATAAGCATATTTATGCCACACTATACGTATCAATATGAAATACTTTGTTGAAATATTTAATCAGAAATAAATGCTATACCTAATACATAATACATTTCTAGCTTTTGCCCGAGGCTTCGCTCGCGCAGCCGTCAGGATTTGGTACACAGATAGGGTTACCATACGTCAGGATTTGGCCTGATGCGTCAGGCTTTTAAGGTCTCTGTCAGGCTCAGGCCAGGCCTCACGCTTTGTCAGGCTTTTTAACTTTTTGTTGATTTATTTACATTAATAGATCGTTTTGGAATGGTTTCGTTTAAATTTGTTCAGTAAAAGAGACAATACTATTAACGAAATGAAATATGTATTCTTTTGATTCTGTATTTGAAACTATAGCTTTTTCAAAAGTATACAATATAACACTAAATGATTCCTATGTTTTTCAACAATACAGGGTGGGCCATCTAGTGGTTTCTTTTTAAATCATAGGTTATTTTGACACTGACAGCTTGAACAACGTTGGGAAATATTGAAAACTTATTTCCAAAGTGAGTGCTGTGTAGCCCAAACAGTGCGTTTTTTGAAAAGAAGTTTTGGCCGAAACTTTGTGTTATCAGCCGTCTTGGCGGTGTCAATTGCTACAGCCCGAAACCATTAACAAGCTCTTGGAAAATTGAAGTGACAGAATGAAATACTGCGAAGCCAGCCGAGGCAGCCACTTGAACGATGTTGTATTCCATAATTAATGTGAATTTTTGCTCTTACTAATAAAGCCATAATACATGGAAATAATTTAATTTTGCTCATTTTATTGCATTTTTAAAAAGAAACTTATATTTGGTTCACCCTTATGTATGTACCATAATTTGAAAAAATTTTCCAGCCAACAGGATAGTATTTTTTTTTTTTTTGAAAATACGTTTCATAATATTTTGAATATTGCAAAACCAATCCTACAGAAATAAAAAAAATTGTAAATGGATTTTTGCAATCTCTTCTCAAAATGCCATAAGCCTAACAAATAAGTTTCTCCCTTACAACCGCACAATGGACGAAAAAAAGAAATAAACTCAATTTAGACTCAGTGAAAGCAAAAAACATTTAAAAATAAATAAGAATTTCTCAGATATATCTACCTATTTTGAAGAAACCAGTTATAAATCAAATATATGCAACTGAAAAATATAAAAAAATGCCTTAGTTAAAAAAATGCAATGTCAGGCTTTTTGCTCCATAATCAGGCTTTTCTCTCCTAACTGTCCGGCTTTTCGATTTTTTGTGATGGTAACCCTATACACAGAGAATCCTTCACAATCAGTTAGTTTCCTCTGTCAAGCTTAGTACGCTGCTCCCATACAAAATTCTCCCAAAAATTTAGCTAAGCTAAATGCGAATCCATTTAGCCGAGCGCTACGCTGCTTCAGCTAAAAAATCAAATTTTCATTTCCGAATGTACTGCATGTATCTGTCACAATTTAGCGGTCAATTAATGGTTCGGCAAATTTTTTCAAGCTAAAGTTTGACAGATCGTGTTGGTTTTGTTTCTGTTGCGTTTTTGTGTCGCGGAAAAGTAAATAAGGATAAGGTTTTTCAATGAATACCTCGATGAGGAATCCTTTGAAAGTGATAAATTTAAGATCAAGGATTAGCAGACAAGGAAAAAAGAGAGTGCAACAAAAATGTAACACTTTTTCGCGTCGATGAATTTTTGAAGGAAATTATATGCAACGAACAGCTGTTTTCGGTGACACTTATATCCACAACGCACTCCATGTCAGGGTTTTAGCTAATGTTCGCGCCGCACTGGAACAATATAGGTGGTGCACACCAGTACCTCTTCGAAACACTGATTTTAACCCGTTTTAAACCTACGTAATGTTTCAGATAAAATGACATTTGTGTCCAGAGTGTAATGTGCTTCCAGGGCAGGGCAAAATCCTCATCTGAGTCCTTCTCGCGGGCGCCTACCTGAAAATGGCTAATCAGCTTGCCTGTTTAGTGTCAGCCAAGGGTCTCACTTAGATATTGATCGTGCGTTGTAACTCGTTGCAACGCACGATCAATGTATAAGCGGGAACCATAAGTATGAGGTGGGAGACAACCATAAACCCAAATCTAAGGTGGAACAGCAAACGCCGACGGATGCATGGCTAAAAAGGGAGTTTTAAGCCGCTAGTTTGCGAATTTCGGATGCCAGGCGACCTCCGATCTCAAGATAGCCTTCCTGTGGTTAGACGGGTAGACAACGGGCGACCTATAAATCCCGCTTACTCGTGGGAACCATTGAGAATTTAAATATTAAAAAAACTTTAGAGAATGATGCCTCTACAACTGCATCAACAACTAGGGATGTTTTAGAACACCCTGTCGATATCGACATGACACCTGCCAACCAGGAAGGGTCACAAATTAGTGAATTCGAGCTGATGTGCCTGGAAGAGAAATCGTCTCATCTAAGAATCCAGTACGGTATACAATAACAGCTTACTTTCGGATGAATTGCGTCCTGAAAACACGAGCGCGCCGGAGACCTCTGGCAAATCGGCACAGAGCGACTTCAAGCGCATCAGATTTACGCCAGCGGAGCAGCGCCGCTTCAATAGAGCGCGAAAACGGGGTAGCACCTTAGAGCAAGCCCGCATTTTTGCAAAGTCAAAAGATGACAATAAGGGTCCCGAAGTCAAGCGGATGAGATCCGAGGACAACACACCACCTCAGTCCGAAGCGAAACGAGCTCGCACTGGGAATACAACCGCCGACAAAGCCTCCTATAGAGATATAGCGAGCTATGTCAGGATGGGTGTAGTACCAGTCGATATCGATCGTAATCCTCTCACTAATGAACAAATGGTTCAGATACAGGAGAGAATTATGGACATAACAGTCGAACAGCGCGACGGGGACGCAAAGCCAGCTTTCCGCGGAACCACTTTCAAAGCCGGATGGCTTATGATAGTATGTGCGGACGTCACCACTTCAGAGTGGATGAAAACAAATTTCCTCAAACTGAAAGAGAAATGTGGGTTGGAGGTGATGCTTGTGGGAGAGGAAGATTTTCCGAAGCCACATATAGTCAGAGCTTTCTTCCCGCAGAGTACCGGGGTTGCAAACGAGAGGATACTGGCGATGCTAGATGGTCAGAATAAAGATCTGAACACCAGAACGTGGAGAGTTCTGCAAAGATCGGACGAGAAAGATGTCGCCCACATGGTCTTTGCAATCAACGAGGGCACGATGCGTAGGCTTGCGGATCTCAGGGGGATGGTCTCTTATCGATTTGGACAAATCAAGATAATCCTCAAGGGATCCGACAGGTCTGCAATTCAGACTCCGACAAACAACGACACTGCTACCACGAGCAAGTCGGTGCCAACAACTTGCGCCACAACGCTGCAACCAGAGACCAGTATTAGTACTGCCGATGGAAGCGACATAAATGCTAAAAACACTCTGCCAACAAACGCAGCCACAAATGTCCCTACTACGGGCAGCACCAACACCAGCCAGCAACGGTTTAGACCGAAGCTAGCTGCGGAACGGGCGCGGGAAAAGCAGTACCACGGACGGCGAAACAAAGGTCCGAGGGATAGACACGAAGGTCTATCTCAACAGGGTGTCGTACGGAGAAGAGGCGATAATAAGCCTTATAGGGTACGAAACCCTGAGCATGCGAGGAAGCGATGACGTCTCTCCTAAATGTGCTGCAGGCAAACCTGCACCGCGCTTTGGGTGCCTCGGACACCTATAGCCAAAGATGTGCCGAACAAAACATCGCTCTTGGTTTAATTCAGGAACCATGGGCAACTTCAGGTAAGATTTTTGGTCTAAACAGTAGAGCCAGAGAACTAATCTTTGCCAAAGGGAATTTTAGGCCTAGGGCTGCTCTTTCTATCGCGAAAGATATAAAATTCTCTCTCATTCCAGGCTTCAAAACTAGGGACCTGGTGGCCGTACTCATCGAACGCCACAACGGCCGAGAGTTGCATAAGCTTGTATGTGCATCGGCGTACTTTGCAGGGGATAACGAAGAGATACCACCAACTCCAGTACAGGAACTCGTCCAGTACTGTCAAGACCAGCGAGTACACTTGATCATCGGATGCGACGCCAACGCTCACAATCTAATATGGGGCAGCCGCGACACAAACAAAAGAGGTGAGTCTCTTTTAGAGTACTTATATAGTAGAAATTTAGTCATACTAAATAAGGGCAATAAACCCACCTTTAGAAACCGTATACGAGAAGAAGTTTTAGACCTTACTATCTCATCTCCATATGTACAAAACATTGTAGAGGGCTGGCACGTGTCCGATGAGGCATCTCTATCGGATCATATGCATATTATGTTCAGACTGAGATGCAACACCGAGCACGCACCAGTTCGATATAATAACAAACTAACAAATTGGAGAACTTATAGAGAAAACCTAGCGGTCAAATCCGAACTGCTACCAAATCCGCCGCAAACACCGTGCGATGCGGACGCTGCACAATGTCAGCTAAACAACATCATTACATCCGCGTTCACGAGAAGCTGTAAAGCTAAGCGTATTGTGACCAAAAGAAGCGTTCCATGGTGGAATGAAAGTTTGGAAGCTACTCGTAAAAGAGTGAGAAAGCTTTTCAATAAAGCCAAACGCACTGGCGAGTGGGATCAATATCGGTCTCTGCTAACTAAATACAACCTAGAGTTGCGAAGATCCAAAAGAGCCTCCTGGCGTGAAAATTGCGAGAAACTTGAAAAACTTCCTGCAGTTGCACGTCTGCAAAAAGCACTTTCAAAAGATCCTTCAAACTGCATGGGATTACTACTCAAACCCGACGGTACAACCACATGCGACCGAGAAGAGACTTTGTCTACTTTGCTCCAAGTCCATTTCCCAGGTTCTATCCTAATGGATCACACAATTGAACATTCGCATGAGGTCCATGCTCGAAATAACCTCAGTAGAGCCAACAGTTTATCCGGAAAACTTTTCAGCCCGGATAAGGTTAAATGGGCCATAAACTCATTCAAGCCATATAAGGCACCTGGCATGGATGGCATCTTTCCAGCACTCATCCAACAAGGTTTAGACTTTCTCCTGCCCACCATAATAGCCTTATTTAGAGTTAGTTTCAACTGGGGCTACATACCACGAACTTGGAGGGAGGTCAACGTAGTATTTATCCCCAAACCAGGCAACAAACCTAGTGAACTACCTAAATCATACCGTCCCATCAGCTTGACATCGTTTTTCCTAAAAACAATGGAAAGAATAATTGACGTTCATATCAGAGAATGTCTAACTAGTAGCATTCCTCTACACCCCTATCAATATGCGTACCAGAAAGGCAAATCAACAGAAGGCGCGCTTTTCGATCTAGTTACACAGATTAACAAAGCCTTTTGCAATAAAGAGATTGCGCTGTGTGCCTTTCTGGACATAGAGGGTGCTTTTGACAACACTGGATACAACTCCATATCAAATGCTCTGCACCAACGAAACATAGACCATCACACAATAAACTGGATCAGAGCGATGCTGGAAGGTCACAAAATAACCGCGTCCTCAGGTCAAACTTCAGTATCTGTAACAGCCATCAAAGGCTGCCCACAAGGAGGAGTACTCTCACCTCTCTTGTGGTCGTTGGTCATAGATGACCTGCTATATAAGTTAAGCAATTTAGGCTACAATATTATTGGATACGCCGATGACCTGGTCATCATCATTACGGGCACTGATGCAAACAAAGTTACCTCACGAGCAACGAGCCCTTAGGACAGTACTAGAATGGTGCAACGACGAAAATCTGTCAATAAATCCCAGTAAGGCTGTCATAGTTCCTTTCACGAAAAGAAGAAATCTAAACTTAGGTCAAATTTCAATAAATGATACAATCATTGAGTACTCCGATGAAGTCAAATATCTAGGAGTAATCCTAGACAAAAGGCTTAACTGGAATTCCCATATAGACGATAAAATAACGAAAGCAACTAAAGCTTTATGGGCTTGCCGACGTATGTATGGCACAACCTGGGGGATCTCCCCAAAAATCACTCACTGGATCTATACAGTGATGATAAGGCCCATCATAACATATGCTTCTTTAGTATGGTGGACCAAAGTCAAACAAACAACCGCCATCTCAAAGCTTAAGAAGGTACAACGCCTAGCATGTCTGGGTATTTCAGGAGCCATGCGCACCTGTCCTACGGATGCTATAGAAGCCATTATAGGACTAACACCTCTCCACATATATATCAACAAAGTGGCAATTCGCAGCTCGGCAAGTTTGTTACAAGCGAAAGAGATAAGTCTTAAGTACCACCCGGAACTAACGACACTACTCTCAGAAATTCCTGAACTTGAAATGACCTGCGCGGTCGCTGACCGCATCCCAAAAACTCTATGCTTCGATAGACGGTTCTCCACGGAGATCCCAAGCAGAGAAGCATGGGCAAGCTATTGCCCACCCAACTGCCAAAACGGCCTAAAGTGGTATACGGATGGCTCCAAAATGGAATCCGGGGTGGGAGCTGGTATTCATGGGCCAAACCGAAATGTCTCAATACCAATGGGGAAATCCCCTTCTGTCTTTCAGGCAGAGCTCCATGCCATCAAAGAATGCGCAAACATTATCTTAAATTCAGGTATTAAAGGCGCTAACATCCACATTTTCACGGATAGTCAATCGGCTATAAAAGCCCTTAGCTCACATCATTGACTCAAATTCAGAGCTACACTGCTTCAACACCCTCCAGGCACTCAGCATCAGAAACAAAATCAGGTTATGTTGGGTCCCTGGACACGAGGGTATTGTAGGAAATGAAAATGCTGATGAACTTGCCAGAAAGGGCTCGGTATCTCCTTTTATAGGACCAGAACCGTATTGTTCAATCCCCAAATCAGCTATAAACGCGGCCATAAAAAGCTGGGAACGCAATAAATGCATTTCACATTGGGAGAATACCCCGGGACTTAGACAAGCCAAAAAATCAATTCAACCTTTTAAAAAAGATGCCAAAAAGATCCTAAATCTACGTAGGCGTGATATCAGATATCTAATAGGATACCTAACAGGCCACCACGGCTTACGATATCACTTAAAGAAAATGCAATTAGTCGACTCACCGGAGTGCCGACTATGTCTTGAGGAAGACGAAACAGCTGAGCATATCCTATGTGAATGCCCGGCCCTATATGGTATCAGAAGGAAGTCATTTTTCAGGGAAATTATAAGTACCGATGCACTAAAGACGACCTCTGCTGTATGCATTATCAGCTACATTAAGAAAGTTGAAACGCTACTTTCCTAACTAATTTCTGACGCTTCAAGCACAAAAGACCTTATAGGTCGAAGTGCTCTCTCTATATCGCCATAGCGAGTCAGAATGTTTAAAAAAAAAAAAAAAAAAAAAAAAAAATGTGCTTCCAATATCTAAAGAGTACCTATATATTTTTTGTGGGCGCAGTAGCCCAGTGGTTAGGGTGCTGTACTACTCTGCGTGGGATCCCAGGCTCGATCCCCGGAAAAATACAAATTACATCTTAAGGTTTTTCTACTGTGCCACCTCTCGCGACAGTATGACTATATGACTGTCCTGAAAAAGCTTCTCAATTCAGCCGTTGGGACTCGGCATAAAATTGTAGGTCCCTTTCATTCGTCCCAAAAATAGAAACTTTCACAAACGAATGGTTGCGAGAAGCTAGGCCTAGGGTGTCTACCGCCTGTTGCGCTATACCTATTTACGAACACGTACGAACAATCCCGAATTTCAAAGTATTATGGGAGCGCACACACTGAGTTAGTCGTATAGTATACCTCGTACATATACATACTTGTAGTTATTTTACTTTTGGTGGCGCTTACAGTCCGGGGTGGACCACGGCCTCAACCAAAAAGCTCCCAGTGCCTCCAGTTACGCACACCCAGTTGGTTGAGGTCGTTCTCCAATTGTGCGCGCCACCGAAGGTGGGGTCTTCCTCTGCTGCGTTGTCCCTCAGGGGCGGATTCGAAGACTCGTAGGGCTGGTGCGTTGTTGGGTCCATGGGCTCCACGTGTCCCAGCCATCTCAGCCGTTGTATTTTTAGCTTTTTGACCAGGTCAGCGTCACTGTATAGCCCGTATAGTTCGTCATTGAATCTTCTTCTCCATACACTGCATCGTCACAAACTGGACCGAATATCACTCGAAGAATCTTACTCTCATATAATATCTCTTTGGTTTTATGAGAGCGCGGTTTACTTCTTAGATGCCTTCTTAGTCCGAAGAAACAGCGATTGGCAAGAGTGATTCTTGGCTTTATCTCGCCGATGTCATTTTGCGAAGTGATACTGGAGCCCATTTAGCCCAGGTCTTTAACTTCTTCGAAGATGTATCGGTAGTTCTGACGTCCGAAAAAAATCCGAACTTGTTGAGATTTTTAAATACTTTCGTGCGGTGAAAAATTAAAAATTGATGTAGAAACACGTATTAACTATGCTTATTTAACGTATTCAATGTGCCCGCACTCAATTCGTATGACCAGTATTCATTATCTATGTTTAAGTAATTCGTATCCAATGTGTGGCCGGCCTAAATATTTTGTGTTTCTTTTTTTTAATATTAGATAAAAGTAGAAAAATAGAATAGTTATGAAGAAAAGTTTTTTGCTCACATTTAGCCGCATTAAGCACCGAATACCCACCGTTGTATGTTATTGTTATAATAATTAGAACATCAAACCAGCACCTACCAACAGATGGCCTTTGCTAAGCCCAGAGGCCTTTGCATGCTGATCAAATTATGTAAGGCTCAAAAATTTATGTTGTTAGTTGTGTCTCACCTAATTATGAGTATTTTACCATCAGAGCTGCTTTAAAAATATTATTATAGTTCTCTCTACCCAAATTAGCAATGAACATGTGTTAACCTATATCAACTGCTTTGTATTTGCAATTGGCTTACATTTCTCATAACAGCTATATAATCTTCATTGTTTAGATACATATTTGTTCAAAACTCTCACACCTGTCTACATAATTCAACAACTTGCTTATTACTTGCCTTCTAATAAATAATAGCAACCTGATAATGTAGTTCGCAGTTCTTCCCTAATCTCATTGATAACTGAATTGGCAATGGATTTTCGTACAATTGAATGCATTAATCATATTATAACAAAAATAACTATTTCCAGCTGTCTCTTTGGCTTATTTCGTATCGGGGCAATAGATTGCCATCAAAGGCTTATGTGGGTTTCGTTTATCTTATCAGACTGTTTCCGTTGTAATCTTATCAATGGGAAAGATAATAGACACACTCGAAGCTGTTTAACTTTCAAGAATACGGATTGGGGTTCTAGTTTGAGTAATAATCAAGCAAATCAACTGAATAAGCCATTTTGATTAGGGCCCAGTTATAGGCATTCGTAAAGCACCACCGAAAAAATAAATTGTTTTACTTTTTTGGTTGAACTCAATCTTGGTCTTAAAATGTTGCTTATGGATTACAATGTTAGTTTATCAAAAAAATAATAAGCAATTGTTCTTTAAATTTTCTGAATTTATTCATTGGCACGAGTACGATAACTACGGCGCCAAAAATTGATATTGGTATTTTGTAGAGGGGTTAAATTCAAGCATTTTTTACTAAGGGAAGGGGGGGTCTATCTGGCATTTTAAAAAAAATAATACTTAAAATAAAAAAAAAAAAAATTTGAGAAACAATGGCAACACTTACAATAAAGAACTTTAGGATTTTTGGAAGCCAGGAATCTGTTCTTTGATATTATTTTTAAATCAAGTTATAGCTGTTAATAGTTTTTGAAAAAAATACTTTCAAACTTGAAATTTAAGGAAAAAAATTTAAAAAAATTTTTAATGCTATTTTGTTCAATATTGAGAAAATATATATTTAATTTTTTTGTAGTTTTTACTGCCTAAATTAATTCTTAATCGAACACTGATTGATTTATGTCCTCTAATTTTTGAGAAAGTTGAAAATTACTTTTATATGTCGCTCCGCTTAGAGTACAAATTGCTACCCTTGCGCCTTGAAATGCGTACCCCCCCTGCTTGGGGTCTGCCGAGTATATGCAAACTTTCTTTAAATTATATTAGTTTACCCATGTCAACAACATTCTTCAGATACAGTCTCTGGCCTGAAATTTCACATTGGGAGACAAAATTTTGCTGATTTGCATTTTAGACAATTTAGAAGGGATTCCTGGCTTTGAAAAATAATATAGTTCGTTGTTGTAAGTGTTGCCATTGTGCCGCCTAACTGGAGCGAGATAGACCCCCCCCCCCCCCTCCCATAGTTAAAAATGGTTGTATTTACTCTCCCCTATTCATTTTTCCATATGAAAAACTTTTTCTGATTTACTTTTGGTCAATTCCACAAAATGTTCCATTGAATTCCTTTGCGTTAAATGTTACAGGTTTGTTATTAGATTATTTTCTGATAGATATAGGCCTATATTTTTAAAAGTGGCAGTACCTATTCGCAAATTAACTGAAACACTCGGTTAGACTTTGACCAAAGTTCTTATGTACGAGTCAAATTAACTTAAATACAAATTTTCATCAACATTGTTATTGCCTTAAGACTTAGCAAAATTAATAGAACCGTTTGGAAGTATTTTTAGTTTTGAATATGAATTCAAAAATAATAAAAAAAACTGACCCAACCCGTGACCGTACAAAGTTTGAAAAAAGTTTGATCAATTATCTAGTTTAGTCACAAACTCACTGAAAATGGAAAGGCAGAGGTCGGATGGACGGATAGAATTGAGTGGGCCACTTTCGAGTTGCTCTATCATCGTAATATTGAGTACTTATCGATTATTATCTCAAGTTCGAAATTATTTTGGACGAAAGCAATATCAACCATTTTATTTTAATACAGAGATGGCGTTAAGGCAATAACGTTCAAATAAATAACGCCCAAATCAATTTGGAAATAACGGGTTGGTGATGAAATCTCCTTTTCCAAAATCCCATTTCCAAAATCCCCTGTGCTGGAATCCCTTATTCCAAAAGACCCTGAGAGAAAATCCCCATGGGACAAAATCTCCCATTTTTAGATTTGGTGTTATTAATTCTGTAGCGCGACAGAGGGAGATACGCATCGGGGGGCATGCTGCCCCCTGCAACCCCTCTGCTTGTGGTCACTGTATGATTTGGAAAAGGTGCAAGGTTGGGTATATGCAAAGTTTATATTATGTTGTTTGCTTAATTTTACTGCCAAAACTACGCGTTTTAAAAACGGATAAATTCTAGATTGTGTAACAGGGGGTTTTAACGAGGGATTTAATAAGTACATAATGTATGTAAATGGGAGATTTTGGCATAGGGGATTTCGTCCCGGAAGATTTTGGAAAACAAATTAGAGATTATGTCCAAATAAGGATTTTGGAAAAGGAGATAGGGATCCTGGAAATAACGCCCTAAAAAAACTCGTACAATTTGTTGTTGTGCTGTTATTGCCTAACGCCAACAGAGATATTTCATTGGGAACAAATCATCCATGCACTTCTGATATTGGATTGATAATTTTATTAACGTGTTTTAAGCTTTTATTTTAATAACAAGACTTTTGTTAAGGATTTTAAAAATCGATAGGAATATATAAAAATAAAAATAATGCGTCGGGGTCGCCTTGGTTCGTACGCTCATAACTCGCCTGAACATCACATTGCGTGGGCGTATGGGGATTCTTTTTTGTATGATTCGTATTGAACCGAAAATTGGAAATTTGAAGGCGTGGAGCTCAAATTTTCTGACAATCTGAGGTATTTACTCGGAACTGCTCCTATACGAGAATTTGGTCAAATGTGGGCAAAGGGACGTAGCACCTCCTTAAAAAAATGAAATATTGCAAGCGCTTCTCCCGACTGTTCGAAAAGTTGTCGGTTGATTAAGCTGGAGCTTACACAAACACAATATATCTGTTATGAAGTGAAGTGTGGATGTTGTTCAAAAGTTTTAATTGTTTCCGATAGATGGCGCTGAACCCCACAAATCACAAAATTACACTATATCTTCACATTTATGGCAGCTTTGGCCTTGACAGTTGGTAAATAGATGTTAATCAGGCAAAGGGGCGTGGCACTTATAAATTTAAAAAAAAAACTACATGCGTCGACATCCATATCCATACTACTTATAAAATGCAACGTCCGTCTGTTCGTTTCTCCATAACTCGAGAGCCATTCGTCCGATTTTCATGATTTTTTTTCTCATTTATAGATGTGTGGCCAATTTAGTCCGTAGGGTCGGTGAGAATTGCTCAGGAGTAAAGGAGTCGCAGGGAGTAAGGGGGGACTCACGAACCGATAGCCGTATGAACTTGAAAGTTTGTATGTTGATAGATAAGCAAACATTATTACATGCCTCATTCATCGTTTTTCAAAATTCGTCCTATAAGGGTTGAAAAACTTTTCAAACCAACTTTTCTATTTCGACCTTACTACGCTTAACTAGCCATAATACTCATAAATCTATGTATGTCAATTCAAGATATGCTTTTAATTATTAAATGCGAAAAATTTGCTTTATCGATTGCAGTTGTGCTCAGGGGTAGTTTTTTATTGCGTTCTAAAAATAGAACGATTACTCGCACCTCCCACGACAAGCATTCAGAATGCACATTGTATATGCGTATGTATGACGTAGTTGAATTTGATGTAGGGTAGGGAATACGCATAAAACAAACTATTTACATAATATGTACGTAGGTACATAAGTAATTTGGGATGCGTAAATAAGTTTGCACAATGGTAAATACCCATATTTGAGATCTGCAGAAATGGAAAGTGTAACGATATGATCGCGTAGTAGGTATAAATAATCAAATCATACCTGTGACGAGTTTTCATTTATGTGAAATAGCTATTATGTCCATTGACTTAGGACTTCGTAAGGACTAAGTTGGTGACTGGGGAGGGTTAAAGGAGTCGTAGGGACTAACTCTGGAACTATTTGGCTGAATTAAAATTTTGTTTCAACATTGTACTGGCTACATCCTCCGGATCAGTATAGGTTACTTGGGAGAGGATGGGGGAACGCAAAACGGGGGTATAGGGGCTATCTTCGGAACTACTCCGCCATTGCTGGAGTTGGACTTCGACAGCCATGTTTTTCACATGGACAGCTATATGTTGCATGTTCGCATATGAGCTGCAGTTGTTTATACAATCGACCACTAAAATAATAACGTGTATAGTTTACAAAAAGGTATTGCGATAAAATATTTTGTAAGCTTAAAATAGAGCTTAGTTTTATTTAAAAGAAAAGAAACCGGCGGGCGGAGCCGCGGGCATTTGCTAGTTCTAAACTAAAACTAAACTTTTAAATTTAAAGCATTGTCCTGATAAATATTTGAGTAATACAATACCTGGGCATGGACAAAGTCCAGCAGGTGGTATAGCCAGTGTATGTATATAAATGGTCTACGTTATCCATCGTCATGCTCTGATAAACTGTAGTTGAAACTGTAGCGACAGAACCCTCTACTCATTTTTATGCATTCCATTGAAGCACATTCTCGCGTGTTGATTTAAATGTGCTTATCCGCTCATTAAATATCTACTATCGATTAGATTATTTATTATTCTTTATACTCCAAATGAATAGACGAGTTACCTACTGAGAGATGGATTGCGCGTTTAACATTTCAGTAAGTTACCTACATCTGTTTCAAGTCATACGTGCAAATTAATTGCGGGAGGATTACCTAAAAATAAAAATAAAAAAAAACCAGCAGGCACCTGAACTTGCTACAATCATGTCAATAAAATGGCAATTATTTCTTTTCGGCTTAATGTTAAGCATATCCATCAGTGCAGCTGCAGATGGTATGTTCATAAAAAAAAGTTAAAGGAACTTAAATCTGAATTTGAATTTTCTTCTATTACAACATTTTTTTAGGAGAGTGCATAGTGTGTGAGAGTTCTGATGATAAGTGTACAAATGATCCTGGCAGTATAACACCATTCAAATGTCCAGAGACTACAAAATATTGCTTTACATTAGTTGGTAAGTTTAAAAACATAAATATAACTACATACATGTACCTCTACTTTAAGACGTATATTTAATCAAACATTTCGGTTTATTGTGTCTTTAAATGGAACACTTCAAGTACTTGATAATTCAGACTTTATGTCACCATATTTGACAGTTGGTGAATTTTAGATGTGCTTTGCAATGTTAAAAAATTATAAGAACACCATATTTTTTTGTCACATATGAATTTCATCAATAAGCAATTAGTTATTTGTTATCGGAAACGTCAGTCCATAATAAGAACTAAATTTTTTTTTTTTGATAAATAAGAATTTCATCAAGGTAAGCAATTATTAGTTATTTGTTATCGGAAACGTCACTCCATCAATCTCTTGTAAATTTTTTCAATTGTGACTAATCGACAGAATGACTAATATGTAGAAATAGATTACCTGGATGATTACTATTGATATTGATGTTTTGCTATTGCTATTGCAATTTAGTGCATGTGCATGTTGAATGTTGATGTCGCTCGATGCCCGCTATAATAATACCTATTATAATGGAAAATATTGAATATTTTTCATACCCACAACACGAAGAATTCGTAATGTTAACCTAACTTTTCAGTGAAATGCTGAATATGTTTAGTTGACGTTTCCTGTCGCCATTTTGTCTTTTACTCATTTTTTTATACGTAAATATCTACAAAACGATAAGCCTTCATTGTAAGGTATTCGTATTATTATCATTATTTTTTTTTTAAATACTTCTCTCGGGAAAGGCGAACCTAGCTATAACGCTTCAACAGCGCCCCGAGATGCTTGCAGATGTATGTTAGTTCTGCACTTAAATTGCTGCAAATTGTATACTTCTGGAAATAAATCCCCAGGAAGTGCGTTCCAAAGTTAGCTTGTCCTGAAACAAAAGGAGTTTTGGAAAGTTGATGTCCTCGCGGTTGTCAAGTGTACTGTATGGTTGAAATATTAGTATAAATAACAAACATTTTTATAAAATGGAATTAGCTATACGGAGTCACAAAGGCAAACTTAATAGACTAAAAGCTAGCAACGTTTTTTCTCAAGTCATTTTAGCAAGGCCGTAACTTTTTGAGCTTAGTTCGGGGGGGGTGACTACTGAACACGAAAATATGTTTCTGGCAGCGCTGCGTTTGTTTATATATGTATTAATGCCATAACCTCAAAAGGGCAAAAAATGTAGGTACCTGATTTTAGCAAACTTAAGGTTTTGGTATGTGTTACTTTACGACCGATGTAGACAGAAAATGCAATTGCCATATCAGTTTGCCGGTTTTAAAGTGCAAAAGGCAAAACTTAATTCATAATAGCAACGTCAAATTGTTGATATTATGTTAGAGATATTATCACTCTCCTAATTCCTCAAAGCTAAACCAAAACTCCGGTTTCATCATATATGTACCAAAATCTTAAGTATGCAAAATGAGGTAAATTTCTATCACTTTTGAGATTATGGCATTTCTATATAAACCAACGCAGCGCTGCCAGAAATGTATTTTTGTGTTCAGTAGTAACCCCGAACTAAGCCCACAAAATAACAGCCTTGCTAAAATGACTTGAGAAAAAACGTTGCTAGCTCTTACTCTATAAGGTTTCCTATATAGAGAACATTTTTTAAAGGTGGCAGCCGAGAGAGCTTGTGTTCTTTGTTTGAATATAGTTGACCATGTTATCTGTAGGAATGACAAATAAACATGACGACATCTAACATCACAAATAATAAAATATTGGCTATATCGCTTATACTTAATCAATCTATACTAAATTAATCTGATTATGGTTTATTTTTTGAATTATAAGACCAATAATAATAAAACGCCAATAGATAAGTTAGATCACCTATAGTGGGGCATCTGTAAAAAAAACTGTTCAATATTTTTTAATTATTGGTAAAGTAGTTACTTTATTAAAAAAAATAGGCCTTCCGGTTATTTATCGATATTTCATTGAAATTACTGCATCGGCTGGCTTGGCAGTAGGCCATCCTGTCAACCCAACTTTTACATTACAGTACATTTTCGATGGTTTCGGTCCCTATTTCTCAGCTAACATAATCATTTTTTTTTAAAGTAATTTTCTCAGTGTGGCGGGTCTTGCGATAAAAGTTAAGAGTTCTGATCCACTTTTATTAACTTTCAATTGCAATTTTTCGCCTCTTGGAACAAGTTCTGACTGACTCACAGACTTCAAATGATAGTCTTGAGATCATCGTTGAGAAACAAAAGCGACTAACGAATTTGAATACAATTATAAATGGCAAATAAAGACACTTTTAATGGGTGCAACTATCTAGACTTTCTGACAATTACGGCAACTTTTAGAAACAGACACGAATTTCCTCAAATATTCCAAAAATTTGTCGTAGCCCAAACTAATAGTCCTTAACTTACATTGATTTCATACATTAACTCAAAATCACGAAAAAGTCATACTGCCTAACCCCGAGTTTCACAGTAGAAGTTTAAACTAAAGTTCAACTGAACCTGTACTTGTATCTACCTGTAAATTTGAAGTTCAACTCGTCCGGTTTGTTTCACAATGTAATCTGAACGTCAGTTCAATTGAACTTAGTTTAATACGGTAGAATACTGTCGTTTACTTAAACTTAGGTTAAACGAAACTGTCAAACCGAATTAATTGTTGAACTGAAGTTTAAACTAAAAGTGTAATTAAAACTTCCATTGTGAAACTGGGGGTAAGTTTATGAAAGACGGTATTTTTTTATATGCCCGTTGCCCATTAGTTGTGGTTCAATAAAACTCTGCGAAAAATTAAAACGATTACCATTATCAAGTTATAGGTTCTGCGGGTCTGCTAGTAATATACATTTTAGCCACAGATTTCTAAAAGTGCGTAATTGTTAATGATTTGAACTCAGCATACAACCTTGTGGAATGTCGCTTTGAAGTTAAATCTATATCAGGCCTTCGTTGACATTAAATTCGTCCCAACACAACATGACGTTGTATTGAAAGCATTTTGATGCTCGGTGTGAAGTAGACACAGAATCGTCGCGTGCGTCGTTACTATCTACATATTATATTAAAAGTGGACGCTAAAAGCTCAGATAGGACTATGTCTAGCTATCCATAACGTGGGTTTTATTTTGTAGTATTTTGTAGATATAAAAATTTGAATGTTTTTTTGTATGATCGGCGCCACGCCCCTATGTCAGATTTTGACCAATCTTCACAATAGCACTCTACGGCCAATACGTACGATTACCTGAAAGTTTGAGCTCAATAGATTTGGTGGTTTTCGAGATTACAATTTTGAATGTTTTTTGTATGGACGGTGCCACGCCCCTTTGTCTGATTTTGAATTTGTTTGTCCTATCGCCCGACCACTGTAATTACCGACGTTTAAAAAAAAAATCAAATAAATTGGTTGAAAATTACGGGCGACAGAGGGAAACATATAGTTTTTTCCACTTTCTTTTATATATATAGAGATAGCTGTGCCCGCCCGACTTTGCCCGTGCACAGAGGTTCTTTCGTAAAATGCGAGAAATGAGAATAAACTGGAACTTTCTTTCTGCCTAAACCTGAAATACAGCAATACGAACAAAACAAAAAAAGACTCATGAAAATCGGCTCAGCGGTTATAGAGATATAACGTTATCGAGTTTCACCCCATAGAAGATGTTTTTTGTATAGGAGGTATACGATTTTGAATGTTTTTTTGTATGGGATGTGCCACGCCCCTTTTTTAGGTGCCACGCTCCTTTGTCCAATTTTGACCAATCTTCACAGGAGCACTTTACTGCCAATACCTAAGATTATCTGTAAGTTTGAGCTCAATCGATTCGGTGGTTTTCGAAATATACGATTTTGAATGTTTTTTTTGTATGGGCGGTGCTACGCCCCTTTGTCCGATTTAGAATTTGTTTAGCCTATTGCCCGACCACCGTAATTACCGACATTATAAAAAAAATCAACTAAATTGGTTGAAATTTACGGGCTACAGAGGGAAACATACAGTTTTTTCCACTTTGTTTTATATAGAGATTATAGAGATTATTCTAAAATATTGTATTATATATTTAGAAAATGACAGCTTAGTAAAAGGTAGATTTCCGAAAATAGTTTGTCGTCTGAAATATGTCCAGTATCTTTGGTGTGCTTCCTACACCCAATTAGATTAAAATATGTAGACCTACATCCTACAAATTTACAAATTAAATTTTTTTTTTAAATTTCAGAAAATAGTGGAAAAATTAAACGAGGTTGCGCCGACGACACTAATAATAAGTGTGACGGCAAGAACTGTTCGCCGTGCGATATCAAAACACCAAACTGCAACAACGTCGCCGCAAAGGATATATTTACATGTAAAAATTGTGACTCATCAACCAATGCCATATGTTCCACATGGTCAGATGCGAATGCAATTACAAACGAAATTTGTAAAGATGAAAAAAAGTGCCTAATGCAAATCAATGGTAAAATCACCGAACGACGATGCGCCAGCTCAAGTGATACTACGGGAGAAAATCGCCAAATCTGTGAGACATCTGGTTGTAACAAGGATGTCTTTCCGAATAATCGTCCAATATGCTATCAATGTACCGAGTCGGATGAAAAGTGCACCAATCCCGTTGCAAATGGTATTCTAGCATATCCATGCACTCAGTACGATAAGGACGATCAGTGTTATACGTATGCGACATCTGAAAAAGCTATGAACCGAGGATGTACCTCTGATACAACGGCATTCAGTAAATGTCAAGCAGTAAACGATAAATGCTCCAAATGCGGAGGTAATAATTGCAACAATTTACCATTCAAGAAAGTTCAGTCTGTCACATGTGTCCAATGCGCGGAAAGTGATGCAGCATGTGCCTGGGGCCATGCAGATTCAGAAGCCAAGACCTGTACAAATCAGATTGAATATTGGAAAACTGAAGGTTGTTACACCCATAAACTTGACGGTGGTAAGGCTGCGCGTGGGTGCCTTAACGATGTTCCGGAGACCTTAGACTGTTCTGCTGGATCCACCACATGCACGACATGCAATGCCAGTGCCTGTAACAAGGCTGACGTGATGGACTTCAGCTGCTACAAATGTCGTAGTGATGAAAATCCAAGCTGCGCAAAGAAATTAGACGGTGATAGCTATAAGCCTGAAAAGTGTAGAAATCCAGTGACGCAAGCTGATCAGGGATGCTATACCGAGAGATGGAGTGAGTTTTTTTTAAAGCTTTGGTTTTAAATTTACTAATAAACTATTTTCTAGATAATATCGTTATCAGGAGCTGTTTAGTAGATGCAGACAACAAGACGCAAGCGAATTGCAAGGATTCCAAATATAAGAAGTGCGATCATTGCGAGGAAGCTAACTGTAATAAGAACGATCCTCCGAATGGTTCACCACAAAGTATTGCATTGGGAAGTGGTCTTTTAGCATTGGCCTTGTTAGTTTCGAAATTCCTATAAGGGTGGTGCCATTTGCTGGAATTTTAAAATAAAGTTAATTTGTATTTAATTGTGTTCTTTTTTTTCTTTTCTTTTTTTACCGAAATGTTTTGCAAATTGGATTCACATTCATGTAGTACGAATACTTATATTTTTGTTTTCGTATCCAATGGTCCAATTTGCATAACTTCCTCCAGATATTCGAAATTTATTTTTTCGCGTGGTTATTAGCGAATCGACGCCTATTCTTAAATCGACCGACATTGGCCACGACGTGGTAATACATAATATGGCTTGGGACTCTCAGATGAACACTCTAACGAAATCTTCTTCCGAGGAACCAGAAGCAAAGGAAATGCGATACATATCTGATACGAATAAAATGTACAAATGTACACGATCTTGTTCAATTCGTATTGACCCAAGGAAAGAACACTATGGGGGAAAAATTTCCAAGAAAATTGGAAATCCGGGAAGATCCGGTTTTTAGTAGGTACATACATTTGTTCGGAAACAGATGTCGCTGCACATCGAATTTGACATTTGGTGATGAGACGAAAAATTGAGGTAGGTATTAGCCCGGGAGTGTTTCTGTGAAGTTTGATCAAAATTGGACAAAGGGGCGTGGTACCCCCCATACAAAATTAATCTGTTATAAAGTTTTAAATTTAAAACATTGATGTATACAATTATACATTGTCCTCATATAGACAATTCCTGATGAGCTCGGGCAAAGCCGGGTAGCTACAGCTGGTATGCGATAGAAGCATGAACCTTGTTACAGATGAATGTATGCATTATGCATGTGTATAATTTGGACTGCAACAGAGATCTAATCTAACAAGTTATATTTTATTTGCTAAAATGAAGCTACCTAGAACTTACTCATATAATGAGCAACGTATTAGAGAATGGCATTTCGAACGGTTTCTTTTCTTTTTTTTGGCAGAGTAGTATAAGACTCCGGTTTAAGGTGGCGCTACAGTGCGGGGTTGACTTGGCCCTCAACCAACAAGCGTCTCTAGTTGGTTTAAAGTCGCTGTCTGAGTTGCGATCTTCTTTTACTACGCGCCGTCTTTCGGATGTGGATTCGAAGATCTTCCGGGCGGAAGTAATCGCGCCCATTCGCTCTACATTACCAGCCACCTTAGTCATTTAACCTTCACTCTTCGGGGTAGGTCATGTCGCTGTACAAATATGCAGACGGAACCGAACATTTCTCATCCGCTTTTGATGGAGTCCATGCCTCTGCGCCATAGAGAAGGACTGGGACGATTAGGGTCTTATAAATGGTAACTTTACTGTTCAAGAGAGGCCTATGCAACTCAGTTGCTTTCTTACCCCAAAAGAGACAGCGATTGGCAAGAGTTATTCTTCGTTTAATCTCAGCGCTGACGCTGGTTTCATTTTTTCAGTTCATAGGTAGACAAAGTCCCTAACCACCTTAATGTTAGAGTTAAAGTACCTAAATAATATAATAATTTCAATAATAAAGTATATACCTCAATCAAAACGCACCATTTGCTGATGTAGACTAAATAGTTTATAAATTATATATTACAGTAAAGTTATTAAGGGTATTTGAAGGACATCTAAATAATTGCTAGAACGCCTTCAAGTATAGCCAACAAATATATCGGTACAGTCTTCCAGCCTCTAGATGGCGCTAATTGGTTGTTGCAACCATCTTCCTCGCACAGCTCACATCGAGCCTTTCCTTCTTTCTGGCAGTACTTCAAGTCAGCTTCCGTGAGGCCCGCTTTACAGCCCCGGACCGTAACGTTGCCTTTAGAAAAAACAAGTGACTATGACAGTGTATAGCAATGATAATGTATAAACAAACCCTTAGTCATTACAAAGCATCCCTTTGAATCAAACATTTGAATCTCTTGTGGACAGTTGGTCGGGAGTATGCCTTCTGCGCGACATCGGCAATTAATCTGATCCGGTAGCTCACTGTTGCACTGAATACACTGCTGGACCTTAAGGTTTCCACAATTGCATCCACTACCGCTGCATGTGTGACAATTCATATCCTCAGGCGTGCATACGCCATTATCAAAGGAGCAGTCACGTACAGCTACCTGTGTCACAGGATCATATTCGGTCATACACGTTTCTTGTAGATAGTATAGGACCTTATTTTGACACTTTGTCACCGCGTTAGGGGGCTGAGCCCAAGCACAACTAGGATTATCATTTGATTTGCATTTGCTGCATGACAGAACGGGGTCCTTCATAAGGGGCATGTTGTTACAGCCGTTTTTGTCACCGCAGCTAATACACTTCGGCTCATTCATGCGACATTGCTCCATCTCAGTGATATTGGATACACAACCCCGAATCATCTTGCTCTTTGCAGTGACGTAGAGAAAGCACTCTTCGTGGGCATTGTATCTAGCACATGGTAGAGCGCTGCTGGTATCTTGAACATTTTCGCACTCTTGGCACTGTATGCATCGAAGGCGGCCTTCCGGGAACACTCCAAGATTGCACAAGGGCTTTGCACAAACGGAGCACTGTTCATCATGTGCGCACTTGAAATCTATACGCGAACAGTCGCGTACAGTGTCGCCATCTCGTGTTATACGAGTCAAGCAATTATCGTTCGAAACTGGACAAATTGTTCTAGGGACTGTATCCACATTTGACCACAGAGCACAGTTGGGGTTATCCTTAGAGTTGCATTGATAACACTCCTTCCTTGGCATTTTATTGCAACCATTATCGTGACACCATTCACAGGTGGTATTTGCGGCATTCTGGCAGAGCTCACTGTCCGATTGTGAGGCACAGCCTCTTATGAGGTCACCATCTGGGAAGAAAAAAGATCCCTTTAGTACATACGGACTTCTATCATTGGGAAAATCACTTACCTGAGTATAAGGTCAAGCATCCGCTTGCATCGGAACATACGACAGGCTTCAGTTTATCCACCATATTCAAGCAATTCTCGTCCGATGAACTTTTACACACAAAACAAGTCCCTTTCTGGGTTAACGGCGGCGGCGGTTGTTGGTTTTGTGTAGCATCAGCAACTGCATCTGTTTGGAAAGTTCTTAAAACTTCAACTGGTACATCATTTTGGTAGTCAAAGGAACCCTGAGTGATTGTGTGTTCAAAAAAAGTTCCTTTTGTCGAGGTTTCGAGTAGCTCATATGTTTTCTTCGGTTCTGTGACAGGGGAATTTGCCTGTTCGGCCATATTAGGGGTCACTTCGGATTCGTTCTTAAATACACATATCTGTTCATGATTGATATTATCCATGGTTAGGTTATCGAAGTTCTCAAAGGATTCGTCTTTTTAGGGGAGAGATTGTGATCAAGTATCAAATGCAACTTATAGCCCTTAGTCATAAATACCTATTCCAAGGATACACATTTCGCAATTCGTCGTAAATGTGTTAGTCATCATGGTCAAGTTACAGTCCAAAAGGCCATTAGTTTGACAGAGCTCGCATAATTTTGTGGAAACTAAAGTGAAACAACAAAACGAAATATCATTAATAAAAAGTCCTAAGGCCATACAATCAATATAGACAAATACCGTTTACGGAATTGCGGCTATAAAGAGCCTTCGTATGGTTTGTAGAAAACCAGTCTTACATAAAATAAGGTACACTACGTATGCACCAAAACTAGATTATTCTATTTAGCACTTACCCTCTTTATCCTGTCCTCTGATTCCGTTTACCAGAATTAAAATGCAAGTGGCAACAAGTACAACCGACTTCCTTGAGCAATCCATATTTTAAGGCAGTATCTCAGAAACGGATTCACTTTGAAAATTCGCTTAAAATTGTACTTCTAAGTCACTGCACCAAAGTTAACTAAACCAATCGTCAGCTAGCTAAATGGATTGTGTAAAATTGTAATTTATGCAGACAAAGGGAACTTTCATGGATAGATAAGAGTCACTTCCACTTCAAAATTGTAATAGTCCTCTTATCAAGTCAATATGGGAGCTATGTCATTTTTACCTACGTCCCCGCGTATGTTTATTAAAGTTTGAATCTCAACTATCACTGCGACTTCCATTTAAAATGGTTCACCCTTCTTTACTGGTAGTTAGGTACTCGTATAGCGATGTTCCATAAAATAAAATCGATATCAGCTCAAGAATTTTATTTTTTTCTTGGGAAGTTCTACATTTTTAATCATGGGAGCAAGGACACATTTTTCGATACTAACCATAACCATTACCTTGGATGTTGGTCTAGTTGTGTTGCTATACCTATCAGACTTCTGGTGACTTGTAAGTTCAATGTCTGTGAATGAACTACATGATTTAGAGCAACTGGTCCGTTTGGTTGTTATGTAGTTGGAATTTGTGTATAGGGCAATGCACTCAATTCGAAGGATTCAAAACTATTATAGTTGACTCAATAAGTAGGTCATAATTTTGGAAATAGAAACGCCCATACTTCAAGATTTTAATTTCTAATTCCGGTGCAAACTAAATTATATTCACCCTTGGGTCGACTTCGACACTCCGTACGACGTATCATACCCGTAAAGGTATTAATGGCAAAGGATTAAAGTAATTTATAACATTGCGAAATAGCAGTCTACACAGACGGCTCAAAAACAGCGGTCGCACAATGCTTAAGGCATTATGCAGACAGAACCGAGTGAGACTGTTCTGGTTCTGGGTACCCAGGACACTGCGTTATAGCTGAAAATGAGCAAGCCGATGGGCCCTGGCACTGCGGCCTCTCAAAAGGAGCCTATAGAGCTATTTTTTTTTACTCCGGAGATAGTGAGGAAGGAAGGAAGGGGGTAGGTCAGGGAGTTTTGCTATAGTAACGATTTCTTCACTAAGGACATTCTTTCTGAGAAGAAAGGAGGCCGGACATTCCATGAGAATGTCAAAAGAGGATTCGTCGCTCTCCAGGCAAAGTCTACATGTGGGGTCCGGTGAAACTCCAATTCGGTGAAAATGTGTTTTCATAAGGCCATGACTAGTTATTATACCTGTCAGGATTCTTAGGTTATTTTTGTTCAGATTAGTAAGAAAATAGGATTTCTGGGGGAGAATTTTGGGAAGAACTGTTTGGTGCAGTTCTGCCGAGGTGTTGTAAGACAGAGTTCATTAGATTCGATTTGAGCTAAGCTCCTAATGTAATTCCTGAAGCATCCCTTACTGACACCACAGAAGTGCTGAGGTCCGACAAGTGGCATTGTCGCGCCGACTTTAGCCCTCAGTGAGTCAGCTGTTGCGTTTCCAGTAAAGCCCCTGTGGCTTGGAATCCAGTATAGGATGACTAGGTTTTTCTTTGCAAGTTCGTAGATGGCCATGTAAGTTTCCAGAATATGGTTTTACCATATTTAAATGTATTCTAGCGCAGTGGTTAATCGCAAGGACTTCAGCCTGAAATATGGATTTGTGCTTGCTAGGCTGACTGAAAAGTTCGCTAGAGGCGCTTCTCCATAGATACCACATCCAGTCCCTGAATCCATCTTGGAACCGTCTGTGTACCAGACTAGGTTAAGTTGCGATGGACCAGGTTTGTATTTTTTCCAGTCTTCTCTTGGTGGGATGATAATAAAAAAAAGTTTTATTCCGATAGCATGTCGGCTAGAAACATGCTGAATGCTCTTTTTGGCTCCATATCGTCAACCAGAGACAGGTGACCTCCATGGTAGGATTAGGGGTCGATGTTGTTCGAATGGAATAGACGATGAATACTCAGTCTTGCTTCCATTTGAATGTGGACTTGAATAGGTAACATGCCTAGGATGACATTCAGTGCAGTGGTCGGGGTGGAACGTTGACAATCGTCTTCTAACCTCAATCAACATAGTGGCTTATTATGCATTGAGGGCTTGTTAAGTTAGCTGTTCCCCCTGCAAACCGCCTGGTTGTAAGGATAGCATCGGACTTGTTGTCAGCTAGGCCGCAGTCTCTAGCGAATAATTGATTCTGTCGATTGCTTCGTTCATGGCGAAGTCTATCTCGTTAATGTGTTTGCCTACAGTAAGCACGGTAATATTGTCAGCAAATCTGATCCCCTTAATCAACTGTTAGTCGCAGATCAGAGTCATACCTTATATTCAATAGGAGAGGTCGAAGAACTGAGCCATGTGGTACTCCCTCGACAACGTTGTAACGCCATCGTCAGTCTGGTAGCTCAACTTCCTGTCAATAGAGTACATTTTTTTTTTTTAAATACTTCTCCCGGGAAAGGCGAACCTATAACGCTTCAACAGCGCCCCGAGATGCTTACAGATGTATGTTAGTTCTGCACTTAAATTGCTGCGAATTGTAGTCTTCTGGGAAATATATATAGCGAATTCTAAAGTTTGCTTGTCCAGTAACAGAAGGAGTTTTGAAAAGTTGATGTCCTCGCGGTTGTCAAGTGCACTGGATGGGCATGAGCATTAGCAGCCTGTCTTGTGGGGCGCCCAAAAGTTGCATTTTGACGGATAATGTTTTTGAGTTCCTCGGAAAATCTACCATGGAAGTATACCTATAGAACAAGCATAGGTCAGCGACTTGTCTTTGTGCACCAACGGTTGTAGATTCGATGTGAGTGATGGGTCTCCAATAAGTCGAACTGTTCGTCTCTGTATGCTGTCAAGTAGTTTGTAACAATATTCTGAAGGTAGTACGTTGCTTCCATTCTGGGCCGGGGTCTCCTAATGAATGATGCGTTCGCCGAGTTATTTAACGTCAAACGTCATTACCGCTCATTGTGGGCGGAGTGGATATGTGGTGCGAGAATTCTTAGATCCAAACCTAAAGCATTTAGTTAGTACATACTATATGCTTATGCGAAAGTGCCAGTTCATGTAACCAATCTAAAGAGGCTTGACTTTAGCAAATTTTTCGACTTTGTCATTAGTCTGACTGTTCGGTTTGCTCCGATGTACCTTCATCCTAATAACTAAGGGCAGTTTCAAACGGCCTAGTTTTAATCTTGGAGTTTTGCTGTTGGATTATTTTTGAGTCTACCATATTAAGCCATGGTAATTTTTTGAGGCATTGTTTTGTCGTGTGACCTATCCTTGGTCTTGTCGTCGTGCATCTCAATTCCCGAGAGCTCGTAGAGAACATTAATGTTACCAATGGCGTCTCTTATTGGTTGGTGGATGGAGCTACTATCATCTAACATTTCTAACAGAGTTTTAGTTTGTTCCCCTATGACCTATATGCAACGTCGAACTTTTCTGGAAGGGGTTCACACAATTCTTCTCATTTTCTTCGTTGGTATTTTACATATATCTCTTCAATGCTGCCCAGCGCCCAGATATGCTTACAGATATGTGTTAGTTCTGCTGCACTCTTTCCACTATCTGCCGTATGTAGGTATGGGTGTCGTTTTCCAAAGACCGTCCCTCCCGTTTCTGACATTCACTTGCATCGAGCTAAAACTAGACGTTTCATTTCGAGTTCTCCGGAAGAAGATTTACGTTCGCCAGTGAGTTCATCTGAGCATATCCGTCGAAGCATTTTTAGCGTCAAATGGATGACATCGTGGGGAAATTTTCTGGAAAAATCGCCGGCATATACCTACCATGTAGACGCCATAGCCATTTCATATTGACGCTAGTAATACATATTAGTAATAATTCTATTAAAACAAGTACCTACTTAGGTATAGGTATGTTCGACTATCATAATAAATCCACAAATCATTAGTTTGACATACGATGCACAATGCATAATATAAATGACTAGATTTAAAAAGGGACAGTGCCTTCTTCTTCTATCTATTTTGCTTGTAACAAAGGAACAAACAAGACCCTCAAAAAGTATAATCTATTATCAGTCAGAGATATAACTTTCAAGTTATTGCATACAATGCGCCAAGTGCCTTTCTAGCCTATCTTGCACCACTATCTACCATTCTCATCAAGAATTGCTGTCGATAATGACCAGATAAGAAGGCAAATCAAAGCCAAATTTCTGCCAATACTACAGACAGTTCAGTAATTTATAACCCTGACCGAGATACATACCATGTTCCTGCACTTCGCATTCTGGCAACTTTTGTTAGTCGTTCTTGTGACATTTAATAGTGAGTAAAAAGTTATCACTAATAGGTGCATTTTAGGACAGTTAATTATTCGTCTCATTTTATTAGACAGATGCTTCGCAATACTTTGCTACAAATGCGATTCTGTGTCATTACCAGACTGCGCGATGAGCTTGGACGGTGAATCGCTTCCATTTGAAGAGTGCAAAAATGCGTTTGCGTGTGCTATGTCAATTGGTGAGTTAAAATGTCATTCTGACAGAAAGCAGCTATAAAAGTTTGGAATTTTCGCAGTTGATTCGATAACATATAGGGGTTGTAGCACTAATGTTCCTAGGGGACCCGAATATTACAAGACTTGTGAGGGAAGCCTTTGCAATAAAGGTGTCTACCCTCCTGGTAGGCTTAAGTGTCATCAGTGCAACGGTATAAGTTGTATAGCAGCCCCATCGGCTAAGCCAAAATCATGCCTTTATTTTAAGGAAACTGATTCTTGCTACACTGATGTTATTAATGAGGTGGAAGTCTATAGGGGTTGCAGTTCGGATAATAATAGAACTCCGAATTTTCTTTCGGAATACTGTGAAATCAACGGATGCAACGATTTGCCAGCCGTGACGACCCTAACATGCTCAAAGTGTGACTCAGCTGAGGGTAGAGGTTGTAAAATGGACCTCTTCGAAGTGAATAGTGCCTCTTGTAACATCACCACTACAAGTTCCTGCAGCGTCCAGCAATTGTTGGGTCATGGAAGTGAATCGTGCTTCCTATATCATAATTTGGATCGCATAGTGCGAGGCTGTACTTTGGATAGTGGAACATTGTCACTAGATGGCGAACATTTCGATAGATGTGAAACGAGTTTGTGCAACAAGAAATGTTTAAAGCAACAGAAATGCATTGTTTGTGATTCGACAACGAACGACCGCTGTAAAAGTGACCCATCGTCCTTAACAGCTTCATCTTGTCCAAGTGCTGAAGCTTCATCTTGCAATTCATGCGAACTCAGTGATGGAACGGTGCGGAGAGGATGCGGCGTTCCTTCCAGTGCGGCAGGTTCCTTTTGCAATCAGTGTCAGGGTGAAGGCTGCAATAAACATCAGTTCAGAAAGTGCTACAAATGTACCTCCGATGAGAGTCCGAACTGTGCTCAGTGGGCAAATCCGAATATTATCAGCGTGGAAAATTGTGAAATCGCTGGGGCCGATTGCGTCAGTGCGGTCTTAATGAATGGTAAAACCTTACGAGGCTGTGAAAGCCCTCAGCTGACATGTAATGGAACTCAGTCGAGATGTGTGACATGTTCCGGAGATCTATGTAACGAGGGTGTTTTTCCAACTATGAGATTGCAGTGTCATCACTGTGATGGCCGGCAAGCATGCAGTGATGTAACAGATGAGAGAAATTTGCGACCATGTGCGCAGTACGCTGCCGATGATGCGTGCTTTGAGTTTGAAAGTCCAAGAGGTACTATGGTGCGAGGTTGCAAGTCTGACAACACGATGTTTTATGAGTGTCTATTGGCTGGATCCACTTGTAGGTTATGTGCAGGCCCCGGTTGTAACATGATGCCAATAGAACGTTCAGCGAAACTGTGGTGTCATAAGTGCTCAAGGAAGGACTTAGCTTGCAGTTGGCAGCAAGACAGTTCAAAGATGGAGGCATGTCAAAAATCCGTCAAATTTTTGACGATGGAAACTTGTTATACTCGTCGTTTTACGGATGGTTCAACAAGTCGCGGATGCAGCCTGGATGATAACGACGGCAGCGACAATTCGGAGGAAGACTTACTCATGCAAACATGTGCGGGTGCGGGATGTAATAATAATGCGACAGTTATTCAAAAATGCTTACAGTGTCGAGGAAATAGATCCGAGGAGAATTCATGCACATCAAAGAAAATTGAAGCTGTAGAGAGTGTATTATGTCAAGACGGATTGTTGCGGTTTGAACAGCGCGGCTGTTACACGCGATTTAATGGTGAGTTCAAGCAGTGTAATTATAGAAACTTTAATTTGAATTCATAATTTTGATTTTGTTTTAGATGTTTTTATAGAACGAGGATGTGCTTGTGATCTGCCAAGCGATGAGCTAGCGAAATGTATTAATGGCGAAGACTGTCAGTACTGTCATGGAATTGAATGTAATTCTGCGAATGATATGAATGCAATTGTCATGCGGAACTCGGGCATTAAGATGTATCGAATATCGATTGCACTAGTGCTGACAGCAAGCACTTTAATGTTTTTAAAATAATTAACTTAGTCTTCATTCATATTATAAAAAAAAATAGCTAATCCGATTTTTGTGCGGCAGGCTCAACGTTTAAGTGTACCCAACAAAGAACAAATGCGTAGAAATTAAAATAAATGTTCTGCTTTTATGAGTTTTTGAAGGTACATAATAATACCATTTTGAATTAGTCATCCCACTACAACAACCAATTAACCAGACTATCTGCCATATTACCAAAATAACAGCATTGCTAATGCAGGATATTATAGACATATACCAACATGACCAAACGGTCATATTTGCCTTGTTTGTCATGTAAGACATTTGTTATTTATTACCATTTCTTTGATTATGGTAACACGTTTATGTCAATTCACAAAGCAAATCTAAACCAAATAAATAATTTACACAGTACAAATAGAGGGACACAATTTACGCCAAAGATAGCTATATCCGGAACAACAACACAATTCACTAAGATGGATGAAAATAGGACAAAATTACTGGTTTATCAAAAATGCCAATAATTCCATCACGAAATTTCAATAAATAGCACATGAGCATTAAGAGTTGGTAATATGCTGGCATTTGTGCCTATTACCCGATTAAGCCCGTATGACATAAAATTTGTTTGCATTTTTCACGCATTTAAAATGAAACTAGAGCAGTACGAAAAATTATGTAGAACGAAAATGATCGTTATGAGTGAGTGCGTATACACCAACCTTATTAATGTAAACATATAAAAAAAATGCATTGAAAATGTATTCAAACTACTTTTTTTTTTTTCATATTGATTGTGTTTCTGACTTTTTAACGAAAAAGATGAGGAATTTATTTTTTAATTTTTTCTGTTAGTGAAAGTATGAGCTGAGGAATAAGGACTGGTAGTATGAAAGATGGCAAACTATTGGCAACGCGTGTGGAGAATCGTTACATATTGATATGAACAACCTACTTAATTTGAAAGACCAACTTTACCGCATTCTTGAGAGAAATGAAGACTCTATTCGATATGAGTTCATCATAAAGGCTCGTGAATCCGAAAGCAAGCTTTTATATAGACAACTTAACTTTAATTTAAACAGTAGAAACTACTTCAACGACTCACTAAGTTATGATGAAATATCAGGTCTGTTTTTTCCACACCTATCTCAGTGAAGTAAAGTAAATTACGATTTTTAACACGCAATTACAACAACTACAAACTGTTTGACACTTTCGAGACTCTATATAGTTGTTGTAATTGCGTGTTAAAAATCCTTCTTTACTTTACTTAACTAACAGAAAAAAACAGACCTATCCTTAATATTCAAAGCAAGGTGTGAGCTTCTTCCCTTGAATGGTAACCCTTATAATGGAAGCTTCGATCAATTCTGTACGCTCTGTAACCTGAAATCCAAAGAAGATTGTTTCCACATCATAAGTATATGCCCAATATTTAGATCGCAAAGGCTTATTCTCTTCGGAAAACAGACATTAATGTCGTTTTCGATTGGTAATCCAGAAGCGTCCGGAAGAACTCTCCGCGATTCTGAATTCAAATCCAGAAGCAAATTTCTCTTCTTTTCAGTAGAAGAACTGTCAGTTGAGTGCCAATCGAACGCTTTCAGAAGCGATCGGATTGCTTCCGGACGCTTCTGGATTACCAATCGAATACGACATAACTATGCAGGAATCTATCCAAGTTCTAAACGAGTACGACTGGAAAACCCTAAGCAATTTTTTAAAATCAGTTTATAAGTATAGAATGTTACTAATATCAGAAAACGTTTGAATCTTTAGCTTTTTCTTTTATCTGTCGAAAATTAAATTTAATTTATATTTATAAATTTGCCAACCAGGCTGACGGCTTAGCCATAGCTCTTAAATTCATTTTTGTACACTATGTTTATGTTCAAATGTAAATAAATGAATCACTTACTTACTTACCTACTTACTTACAACGTTGAAATTGAATGGAATGTGCTATACCACACCGCCTTAGTACGTTTTGGAAATTTCGCGCAGTTCAAACTTACCACAGCTTGTTGAACAAACCATTTCAGTTGACACCTTTCAAATAGCCGAAAGAAATGACACTTGGACTTGACAGACATCACATAAATCAATTAACTTTTTCCCATCGCGCTTTTCACTGTGAAGTTTTCAATCTTTGATTCTATTAAATATTTGGAACAATGTCTTTCAAACTTATAAATAAATTACTTCTTTTGGGTGGATTTGCATCATTGGCTCATGCAGCATTCTCGGCAGCTCATCGTAATTTAAAACTTTATTCACAGCCAACATTTTACTACATTTCTTGTCTTTTTGCAGACCGCACATATCTTCGTGTCACTGAACAGGATTGGAATCAGCTGCCTCTAGATGTAAGTATTATTTATTTGTACTTACACGTGCATTAATCCATTTCGTTTGATAGATCATAATCCAAACAGTGGTCAGCTTAATAGTGGTCATCTATAATATTATTCAAATCGTTGCCGATTTCAAAGAAATCCGTGCTGCTGTTGATCTTCAGGGTAAATCTTGGGAGACATTGGGCAATCTGCCTTCGTTTTACTCGTTTAATCATCGTGGCAAAGCCCTTCATCCATCGTACGAGCCTCCAATGGGCGGAAAAAGTGATCTGATGTTGAATGACTAAGCTAAGTGTGGTTAGGTCTAGGAGATTAGTATAATTTACAATTTATGTATTGGATTGAGGTGTATAAACAATTAAATGTAACTGAGAGTGGACATTTATCTGTTTTTGCTTGTTTATTTAAAGTGGTTCAGTACTGGACAGGTTATCTGACAAAACGAATCTGTTTTTTTTTTTTTTTTCTCGCAATGAGAGCGTAAACGACGTATAATTTACATTGATTTTGTTAGATTCTTGTATGAGAAAGAAAAGCATGGCCATGGGAGGTATCTGTATACCAACCATAACAATAATTATCAATCAGATAGCATATCTTCAGTGCTGATACTGTAAGCTCCACTACTCCTCATCTCTAAAGTGCATTCACGGTTTTCTGCGAAAGTCGAAGAAATTGCAGTAAAATGTTTAATACTAGGTCTTGCTTCCTGCTCCTGGTAGTACAACGGACTAGTTGCGTCTGAGTGTTCCAATAGAGTGATCAACAATTTTGTGCCGAGTCTGAACGGCTGAGTTGAGTACTTTTCAAAAGACAGCTACCTATGCTCTGCAATGACGTCACTTAAACGACGTTTGGAAGAGGTGGCACAGTTCCATGGATCCAACAATTGTTCTGGTTTTCGAAACACACATTTTCATACCACTGTTAATGGAACGACTTATCCACGATTAACGGGTTACGTTGGAAATCTAATCGCGGTATGACCCAGCATAAAAACACATTCGCCTTTCTGAGGAACTGCGTATGAGAATTTTGCCAAATTCGCAAAAAATCAAATTTACGAAATCCCACCTTGTGAATATCAAAAATTATCTGAGCAAACAAATTTGCCATGCATAGCTATATAAGATAAAACACAAAAATTTGAACACCGCACACGCCCTTATAGACTACGGGCAGAGTGAATGCGAGAAGCGGAGCGAAAGCTAAAGCTAAAGATTCTAAGCTATAAGCAAAGCGAATGGTGTCCATAATGAACGCTAACATTAACGCTTCGGAAGTGCATCAAAATTAACAACAACCTTGAATTATGGAAATTGATTCGTCAGAAGAAGAGGACTTTCCATTAAATAATTAATTTTTCAGCCTTCATTGCTTGGAAATCGACAGTCCGTTCAATTATATTAAAAATTACGTAATAAATATGACGAATTTTATCATCTTTACAAAGATTATCGAAGACATCCGAAAACATCCCGACAAAAATTGCTGAAGACTTTTGAAAAGTATTCTATTATATACCCAAATCTATTGACAGCTTCGTTTTAGCTTGAGTTTCTTGCTAAAAAACTGAGCAGAAGAGTTTATTCGCTTTTAGCGTCAAGTTTCGCTTAGCATGTATCTTAGCATCGAATCTACTGTGGCCAGTGCAATTAAAATGTATGAGCGCAGTTTATTAGCTTTGACCTGTCAAACCTTAGTTTTAGCTTAGCTTTTTAAAAGTCCGATTATCAATGCTAAGTTTAATCAATCTGCTGCTGGTATTTGGCTCGACTAATTATTATTTAAAAAAAAATTCGGCGAATAAATTTTTAATTTTCCATACACCCTGTGTGGTGCTAAAGTTAATTGGACAATTGACGTATAAAAAGTGACAACTCACCACAGAGAGAATATCCGTCCTTTTCTATCCTACGCTAGACTCCTCTCAATTGACGACGACAACCAGTCTCAGGACAAATAATCATTTCGTAGCTGGTTTTGTTCAGGTTTTGTGCTTTGCGTTTGCTTTGGTCAGTCGAATCGAATACTCCGTGACGTGACGAGAATAGAAACGAATCTCATTCACTTTGGGAAGTAGAAAAAAAGAAATTTTCCATCGCAATTGGTCCATGTAAGTTTTAATTAATTCATTAAAAATCATATCACACTTTTTAGCTAGCCAAAATTTGGGCCTTGAAGTTGCCAAAAATTGTACATCGCCAATCGATAACGCAGTATGCACACTCGTGTACACAAATTTCGCGCATGAACAAGAGTGCAGAGTGTAGATGGTGTAGATTTTTTCCTTCCACATACATCCCCATCAAGAAGATCCAACTAGATACAAGTGTCAGATAGTACGACAGAGCAGGGGACTAGCTACCCTTAATAAACGTAATTCCCTGGAATATTACCGTTTTTAACAGGGTTCTGTCCTGCAGATAAATTAAAATTATACAGGAATCTACAAAGATTAATTCTTTGTCATCTATTGGGTAAGAGGACAGCGTATGTACACACAGTTGCCACTTTAGGGCATGTCATGTGACTTCTGGGTTAAATCAATTGAAGGAGGTCATTCGTCTTTTCGAAAGAAAATTGTCTCATTTACATTTGAAGCTAAGTTTTTTCACTAGCCAATAAATCCTTCTAATTTGCAGATAAACTATTATAAATTATGTCTAATTTGAAGCGATTCGACGATGAGGAGAAGGAGAGCCAATACGGACGTGTCTATGCCGTCTCTGGACCAGGTATGTACATTCGCTTTTAATGGTGAATTTTATTGATTTTTGCAATTTGCAGTCGTTACGGCTGAATTGATGTCTGGATCGGCTATGTACGAGTTGGTGCGTGTTGGCTACTACGAGCTGGTGGGAGAAATTATTCGTCTCGAGGGTGACATGGCCACCATACAGGTATACGAGGAAACCTCGGGAGTGACAGTAGGCGATCCAGTGTTGCGTACTGGAAAGCCACTCTCAGTGGAATTGGGTCCAGGTATTATGAGCAGCATTTTCGACGGTATTCAGCGACCGCTGAAGGACATCAACGAGCTGACACACTCCATCTACATCCCAAAGGGTGTGAATGTGCCATCTCTGTCGCGTACCCAGGAGTGGGACTTCAATCCACTTAATGTCCGAGTTGGATCGCACATCACCGGAGGGGACTTGTATGGCTTGGTCCATGAGAACTCCCTGGTAAAGCACAAGATGATCGTTGCGCCACGTGCCAAGGGTACGGTGCGCTACATTGCTCCAGCTGGCAACTACACCGTTACGGATGTTGTGTTGGAAACCGAGTTCGATGGAGAGATTACCAAACACACTATGTTGCAAGTCTGGCCAGTTCGTCAGCCCCGTCCAGTCACGGAGAAACTGCCAGCCAATCATCCCTTGTTGACCGGTCAGCGAGTTTTGGACGCTCTATTCCCTGCCGTTCAAGGTGGTACGACCGCCATTCCTGGAGCTTTCGGCTGTGGCAAGACTGTTATCTCACAGGCTCTGTCCAAGTACTCCAACTCTGATGTCATTATCTACGTCGGATGCGGTGAACGTGGTAACGAGATGTCTGAAGTACTTCGCGATTTCCCCGAGCTGTCGGTTGAGATCGATGGTGTCACCGAGTCCATCATGAAGCGTACCGCCCTTGTCGCCAACACATCCAACATGCCTGTCGCTGCTCGTGAAGCCTCCATCTACACCGGAATCACCCTCTCCGAGTACTTCCGCGATATGGGTTACAACGTGTCCATGATGGCCGATTCCACCTCGCGTTGGGCCGAAGCTCTTCGTGAAATTTCAGGTCGTCTCGCTGAAATGCCCGCTGACTCGGGCTACCCAGCCTACTTGGGTGCTCGTTTGGCTTCCTTCTATGAACGTGCTGGTCGCGTCAAGTGTTTAGGTAACCCAGAGCGTGAGGGTTCGGTTTCAATTGTAGGCGCTGTATCACCTCCCGGTGGTGATTTCTCCGATCCCGTCACATCCGCAACCCTTGGCATTGTACAAGTGTTCTGGGGTTTGGACAAAAAACTCGCCCAACGCAAACATTTCCCCTCCATTAACTGGCTCATCTCCTACAGCAAGTACACTCGTGCCCTGGACGACTTTTACGACAAGAACTTCCCCGAATTTGTGGCGTTGAGGACCAGAGTCAAGGAGATCTTACAGGAGGAGGAAGATCTTTCGGAAATTGTGCAGCTAGTCGGCAAGGCCTCATTGGCTGAAACCGACAAAATCACCCTCGAAGTCGCCAAATTGCTAAAGGACGATTTCTTGCAACAGAACTCATATTCGGCCTACGATCGGTTCTGCCCCTTCTACAAGACTGTGGGTATGCTAAGAAACATGATTGCCTTCTATGACATGGCTCGTCACTCGGTCGAGTCCACTGCCCAGTCCGAGAACAAGATAACGTGGAACCTGATCAGGGAGTCTATGGGTAGCATCATGTACCAACTGTCGTCGATGAAGTTCAAGGTGAGTGGAAACGCTTTATTTGTTTGTCGACTTGTTCAATTGTTTGAGCTTTTTCTTTATCTATTATGTCCCCACAGTAGTTTAGCTATTTTTATCACCTGATCGTTTTATTATTGTGCGCCAGCGGTGGAGGTGGGCGACGAGCGGGTGGCGGCTAATTCAACAAATCGCTGAAGTGTGTTCTGATTTTATTTAGTTTATTTAGCTGATTGAATTAATTAATTTAAATTCGATCGAAATACATAGATTACCCGCGCGCGCCTTTGGTATACATATGTGATTCAATTATCAAGTTGTCAGTTCATTAGCACTTTGACGGCTAAATTGCGAAGCCAATTAGACTTGATTTGGTGATAATTAATCGTAACTCAAGCAATAATAGCTTTATCTAAAGACGTGTCGTTAAAGAACCATTCATCATATCTATTTGCTGTGAAAAGGCTCTATTGACGACTAGTCATGCTATCTGAGTTATCATATAAAAATACAACTTAGCTTGTCAACTACTGTGGGAGTGCGATTGACGACCAATTCGCGATGTTCTCTTAACCTAATTATCTAATAATAATAACAGTACAACAGGGAGTTGTTCCTTACTACCGACTGCAAACGCTCGATGATCTGTCGCACGACACCATTGAATCTAAATTTGTCTCAGTAGTCTTGTTTTTATTAAAATGTATGCACAAGAATAATTTGGACAAATTTGCCTAATATGTTAAAGGTTGATATGACCACAGCTGTTTCCGAATTTGTTTTCTAAACCTCTTTGGCAAAAGCCGGTCTCCGAAGAACTGTGTGTTGATGTAGACTACAGACCTTTTCCGACTGAGGGCTAATGTCTGCCTTACGGCAAGCAGATAACGATAATAAAATGAGAATCTGTTCAAAACAAAGCTACTGACCAGCTTGCCAGATAAAGTTCTTCGTCGATGTACAAACAACAAAAACAAAAACCGCGTCAAAAGTTTTTCTTTCCGCCACTGCCATCCCCTTAATAATATTCACGTATTCATTTTCTTACCGATATACGGGTTCTATTTGTTCGTTCGAAATTCATCGCTGATTAGTGCTTTATCATCTTTGATGGATCACGACACACCAAATAGGGGAAAAATCAATTCTATCTACCCTATTGACTGTTTCAATTGAATCGATTTTCTTCAACAGTGACAAAAGTAGTTAAAATTCATAAATAGATGGGTCCTATAGAATCGATGTATCTCTGAATATTGGTAAAAGATCGATCTTTAATGATGGAATTGGTGCATGTTATCTAGATAGTAAAACAACTGGTTAGTTGGAATAGAAGAGTACAACTGATATGTTGATTATGTTTTAACGAAACAGTTTAAATAGAAATTTATGGTACATATTCGTTCTATATTCACCATGTCTGTGTGTCAATGTTGTTTTATTGGTTTTACAGGACTTAGCTACTAAGATTTCGCGGCAGTTCCTGTATGTTTAAACAAACAACCCTTAGAATGTCTGGCTGTAAGTGACAACATGCAACTGCTCTTAAGGGCCCTACACACGATCAATGTTACTTGACAAGTATCATTGACGATTTTTTTCATCAAGTAACATTGATGACACAAACCAGTAAGAATAGACCGCCGACTTTCCGTGCACCTACCCGATTCCCCCCGAAAGAAATTACCCTGTCTGTGAATACGTGTAAATGTCAAAATTAATGGCGGCAATGATTTTCCATGCTATACCATGGGCCTAGGATTTTTCAAGTATGCGTGCGTTAATGGCGCTCCTTTGATTTTGTACAGCACCAATACATGAAAAATCCTGGACCCGCCCGGCAGCTTGTAGGCAAAGTCCGTTATGTGGGAGGAGTCGACGGTCTATTCTTACTGGTTTGTGATTGATGATAAATCGCCTACACACGTATCAATGAATATTGACAATGATTTTGCCTAAATTATGTTCAGTCGTTTCAAATGTATGAATGAAGATGGATTATACTAGTATACATAATTTTTATCTGCTTGAACTGCTTGCAGCTAGCGTATGTATTAATATTAAATGAAAATAAATCGAAAAGGTATAAAAAAAAGAGGTTATCTACTAAAACGACAGTTTTATGGAGATTCTTAATTTTGAAAGACTGGAAGTGTATTAAGCCATATCAGCGCCTCATTAACACACGTTTTATAGCTAGGTACTGGCGGAAGCTTAGAGCACTTAACACTTCTATCATTTCAGAGCCCTGACGTGCAATTGTCGACCATTTTCGTAAATTGGACATATTTTCACCAAGATTACCATTTAAAAAATGACAACATTGACAAGTAACATTGATGCACCCTACGCACGATCAATTAAAATTTTCAATTAAAATTGACGAAAACCAAAACAATTTTGGTTTTCATCAATGTATCAATGTTACTTGACGAGAACATTGAAGAGCATACAAACGATCAATGTTACTTGAATCATGAGTCATTCAAGTAACATTGATCGTGTGTAGGGCCCTTTAAAACAAGAACCACCGATTTAAAACAAAAATGTTGGGCATGGGATGGCTCCCAATGGTCTTGTCAGTGTGTTTTCAATCCGCAAATGGTGAAAAACCGGAAAAAGCGAATTTAGTTTCTTTCATCGTCATTTCGGATATCTAGGAAAAACAATTTGGGATCTATTGCTAGAATTTCATGAAACCATAAAACAAGATCTCTAACTTACTGGTTGACTTTTTGTACGCTGCTCACTACTACTTGTTTATTCTATAAAAAGATGAAGGAAGTGAGTTTGTAAGATATTGGACATGAGTTTGTTATACCCGGATTTCTTCTTGTTCCGTCAACAAAAAGGTAAAATAGTCCTGTTTTTCATGCTACCTACGGTTTACAGAACAATTTGGCGAAAGCAATTGCCTGATGAACACCAAAATTGGAACCCACTTTTGCGGGCTTGTATTTTTGTGCTATTTGTACACTGCAGTAGCTTCTAATGGCCGCAATTTTACACTAAGTTTGGACGAAGCAATCTTTCTTCTCTCTGACTAATTAGACGACAGGATTCAACGATATTTGGAAGAGAAATTACCTTCATCTCGATCCACCTCCACTTCCTCATTTTGTTCTTCACCCGTTCTGATTTATGGTTGTTGGTGGGATGCGGTGACCATCTTCAGTAATGGTCACCCTCTACATATGTACAGTAGTATTGATTTAACGTTGGAGCAAAACAATAACTTTTTCGTGGTGAAAACATAACCTTTGAAGTTTTTTTATATCATTTCGAACCATTTCTGATTTTGGGTTCTGATTCTGAGCTGTGCGGCAGTGTCGAATTAAATACATTATGTACTTGAATTGAAAATGTCCATGGCCTTTTTTCTGGCTCTACTTATGTAGTTTGTTTTCAGCTTCCTAATTTTGGCCACAGCTAAGCAGCGCAGCTAGTGATATGGTACCTTGAAATATTCCTATACTCGGCATACTAAAATCTGATTGACGGCTTTCAATTCACAGATTATCTTTTTCAAAATTGACATTGAGTGCTGCGCGTTGGAAATATTATAAATATATTTCGCTAAACACTGTTTCAACTGTGATTTTGACAACATCAGCCCGGAAACGAATCAATACATCGATTTCCAAGATAATGCCATGGAGGTTGTACGGTCAACTAATCTATGTACGATTTCTACCTAGACTTCTACAGATAAAACATACTTGACAATATCTAGTCGCGAGGTCCGGTTCATTTGATATTTAAGAAAATTAAACGCAATGTTCTAACCAGCTTACTATCATCGACTTAGCAGTCGTATCTACAATTTGATACGCATCTCTCTATATATACCGTTAATAATCAAAACTGGACTGAAGATCCGACCATAATAATAATTGCTTTCCCTATTTGTGGTTTTATAATAATTTCCCGGAATCATTTGCCAGTTCTATAATTATTCTCTTAGCTAATTATAGCTTATGCACCGTCCCGGTTGGATGTTTTTGATATTCGGTTGTGCTTGACAAAATTCTGTGTTAAAACGCATGAATCATTTATGCTTGTAGTCGATGGCGTAGGTACCCATATCACGCACCCTTCTCGTGTTAATTATGAAGTATGTACATAAATATCGATTTTATTCCCATACGCATTTCCAGTAGCCACTTCAGTTCTCTAATATGCGTGCATGTGGGAATATCTAAATTTAGACGTGGCCTTGTGTTTACACCTATTGACGGTGGCTGATGTATTCAAAAAACATTCGACCTTTTTTTGGAAATAAAATCTGCAAGCATTTACAGTCGAACATAACGCTGACATGCTCCTAAGCGTATTTTGTTATAAGGCCAAATTTAAGCATTACAAAATGTTGCTCCCCGCAGTTCCTTTAGTTGTTATCAAAGAGGATTATGTACAGCAACATAATTCATCGGCGTTATTCAAAACTTTGCATTAAGGTGCTAGTACACGGTATGTAGCGCGCCACATATATATGTGGCTCTGACGTCACTAGATAGAGTACACATAAGGCACACATTTCGTTTTTCGTATGTAGCGCGGTGGCTACATAAGGTCGCACATATCGGTTGGCTGTTGGTTATTCGTTTATGATAATGATATCCGCAGTTTTGTTGCCCTGTATGCAGTCTTGCACTAGAACTGTAGGTACAAAACGCAAACTGAAATTACATTGAAAAATACATACGAACCATGCAGGTAACCACTCGATATTATGTAGCGTATTGGTACAAATCGTATGTGCAAGGGTAGTACACGGAATGTCGAAAAGCCACACAATACGTATGTGTCACGAGTGCCTCATATCGTGCCTCATACGTATGAGTACCTTATTTATCCATTGGCTCCATACGCGCGCTGACGTCAAAATTACGTCAGAGCCACATATATATGTGGCGTGCTACATACCGTGTACTAGCACATTTACATTTACTTATTTCAAATGCCCGTCATTCAAATGATAACCACTGTTTTCGTTTCTCTATCATTACAGGATCCCGTTAAAGACGGCGAAGCCAAAATTAAAGCGGACTTTGACCAATTGCACGAGGATCTACAACAGGCCTTCAGAAATTTGGAGGATTAAGTCATATATTATGCACTAAGCTCTCTACCATCCCAGTTTACGTTTATCGTTACCTAGTTATAGTCATAAAAACAAATTAAATGAATGCTTCTACTAATACCAAGTATAATGATAATAATGGTTCAATACCGTTACAATGAACGAGCCCGCAACACCTATATTATCTACTTAGGGAAAATAAACCTATACCTATATAGTAACTACATACTGTTTTATGTGTAAATTTGAGTGTTTTACTTTTTAAATATGAGAATCCTTAGCAATGATAAAAGACGAAGAAAACGAAACAATAACTAGAAATACATATTAAGCGTGACAAACGCAAACGAATAAAAACAAAAAAAAAACATTGAGATTACCATATTTTGTTCTTGTTGTTGTTGTTGCAGACGCTGTAAAGGAGTTTTTGTTTTTGATGAGAAAATAAAATATAATTTAATTTTTTTCGTTGTAAAGTATTATTGTAAAAATAAAATAAATATAATATCTATTAAATCTATTGATGAAAAATCTACATTTTGTTTCGTGCCATTTAAATTTTGGATTCATTAATTCGGGTCCTCGACCATAAACTTTGGGTCACAACCTACTAGAGGAAGACTTCGCCTTGGGTAGTGAATGTGGAGCCAGGGTCCACCATGGACTACAGCATTCATTCTATGTCACGAATCATACGTAGGTACTATGCAAGTCGAATAAGATTAAAAATTGGTCTGCCTAGAAAGCTAGGCGATAAAAGTGAAACTTCATAAAGCTCAATAAGAATCGAAATGAAGTCGATAAAACATGCTTGACTCATGTACACGTCGTACACGATAAACGACAACGGGAATAGGGGTAAACCGTAAACGTCCACACAATTTAGAGGTACATATTTCTTATTTCTTTATAACCTCAACAACTTCGACTATTTTATTCTATTCCATTACTTTTGTAGTAAAAATCGAAAAGACTGTCAAAATGGCAGTGGTGGGGATGATGGCTCCTTCAAAGAGAAAAACTTACGAAAACGTTAGGGAACGCTTTTGTAGTAACTATTAAAAATTATATACCTATGAATTTTGTTTTTCCATAAATTACATGTGAGTATGAATCCAAGTATATGGAAGAGTTTTTCCTGACAGGACTACATGCATTCGAAAAGGGAAAAAAATCGACATTACTTTCACGCCTTCTGATACTTACCATATTTTCATACCAATTTGATTCACATTATCAGGAAATCAAAAGACAAATGCAAATAGTCGTTACACGCGTTTCAAATCAAATTTCAAATCATTTCTGTCAATTTTAAGGCGATTGCCAGTTGTTTCAATTAACCCAAAGAAATTTGTTGAGTAAAAACTAGTAGGATTCCCAATGGAGGGGTAATATCTTGCTCTCTTGATGCCGCTCTTTTACTAATTTTTAAAGTTAAGGTGCCTACGACATTGAGAAATTGCGTACAAATTTATAAAGTTTAGTAAAAAAACATACCTATAAACTCTGTAGTAAATAAATAATTAATTCACGACTGATGTACAAGGATACCTACTTTAGAAAATATTCCCCTGTGAATTATCATGAGAAGTCAGGGGGGGGGGTGGGATTCTGTAAAAAACGAAACGAAAACCGCTTCCGTTTCCACTAAACCTGGCTATCATATTTGCTGCAATAGACAGAAACTTCTATTGTCGAAACGATAGGTCTGTTTTTTTCCACATCTATCTCAGTAAAGTAAAGTAAAGTAGGATTTTTAACACGCAATTACAACAACTATATAGAGTCTCGAAAGTGTCAAACAGTTCGTAGTTGTTGTAATTGCATGTTAAAAATCTTACTTTACTTTACTTCACTGAGATAGGTGAAGTTTTTCTTATAGGGTATTCACACCAAGCCGAAAACTGGGTTTTCGCGAAAACAGTCGAAAACTTCATCGAAAACAGAAGTTTTCCCATACATATTGCAGTTTTCAAAACGAGTTGTTTGAGGTCGTTTTCCATGAAAACGCCACGAAAACGAGTACAATCTTTAGGTTGTTGAAGCAGACACACCTTTTGCAACATTCAGCGAGCTCAGAAAAACTGCTGACAGGATAGCTTTCTCTCTCAGTGCTGTCGTTTCTTCTAGTTTTTTGTTTACAAATGTGGAATCTCTTGGTATCTTTGCACCATAAAGAGCAAATAATTCAGTTTTTTCTATAATTTTAGAACGGCAGCACTACCTGCCACAACTAAATGGTATTTTCAGATGTTTTGATTTTGATTGTTGCTTATGTTAATTATTTTATGCATTTAACCATAAGTTAACGATTATCAAGTAGCTTAAATAATTTTGTTTGTATATTATGTCAATACGAGCGAAGTTTAGTAACTAAAATAAAAGTTTAGTGGCCACAAAAATTGCATAACTAGTTTCACAGCTAATTGAAACGTCAAACGAAAACGAGTTCGTGTTCGGTGTGAATGCATCCTCTAGTTTTCTAAACTTTTTTGACGAAAACTCGGTTTTCGGCTTGGTGTGAATAGGGTATTAGCGGAAAAATTCAAAATTGCAGACATTTTTATGGGAGAAAATGTTTAGTTTTCTAATTTTGGCTGTCTCACAGCAAATCAGTCGATTCGCACTTCGTATGCTTCAAAGTTCCCCTGAAGAAGATTTCGTTCGTAGGAGAGTTCATCTGAGAATCTCAGTCGATGTCGTGGAAAATGGTTGACTCCAAGGTGCATTTCGATGAAAGAATCGCTGTTGATCCTCCAAATCCGACATGATATTGATTTTAATGTAGTTTTCATTGCGTAGACAAATTTATTATAAACACTGGGACACAAATCACATCAAATCAGTGTAGAAGTGTAGTCCGTCATTTATCTGGAGGAATTTATAATTAGGGGTAATCATAACTGTATAAAAACGAATCTTTTTTGTAATGTAGGCAGGATGAGGACTGGAGAGGTAGTTGGGATTCAAAAAAAGGTAGGATAACCGGATGAGGATAATGGATAAGGAAGTTTGGAAAATGGGAGAGAGTGTTGACTTCCGGAAACGTGGCACGCTGGCTCTGCACGGCTGAGCTCGTCGAAATTAGGGGGATTCTTGTTTCCGAAAATCAACATACCTAATCACAACACATAAATCGTGCCGAGCAAAAATTATTCCCTAACGACATCAGACGGACAGTTACCACTTTGAGAGGCGCTCCTTGGTGTTATGAGCGCGGCCAATACCCACCCAACCTGGAAATCCTTGGCCAGACTTCCCCATTGATGCATATGTCCATGCCGCTCACGTCATCAGCCGAGAGGAATTGTAGCTTACCTTACTCCACCCCCTGGAAAAAATCTACTTAAGCAATCATCATGTACTCATTTGTACACAAAAAAAAACAAACTGGTTAAATACGTGACCAGACATTTATTCAAAATTGGACGCATTAATTTGTTTCTCAAATAATAACTATCATGAACTATTCATTTTTTTTTTATATATTATATGTAAGCATATATACTAAATAATAACAAAAATAAACCGAACTGAAACCTTAATAACAATAAAAAGAATTATTCAACGAAAATGTGAAACAACAAAAAAAAAAAACTCTTGAACAACTTGAAAACATCTCCTTAAGTACACTATACTACAAAAAAAAAACCAAAATCATTACTTTCATAATTGGGTTCTCGCCTGTCAAACACTCTGTGCCCTCGCTAAAGTTTCCGAATTCCTACCTACATAGAGCTCCATCTAGGTTTCGGTGAGGGATTAAGAAACGAAATATCACAACCACAAGCTGAACGAAATTAGAACGTAACCAATTTACAACATAAACAAATTGACTGATACAAAAAAAAAAAGGGGGAGCAATTCCTGCTCTCAAGGAGTTCACTTAATCAAAACAAAAGTTCACTTAAACCAAAATAAAGAAATATAGACTAAGTTGAATGGAACAATCAAAAAAAAATTATCTGTCACGGTTCTGACACTTATATCTACAGTATGAACAACAAAAAAAAACTTAATACTAATCACGGCTATCTTGATGGGCCCTGGTGTGCTGCTAAGAGCACGTTTTAGGGTGCTGCCAATTTTACGCACCCTGTTGCGTTCAGTTGGGTTTAGATTAACCCTTTGGGTTATAGATTTTGATGGCGTGGAAAAAAATTTCGTTGGCGAGGTATACAAAAAAAATTGTTGGCGGCCTTGACTTTTTTCCTTCAACTTCGGTATACTGTCAAGTCAATGACCGCCAACCGACCTTCAGCTATTGCTGGTTAAGACCTATATATAAAAATGTCACTTTTAATTTAAGACTAAAACTAACACTAATTTACACAAAACTCACAGCTTTTAATTTTAATTCCTGATATAACAAATTTCCTTTCGTTTTCTCGTTCCAGGTAATGTTGAGTATTTTAGGTAATACACTGGACTGTACCACTGCACCATAAGTAGTATGTACTGCACTTTGTCTATTTGTCTATAGGTATATGTCCCTTTTTTTTTTGTTTTGTTTTTTTATGGCACTGCCTAATATACATTAGGACTTTATTTTATTTAGAGAAACTAATTTTTTGTGAATTTACACACTTTGTAATTTTGTAATTTAAAATTTTAATTTTTTTCTAAGGGTAGGGACACTATACCGTCTTGTTCAAAAAAAAAATGTATTTTTCTCTAGCTTTCTAGCAGCCACTAGTATGATATCGGCCCGGCAACTGAACGCACAATGACGTTAGTTGTCGTAGAACAGAAGCATCCGACCATTCCTCAGTTGGAACTACCAACAACAAACCAATCCTCCCGCTAGTGGCCAAGGTTCCATCATCCGATTCAGGATAGTACCAATCAGAGCCCGCCACAGATTCAAAAATCCCGCTGCTCTCAGCAAATATTTTAGGGTTGCTGTATTTGCTACAGCAATTTAGCCTACGATGGTGAACGCACCTTTTTCCCGAACAGTCCGAATAGTGTCAACTGTCACCCCTCCATACATTTCTTACATGATTGTTATCTATTTTTTTTTTTGTTGTCAAAACAAACTGTGCCGACAGCTAGTGTGCTCGTAAACGTTTGTTTGTTTTTTTGTTAATATTTTATTATTATTAGCACTAATTATTCGGCTACCTCATTTGTAATTCTATTTTTTTTTTCTCTTCTTTCAGATACCTGGCTTCCTTTTCTTAAGGTTTACCTGGGATACCTACTCATCGCCGATTCTCCATGGCTGCAGTTCAAGTGAGCAATGTTTGTGTTAGTTTTTTTTTTTTTTTCTTGCTACCTACCTAACCTAATGCATTATTTGTTTTTCTTTTTGGATTCCTCCGTCGCCTGTGCCTGATAGTGACAATGGCTAGTGGAGCCTAATTATTTGGAGTGTTCGCATATACAAATCGTTGGATGACATCCCATAATTTCGAACAGTGGTAAAGGGTAGCACATCAACAACGATTCGCATTTCGTTTCACTAGCCAGTAATTTTTATTTTTCATTGCAGGTGACCATAACAAAACACTGGACTTGGTGGAGAGCATCGACTACAAGGACAGTGACAAAGGACAACTGCATGGAATAAGGGAAGTGCTGTGTGTGACGTGGTGAAGAACCCACACTATGTACGCCGGGCATAAATATGCTGTGAGTAGATTTTGTAGAGTAGTGCTATGTATGTACATCCAAATATATATCTATAGATACGTATACGTAGTGTATCGTAGGAATTGAATTTGTGTTTGATTAATAGCTATAAATATACTTTGATTACACTGTATACATAGATAACATATGAGCATCCATAAGGATATCATTATAAGATACAATCAGGAATAAATTAACATAGAGATAGACATAATTAATTATAAATAAATAGGATCTTAGGTAGATAGGTATGTACATGAACGTTCAAGTACTACGTAGGACAAGGAACATAAATAAATAAATTAACAAGAAATAATAAATAAATATGTAATCTGACACCAAATATAAATAAATAAATAATAAGTTAACAAATAACACCAATATATAATCTAAATTAGTACTAGATAAATAAATTAATATCACATATAAATAAATACACAGAAAAATGAGAACCAAACCAAAATGAATTACTATGAACTAATAAATAAATTAATAATTAACCATCAATAGATGAATAAATGAATAAATGAATGATAAATAACTAAATAAATAACTATGAGTAACCTAAGGTGAATAAATAACAAATAATATAAACTATAGGGATTTAACCATACTCATCAGTCGTGACATGTATATCACAGTTTGAATGGTGTATGTATTCAGGTACGGAAGAGCAGTTAGGTAGATAATATGCATACATTAGGCAATTGATAATATACCTAGAGTAATAAATAGACATGAAGATGGATAGCACATACATATATATCACAGTTTAGATCAGCACCAGGTATTGTTTATTGTTTTAGGTCTTTTGCATGGAATATACCTATTCGTTTACCTGCTAGGTTTTCTAATTCATACATGCTGTTCCCTATTGCTTTGACTATCCTACATTTGACAAATTTCGGGCAGAGTTTTGCGGCGAGGTACTTCGAAGTGTCACTGAGGACAAAATTTCTTCGGAAAACCTCTTGCCCGGGTGTAAAGTTAACGTTTCTTGATCGGATATTGTATTTTTTTGCCGAGTTTTCGTTTGCTTTCGCTATATTTTCTTTTATTTTATCGTGTAGACATTGTAGGCGAGTCTGCCGAGAGAGTGTTAGGAGTTCGCTGTCCTCCACCGCGTTAAGTTTGCGCATCAGTGCATAGCAACTTGCGTGCGTCACCATGTTCATCCCGAAGAGAGCGAAATATGGTGACACTCCAGTTGATGTATGGATGGAGCTTCTTAATGCACACGCAATATCGCTCAGGTGTAGATCCCAATTACGTTGGTCTTCTTTAATATAAGATCTTATGGCTGCGAGCAGTGTCCTGTTCACCCTTTCGGATGCGTTTGACTGTGGCGAATAACCTGCTGTCCTAAAGTGACGTACTCCATACTTTTCAAGCAGAACTTGAAACTCCTTCGACAGAAACTGTCTGCCATTGTCCGAGTGGATGACTGCTGGGACACCAAACATGTTAAAGACATCATTTTGAAGGTACTTGACGACATTTATGGCACTGGCATTTCTTAAGGCCTTCAACAAAACAAATTTTGACAAATGATCGAGGACAACAAGCACATAACAATTACCAGATTTCGAACGGGGATAGGGACCTAGAAAATCAATATAGATTTTTTTAAATGGACGACTGGTACTGAAGGTGTTCTTAATTGGAGGACGTAATACCTGGTTTGACGATTTGCACTGTTTGCACACTGAACAGTTGGACACGTACCGACGAATTTGCACCGTCATATTCGGCCAGTAGAAGTACTGCCGAATTCTGTGCAGCGTTTTCGAAATCCCACCGTGAGCTACATTCGGGGGGTCATGAGCTTTGGCGATGAGCTCCTCAGTTAAGCCGACAGGGACCCACAACCTCCATGTGTGCTCTACTGTTTCGTCTCCTGCTGGTGGTAGCGAACGCTTGTACACAAAATTATCGTCTACTTTTAGATCGGGGAGTTCTTCTGGGTGCGTATTAATTGTAGCAATTAGGCTACGATATTCCTCAGATAAGAACTCCTCTGAATCCAAATCAATTAACGGCACAACATGTTGGACATCGACACTTTCAACATAAATTCTAGACAAAGTGTCAGGTACTACGTTTAATGAGCCTTTCCTGTGTTCAATGTTAAAAGTAAAGGCTTGTAACTTGAGGCTCCATCGTGCCAACCTGCCACTAAGGTCTTTAAGACCCATCAGCCACCGTAAGCTGGAATGGTCGGTTATGACTGTAAAGTCCATCCCCTCCACATATGGGCGAAATCTTTGGATGGCCATTACAGCAGCCATGCATTCTTTTTCGGTGACGCTGTAATTCTTCTGTGCAGCATTTAGTTTTTGCGAAAAATAGGATATTGGTGCTTCTTCTTCCTTTTCGTTCTTTTGGAACAAAACTGCACCAATTCCAGAATCAGAGGCGTCACACTGGATGTAGAACCTTTTGGTAAAGTCTGGGTGAATGAGCACTGGCGCAGTTGTTAGGGCGCATTTGAGCTTCTCGAATGCGTTGAGAGCTTCTTTTGTCATCGTAAACTTTTCATTTTTCTTTTTCAGGGTGTCTGTGATGGGAGCAGTCACGGTAGAGAAATCCCTAATGAACCTTCTGTACCAACCTGCTAGACCGAGGAACCTTCGCACCTGTTTTTGGTTTTTGGGAACCGGAAAATCTGAGATGGCCTTGACTTTCTCAGGATCGGTTTTCAATTTCCCACCACCGACGATGAAACCCAAGTACTTCAGTTCTTTGAAGCAAAACCTGGATTTGCTTACGTTGATGGTGAGATTGGCGTTCCTCAGGCACTCAGCAACCTCGCCTAGCAGCGCTACATGGGTTTCGAAGTCCGGGGCAATGACGAGCAGATCATCGAGATAGACGAAAACGCGGTCCCTTAATCGTGCAGGAATTACCTTGTCCATTAGTCGACACATCCGTTGGGCTGCGTTGCACAACCCAAAAGGCATGACTCTAAACTGGTACAAGGGTCTCCCCGGAACCGCAAACGCAGTTTTTTCCCTACTCTGTTTCTCCAGCGGTATTTGCCAAAATGCGTCTTTGAGATCGACACTACTAATATAGTAGGTGTCGGGTAGCCGACTGAGAAGCCCTTCGATATGGGGGAGAGGATACGCGTCTTTTTTGGTCAACGTGTTCAGTGCTCGCGAATCTAAACAAGCACGATTCTTTCCCGGTTTTCGTATGAGAACCATCGGCGAACACCACGGACTCTCACTCTCCTCAATAACGCCGAGCCTCAACATTCGGTCTATCTCGTCATACAAAAGGGCTTGTATCGCTGGAGACACAGGGTAGTGACGCTGCTTAACTGGGGCCGCATCTCCGGTATCAATAACATGCTCTTCGACGTGTGTTTTCCCCAACCCATGCTTGGTAAAACATAGGAACCTCTCCTTGACCGCTTCCAGCACAGACGCCTGTGCAGGAGTTAATTCGTGAGACTCTACTTCCGGTAGGTTTACATCAGCTGACTCTGGCATGCTTATCGCACTAATAACCTGTGGAGCTATTTGGAACGCTTTCCAAAAATCCACCCCTAGGTATAGTTCTTGGTCTAAATTTGGCACTATATAAAAAGTAATTGTTTGTTTTTGTTCGTTATAGGTCACCGGCACTTGGATTCTTCCTAAAATTGGCTGATTCTTGCCATCCGCAGTTTTGACATTGGATGTGGACTTAATAATGGGTATGTTCAATGAATCTATAAAAGGTATGCAGTTTTTGCCTAAAATGCTAATGCTGGCTCCACTGTCTAATAAGCCATATATATCTCTATCTAATATTTTTATCCGTGCATACGGTCTGGGATCAGCTGATGTACTCATCTGAGTGGACGCCACCGCTTTCCTAATTCCTTTCCGTATCTGATATCTATTCCTAGTTTTAGTAATTTGTTTTGTAATGCTCTTTCTGTTTTCCCTAAATATTCTATCCCTAACTAAATTATAATCCCTAATTCTTATGTGTAGTGGTCTAATTTCTAATCTATTACTTTCTGTATCTACTTTCTCTCTTTCTTCTCTTTTCAAGATTGTTATTTTATTGGCATCTTCAGCTGGTCGATGCATTTCTCCCCCTTCCGTCTGTGACTCGCAATCAATGGCTGTTTTTATTCGTGGGTTTGAGTCGAACGCGACTCCCCCACTGACATCGCGTTCGTCGACCGGTTTTCCGGGTTACAACGCCGACACTTAGGTGTTATTACGCCTTCTTGGCCGCATCGGTAGCAAAAAATGTTGCGTACTGCGGACGGACATTCCATATAACTGTGTCCTTCAGCCCTACAGTTCCAACATCTCCACACTCGCGGGTCAACCTGTCTCCGTGAAGGATTCGGTCGAGGACCATGAAATTGCATTGCCGCAAACTGTTCCTCCTGCTGAAAAGGATCTTCACCATAGTCCAGCTCATTTACCATAAACTTTGGCTGATGACGATGCTGTTTTGGCGGATCCCTGTTGGGAAACGCATTCTCCGCATCTCTACATACGTCTTTCAGTTGTTCCACTGTGAATATGTTTATTGGGTAGACTAACTTCCCGATCCTCTCGCTCAGGTTACGTTTTAGGATTCGTACCAGATCAACTTCTGGCATCTGGACTCGAAGCTGAGACCTCAACTTTTGGATGGCCGTAAAATAATCGTCGCTCGACTCCCAGGTGCCCTGCCTACGGTCCAAGATGTCGCGAATGATTTCGAAATCGGATTTCGAATTCCGAAACTGTCGCTTCAATGCGTCTCGCAGTGTTGGCCAATCTGGACGATAATTGGAGCGCTGGTATTGCCAATACCATTCATAAGCAGCACCTGAGAGGAGAAGATGAAAGTCCCTCATAATTTCTGCCCAGGGGCAGTCGTACTGGCCTTGGAGCGTCTCAAGTCGAAAGATAAAATCCTCAACATCAATACCCTCCGACTTTCCTTCAAAATTGAGGCCCCACTTATCAATTTTTATTGGACCTCCTTGACGAAGACCTGTTTGACTGAACTGAAGTGGTGGACTATGGTGGTATACACTCTGAGGATTTCGAGCCTGCTGTTGTTGATGACTTGGGTTCGACCTGTAATAATTATGGTTTTGCCTATTCTGCCCTACAGGAACAAATGTCCGTGAGGCTGCGTCCAACTGGGACTGCATTTGACGAACAGGTTGTTGTGGTGGAACGTATGGTTGCTGTAGGACTGAAGGCTGTGGATGAATTATCGGCTGTTGGGGATTTGCTGGCTGAGTTAGAACGTTTGCTCTCTCTTCTATTGGGGGATTTTGACGGAAAAGGTGATTTATTTCACTGGTGAACCCTAAAAAGCTATTTCGCATCTCTGTTTTTAAATCTTCAGAGATCTCTCCCTTTAGCGATTCCTTCAATGACGAAAAGGCGTTGACTAAGGCTAGGTTAACGTATGCTTTCAAGTCATTCTGTACCTTGTTTATTTGCTCATTGGTTTGCTGATTAATTGATTTTTCTTTACCTCTCTCTAGGTCTACTACAGCTCCAGCACTCGGGTTTTGCGACCTAACTGCTCCTAAATTGCTCAGGCTACTGTATGGGGGCGCTTGGATCGAATCGGAACTGGACGAACGGCTGTGGGCAAAGTCAGGAGTTGGTGTTTCCCGACGTACATCTACATGGCTATCGGTAGGCATTCGGACAGACTCCCTACTATTATTTGGCGTGCGTTGCACTTTTGGCAATGCACCTAAATTGCTGAAACTATATTGGGGAGCGGGCTGCAAAGGATCTAACGCGGTAGCGCCGCTCTGATTGGGATCGAATGGTGGAACACCGGTGTCACTAGTGGGAGGCCCTTGGGATGTTCTTCTGTTATCTATCGGGGTGTGCTGTACCCTCTGCATCGCACCAGTTGACTGCTTTTGTTGTGAGCTAGACCTAGTAATCATTCTATTTTCATCAAATAGACTTTCTCTTCTTAATTTGTTTAATTGTTTTTCTCTTTCAGCAGAATTCATACTAACAATGGGACTATACGACGATTTATGGTAATAGACAATAAGAGCGATACGAAATAAACTGGACTTAGCTGACACTTCCTAACACGATGAACGAAATTTACGGATTTGAACTCAAGCACTTTAACGTAAGTTTATTTAAATCACCTATATATAAGTCTTGGTATATAGCTAGGTAATCGATATACAAAAAAACAAGGATATGTTTGATAGATATATAGAACAAAAAGGTATTAGGGTTATGTATATGTGGTATTATAAAAAAAATAAGGAAAATTTTGTAAGGCTATATATAATAATAATAAATAAGTGTATAGTATATAGTATATGATTGTGTACGGTTGTAATAAAGCAACAGTAATAAAGTTCGCAATTGGCGAAGAAAAGGTATATTTCAATAAGTATGTATGTGTTTTGCTGCGAGTTATGTTAGATTAGCTCGTAGTAATTTGGATATATATTATCTAATAAATAAATGAAATTCAAAATCAATTGAGTTTGGGGTTTGTATGTGTTATATCGGGGGTGTTTCAGGTAGCTGTCCTCGGCGGCATTTTGTTGACGTGGCCTCGGATGACTTAAGCTGGCTATGGACATAAATTATTTTTGGACTGCGGACGGACTAAATGTTGTTTTTCTCTCAAAGTGGTAAATAGCTCACACAAAGTAACAAGGACACACACCGTTGTTATCCTCTGCTCCCGCAATTCCAGTCTATCCCGAGGACTTTGCTGGAAGACTTGGAGAAGAAGACAACAACACACTAAGTAGAACCTAAAGGATGTGACAGTGCAACATGTTTCGATGATTCTCATCGAACACGGCCACTGTACACATGAAGCTAAGAAGACAATACAAGATGAAAATGAAAATTGAAATTTGTGATAGGAAAGTAAAATGGTAATGTATAAGAGATAGAAGTAGAAGAGACGTAACACGAACAGATTCCAATTGTTTTTGTTGTCAACACCAGCGAACTCATCGCAATTCATCTGACCTGTCTGAGACTTCTCGAATGAAGACTTATGGGTTCCTTGGTGTTGACCACAAACACAATTGTGGACTTATACAACATTAAGGACTGAAGACAAGGACAAACGAACGTTGGGCGCCATTTGTAATGTAGGCAGGATGAGGACTGGAGAGGTAGTTGGGATTCAAAAAAAGGTAGGATAACCGGATGAGGATAATGGATAAGGAAGTTTGGAAAATGGGAGAGAGTGTTGACTTCCGGAAACGTGGCACGCTGGCTCTGCACGGCTGAGCTCGTCGAAATTAGGGGGATTCTTGTTTCCGAAAATCAACATACCTAATCACAACACATAAATCGTGCCGAGCAAAAATTATTCCCTAACGACATCAGACGGACAGTTACCACTTTGAGAGGCGCTCCTTGGTGTTATGAGCGCGGCCAATACCCACCCAACCTGGAAATCCTTGGCCAGACTTCCCCATTGATGCATATGTCCATGCCGCTCACGTCATCAGCCGAGAGGAATTGTAGCTTACCTTACTCCACCCCCTGGAAAAAATCTACTTAAGCAATCATCATGTACTCATTTGTACACAAAAAAAAACAAACTGGTTAAATACGTGACCAGACATTTATTCAAAATTGGACGCATTAATTTGTTTCTCAAATAATAACTATCATGAACTATTCATTTTTTTTTTATATATTATATGTAAGCATATATACTAAATAATAACAAAAATAAACCGAACTGAAACCTTAATAACAATAAAAAGAATTATTCAACGAAAATGTGAAACAACAAAAAAAAAAAACTCTTGAACAACTTGAAAACATCTCCTTAAGTACACTATACTACAAAAAAAAAACCAAAATCATTACTTTCATAATTGGGTTCTCGCCTGTCAAACACTCTGTGCCCTCGCTAAAGTTTCCGAATTCCTACCTACATAGAGCTCCATCTAGGTTTCGGTGAGGGATTAAGAAACGAAATATCACAACCACAAGCTGAACGAAATTAGAACGTAACCAATTTACAACATAAACAAATTGACTGATACAAAAAAAAAAAGGGGGAGCAATTCCTGCTCTCAAGGAGTTCACTTAATCAAAACAAAAGTTCACTTAAACCAAAATAAAGAAATATAGACTAAGTTGAATGGAACAATCAAAAAAAAATTATCTGTCACGGTTCTGACACTTATATCTACAGTATGAACAACAAAAAAAAACTTAATACTAATCACGGCTATCTTGATGGGCCCTGGTGTGCTGCTAAGAGCACGTTTTAGGGTGCTGCCAATTTTACGCACCCTGTTGCGTTCAGTTGGGTTTAGATTAACCCTTTGGGTTATAGATTTTGATGGCGTGGAAAAAAATTTCGTTGGCGAGGTATACAAAAAAAATTGTTGGCGGCCTTGACTTTTTTCCTTCAACTTCGGTATACTGTCAAGTCAATGACCGCCAACCGACCTTCAGCTATTGCTGGTTAAGACCTATATATAAAAATGTCACTTTTAATTTAAGACTAAAACTAACACTAATTTACACAAAACTCACAGCTTTTAATTTTAATTCCTGATATAACAAATTTCCTTTCGTTTTCTCGTTCCAGGTAATGTTGAGTATTTTAGGTAATACACTGGACTGTACCACTGCACCATAAGTAGTATGTACTGCACTTTGTCTATTTGTCTATAGGTATATGTCCCTTTTTTTTTTGTTTTGTTTTTTTATGGCACTGCCTAATATACATTAGGACTTTATTTTATTTAGAGAAACTAATTTTTTGTGAATTTACACACTTTGTAATTTTGTAATTTAAAATTTTAATTTTTTTCTAAGGGTAGGGACACTATACCGTCTTGTTCAAAAAAAAAATGTATTTTTCTCTAGCTTTCTAGCAGCCACTAGTATGATATCGGCCCGGCAACTGAACGCACAATGACGTTAGTTGTCGTAGAACAGAAGCATCCGACCATTCCTCAGTTGGAACTACCAACAACAAACCAATCCTCCCGCTAGTGGCCAAGGTTCCATCATCCGATTCAGGATAGTACCAATCAGAGCCCGCCACAGATTCAAAAATCCCGCTGCTCTCAGCAAATATTTTAGGGTTGCTGTATTTGCTACAGCAATTTAGCCTACGATGGTGAACGCACCTTTTTCCCGAACAGTCCGAATAGTGTCAACTGTCACCCCTCCATACATTTCTTACATGATTGTTATCTATTTTTTTTTTGTTGTCAAAACAAACTGTGCCGACAGCTAGTGTGCTCGTAAACGTTTGTTTGTTTTTTTGTTAATATTTTATTATTATTAGCACTAATTATTCGGCTACCTCATTTGTAATTCTATTTTTTTTTTCTCTTCTTTCAGATACCTGGCTTCCTTTTCTTAAGGTTTACCTGGGATACCTACTCATCGCCGATTCTCCATGGCTGCAGTTCAAGTGAGCAATGTTTGTGTTAGTTTTTTTTTTTTTTTCTTGCTACCTACCTAACCTAATGCATTATTTGTTTTTCTTTTTGGATTCCTCCGTCGCCTGTGCCTGATAGTGACAATGGCTAGTGGAGCCTAATTATTTGGAGTGTTCGCATATACAAATCGTTGGATGACATCCCATAATTTCGAACAGTGGTAAAGGGTAGCACATCAACAACGATTCGCATTTCGTTTCACTAGCCAGTAATTTTTATTTTTCATTGCAGGTGACCATAACATTTTCTCTAATCTCATGCACATGATTTCATCTCTCACCTAAATGTCCCATTGCTCTATTAAAATTTTGTGATTATTTTAACGAACATACCTTTTCGCGTACACGAACCTTACAGCAGCTGTCATTTTCGTTTACGTGGACCCTGGCTGCGATATGTCATATGTCAATTTTAAGTGAATTTTGTGTTTTGATGCGGCTTCATATCGACTTTCTGCTCCTAATTTCTTTCGAAACATTTTAAAGTACTTTTAAACTGAGGGAATAATTTATTAGACTTTCATCCAAACTATTTGTGAATTAAATAATCTCGTGAAGTTAATCAAAAACGTAAGTACAATTGGGTAAAACGACGTCACGTCAGTCATTTGGTCATTCGTGGTTGATTCTTGGCAACAGGAACGAAAGGGACTGAACTTTTTTAGTAGGTAATTTTAAGTATTTCGATTTCCTTAAAGTTCCTAGTTATTTCCAATTTAATCTATGTACTGTAATTGATTTTAACATGTTATGAAAGATATATGTGGTTTGTTTTATAATATTTATTTTTTATTATCTCTAATTACAGCCACGACATCTAGTCGGAGAAGTTTTCTAACTAGAAATCACTTCTCAAATATCCAAACCCCAAAGCCATGGCATCTCCCTATGGAGCACCACCGAACGAATACCAATGGAGTGGTGGAGCTGAGCAGTCCTATAATTTTGAAGTTCCAGAATTTGGTCAAGAATTGTAAGTTAAAGGTACATTTATGTCAAGCTCACAACCTTAACAAGTGTACTTTTGTAGAAACTTTCAAACATTCGACAATACACAGACCTCCGTTCCACCAAACTATAACGCCAGTTACGCTGATGGCAGCAGTGGAGTTAGTGGCTTTTACGATCCAAATGCTTATGTGGAAAACGCCTATGCACAGGATAAGTCCTTTAAACCTCCTGGCGGTACAGATTTCGATGATGAACCACCACTGTTGGAAGGTGCGTTTTAAATTTATTAAGTGTGTATTTATTCAGACAGAAAATCGGTGCTTTTCGTTTCAGAACTGGGCATCAATCCAAGTCACATATTCCAAAAGGTAAGTACAAATTAATCTCCATAAAATAAGAACGAAAAGGACCTGACACAGCCAAAAGAGCAAGCAAACAATGTCACAGAAAGAAACTTTGAAAATATTTCAATTAGTTGAACAAAAGTAATTTGAAGTCTACTACTGGACGATGTCCTTCAAAGACATAAGCTTTAAGTTACATCTTTATTTTTGTTATTTCTTGCCCTATTTGATTTTTATTGTCTATTCCTTTCCTTCAAATGCCAGTGGTGGTGAATAACTGGAGGATGTAGCAGAGTAGCTATGATTTCCTTTGAGGCAAGACAATTCTCATTAACTCTGTCAGGCCTTTCTTACTTTGGCCTTATTTTGCATCGTTTTAGTTCCGCACTTTAAATAGCTTTGTTCGAAATATATGCGCCATATGATAAATCCAAGTTTTAAGGAAGACTGTTGGTCGTCATCTCTGCCCACTTGGTCTAGCAAAAAAATGCGGCCATGGACTGAATTGGAGGAAAATGCATTTAATTTTCCGTTGCATTGATAGGGATTTCATTACGACAATGAAAGGACTGAGTTGAGTAATTATTTTTTTCAACGTGAAGAACTTGAACTGCCGGTTGATTAAGCAAAGTAAATTATTTACAGTTGAGGTCGGCAATTCTTTTTTTTTTAACATCATACTCATACAATTTTAGCCAGGGATATGGCGGACTATTTGTTTACAGATCATGCTTACATGAGCTAATTGACAAGTTGCCAATTTGTTTTTAAAACCTTCTCTTTTTGAGTACTATGCCTGGAAGTCCGTGGAGCTGGAGCCCGTTCACTTTTTACAATCCAGCTCTTTGAGAATGCGTTGAATTGCTTGTGGTCGAAATTTTACATCCTGCTGTGCATAAATTGCAGTATGATTCTCCGCATTTTCTTTAGCATTGATGCTAGCGATTAGTCTTTCTTAACTGGAGGTGGAGAGGAAGAGCAACTGCAGTTACTCCTGTGACCTATGCTAAGACCATGAACATTTTGTTGTTTCTCTATACAAGAAGAGCAAACTTGTACTCCAAACAAACAAACTGCTTATTGCCTTTGTCAGAAGAGCGAACCACATGGACATGAAATAAGTTTGTTTATGTTATTCTCGTTATTAAAATTGTCTTTGCTGAAAAATTATATCTTTTTCCTTTCGATGCCTGTGACCTATTCTTTGAATGCTTTGCTGCGTTCGGTGGCTTGCTTACATTCTTTATTGAACCAGGCTCTGTTTAAAGCTGTTTTGGTGGAATGAGGAATATAAAGTTCAATACCGAGTCAAATCATTTCAGTTACAGCATCCGGGCAGATACCAACGTCAGTTTCCCGAAAACAAATATCAGCCTATGGCAACGATGCAAAGAAATTATACAGCTCATCCCAATTAGATCTGCTATAGTTCCAAATTAGAAGATGGCGATTCTGGCTGTCTCTTATTTGTGTTGGTACAAAATATATGCTGATTTAAAGGTATGATCCGAATTCCCTTAGGGAGCAAAGACTTGTGTCATAATTATCTGGCTCTGTTGTGAGAAATAATTGGAAAAAGATTGCAGGAAACTGCGAAGTCCTTAATTTATTCCCCTGTCTCGACTGTTATATTCGAATATCGTAGCCAATAAGTGTTGTGGGCATTGAAGTCGCCGAGAATAATAACTTTGGCAATAGCATGATGAACCTGTATGCAGTCAACTCTAATAGATAAATGATGAAATAATCTGTCCAGATAGTTATCGTTTGGCGAGCGGTATAGGTGGCACATAAACTTTTTAGACGATCTTAAGCCATTATAGTGTCGAGATTTTTAGGTTCCATCTGCTCTTTTCTTTTTTGCACGCAAAGCCCACCCTTGTACCGAAAACAAGGGACAGTTCGTATTCGGGACGAAGATATGTAAAGTTAGTTGATGACTCAAATACCCGATTTCACACTCCGAGCTTAAGTGTCACGAAAACTACTTAACCGAAGTTTATGTTTAATTCTACACTTAGCTAAGCCGTGACTTAAGCTGCCACTGTGAAATTGGGTAAAAGTAGTCTCTTTGTTGATTACGGATCCCATTTGATAGCAATGAGATTTGCAGTTGCCAAACCCTTTGAACAACCCTTCACAGCTGGCACTTGTTTAATATTTTTTTTTTCATAATCTGCCATTAACCCTATTCTACTAAAACAAAATGTTAACAACAATGCGCAATCAATCTAGTCCAGCGCTACTCAAAAACAATTGCAATTACTCCCCCTCCCATTTCCCTTGAAACGTTTCGGAATATGTACATCACAACAAAACGCTTGATACAAACTACCAACTGAAGTACCCACTCCACTTAGCCAGCACTTGAGTGCCCATACACGGTACACAGTAGTTGCAGTTGATGAAATTTGAAATATTCGGCAATTAGCTTACATTCAAATATTTAATCTCATCCAATTTACAAAAATATACCCCGGTTAGCAGGTTAAACAACAAATACATAAAGTGGCGCCTAAAAAAATGTCGAAACCATTCAAAAAGATGATTCAACAGAATATTGTCTGCATAAATATTTCGGCAAATACCCCTTCCTGTGTGCATCCAACACACGAGTGGGTGGTTATTTAATTTTACGATTTGCAGCTATACAACTTGTTTTGCATTGAGGGAGGACGATGGGGGTGTTAGTGTTTGTATGCATGCAGTAGTGTTTGCTTATTAAATGAAAAATGGATGCATTTTGAATTTAGTTGTGTTTTCTTCGGCACGGTACGACGTAAAATGTTTATATTATTTATTTATTTATTTTGCCCGTAAAATGGATTTAAGTTTAAGTCAAACAAGCGTTTGCCACGAGAACCCGTCCAAACTACGCTTTACACACAATATTTAACCTTCCCAGTTAAGAGATCGTCAGTAAAGAATATCTTAGCAACGCAAACAAGAGCACGTTACGCTGGCATCCGACACTCTCTTCTCCAAAAGTCATCGACCTTCTTCATGTTAAAATCGGCTTTTGCCGAGAACAACGTAATATCGACAACAGATCTCAATTAATTTCCTCGAACTGCATGAAAATCCCCGAACTAGTAGGCGCTGGAATCTTTTCCGAAGCCCTCAACTTCTGCCTTCCGAAGAATTGCTATCAATCTCGAATATCCAGCAATCCAAACCATATATTGACACATTTGGGACACTGAGACACCTCTGTCCGTATTTACGTCAGTCTCATGTGATGTCATATTGATGTCAGCATGTCAAAAATCTTGTCAATTGTGTAATAGTAGCTTTACTGTTTGGTATATAGGTTAGGTTAGGTTGTGAATTGTCTCACCACCAAGTCGTCTCCCGATGCCCTAAATAGTTCGGCCCGCGGGCTATATAGTCCAGCAGCCTTGTTGGACTTGAGTTTAACTAACGCTATCCTTACTGCAGTTTGGTCGTGTGGACGGAATCGTCCAAATTGAATAGTTCGTTCTGCCTGAGAGCGGAATTGTGCAGGCGAGTTGCTTTGCGACGCGCGGCTCTGATGGCTTCTTGTCATCGATACCACTGGTCTATGGCACTTGCTTAAGACAATATACGACTCCTGGCGGTTTGTTGCGATTACAGTCGGTTAATATTAAATTCATTATGTACCTTATAGAATATGAATCTTTAAAATAAAACAGTCCTTCTTCCACAGGCTGTAAATAGAAATATGAACACAAAGCTTGTATCAATAGAGATGGGAGTAGAAAATATTTTAGAATGCGCTGTCGAAAAAAATAACAACACTCTTCTACGGACCAATTTTTGGAGTAAGCCTCCCTGTCCCAAAAATCTGGAAACATACGAACAAAATCCATTTTATTTTTATATTTTGTTGTAGCACCCGAATTGAGTTTCGATATTGGTGACTATGGTCACGGTGTTGGGCGAAAGGATATTTCCGGAAACAAATATTTACTGCTTGATAATTGATTGCATGGGAGGATTCATGGATAAATTGTAAATCAATATAGAAGGATCGGGTTTGGGGATAGGGGGAGGTGATTCCCGTGAAATGAATAAGCAAAAGTTTCATTTGTTTGTTTTGCCGAATTTATTGTTATTTATTTGCATTCACAAAAAAAATACGCTAATTCGTTGACAATGTATTTGATGGATATATGTATAGCTAGTTTCGTGATGATTGATGTTGAATAATTAAAAACTTCGTAAAACTGAAATGTTTTAGCAATGAGTTGTAGGCGGATATTTTTTCCACATCAGATCGTGTGAATAAAACGAAACCTATAGCAAAAATTAACCCGTGAAATGTTTTTCAAAATTAGATCACAATTTAAATATTCTCCCCCGCTGAATTAGAATCAAAATTGAGAAGACTTTTGCACTCCAAGTTGACTGATATCCTTTTCTACTCATGCGCGCCACCTTAGGCGAGGTCTTCCTCTACTGCGTATACAGCTATCTACTAGGTCGAAAACTGCGCGGATCGGATCGTTAGAGTACATTCGCTCTACATATCCTAGCAATCTTATACGATTGATTTGAAATTTTCTGACCAGTTCTATGTCGCACAACTCGTAATGTTCGCAGTTAAATTTCCCTCTCCAAACCCTGTCAACGCAAGACGTAAGAAAATCTCCATTCTTTAATGTCAATACTTCTGCACTGTAAAGCAAAACTAAGATGATGAGGGTCTTTATAGAGTCTCCTTAGTGGTCTTAGGCCAAGTAAACAGCGAGTTAACACTAGATTAAGTCCACCTAATCCTATTATTACTTAAATTTATTACTTAAATGACAATGCATTCACGCCTATTGTAAATCGTTTCTAAAGGTTAAAGTCGTCTGAGCGAAAAGAGAACATTCTGTGGTAGAACCATGAACTGTTCAAAGGAGTTCTGGGTCAGATTGTAGTTTCTGTACTTATTATTTGTTCAACTTAGCACTGCAAGCCTCTTATATTATCTGGTTAACGATTCATCTTATATTACCAACTATGTAATATGAACCCTTTGAAATGTATTCCACTTTTAATTGTTTCAGACATTGGCTGTATTAAATCCCCTTCGTGGCACAGATCAAAGCATTCTTCAGGACACAGATATGGCTGGACCGTTGGCATTTTGTTTAGCATTGGGAGGCTTCCTCTTATTGGTGAGTATACTACAGAATGCAACGTGAATTTAATTCTCCATATACATATATGAAACTGATTGGAGAAGAGCATTAATGTTGTTTTTTTTTTTTTTTTCATTTTCTGTCTTCATCCACAGAGCGGCAAAGTGACATTCTCCTACATCTACGGCATCGGAGTGATGGGTTGTATTGCATTCTACTGCCTCCTCTCGGTGATGGCCACCCAGGCTCAGGTCACATTTGGAGCGGTTGTATCTGTGTTGGGCTATTGCCTGCTTCCAATGGTCGTATTGTCCGGCATTAACGTTTTAATCACCATTCAGTGAGTATGCTTTTGTTGGGAGTTGTTTTTTCTTCCTGTATCTCCATCGTTAGGTTTTCGTTTTTATGTTCTCCCCTTATGTAGTGTGTTGTTGTTGCAATTGTTATTTTTATTCTTTCGTGGTACCTACCATCACCACCAGCACTGGCATTGTGCAAACAATGAATGCGTTGATTAAAAACAACAATGGGTGTTCCCGCAACCTGCAAACAACAAGAAGAAGGTTTTTATTCAGCCTTTTTTTTTGTGTTTCCACCCCTCTGGAGTATTTACAAGGAAAAGCAACACCACCGAACTACCTACCACCCCTTCAGTTCGATTTCAATTGATTTTGTTTGTCCTGTGTGTTTTGTTTCTATTTTACAAGAAACAAACATTTAATTTATAGGGTAGCTTGAGTTTGTTCAACACCAACTAAGAATATGCGTAACAGAACAGGTTTATTAACAGTAAAATAAACTTAAAACATTATCATAGGTGTTGTGGAGTAACTATGGAGTAGCTTTTGGTAGGAGATCCGGAGCAGCAACAACAACAGGAGCAGAGCGTTAACAGAGATTTAGATGATTGAGTTTCCTCTAAATAGGTCTGTTTAGTTGACACTTTAATAAGTCTACAAATCGTACTTATTGGTGCCCAGGCTTAGACAGTTTCCTGTGTGCTGTTCGAATATGCAGTTTTGATCATTGCCCTCGTTGAATACCGCCCGACTTGGGGTAATACTATTTTTAACTTTCACTTTTAATATAGTTTAGGTCACAGTGGATATTTTTGTGTAGACATTTTAGCTATTGCTGGTGCGTTAAATTTAAAATGTACCACGCTCAATGTAAATGTTATAGGTATTCAGCATACTGCGCCAGTTATTAGTCATATTAAGTCAGTCTCAAGAAAAAGGCACCGCAAAAAATAAGACCGACCGGCTTTGATACAATATAGCCTTCAGAACAGTTCAGTTGTGTGGTTATGGTCACTAATTAGCATATGTACAGACCTCCCAATCTAATGAGTTCATCTTAAGTTTTAAATTAGTTATCTCTGTTAACCTAGCACTGAGTTCAATTAACGCTGCTTTGCTCGTAGTGCTGCTGTATGTGCTTTAGGATATATTTTTTGTTGTCATTTTTACTTTATTTCTTTATTTGTATTTTTCCCTATTAAGTTTTTAATCATGAAAATCCAATCACGCTGCTCCGAGGAATAATGAAAGCACAAAAGGAAGAAGCGTAAACTTATTTCCCACCCATTCTCTGTTTTGAACTTTTACTAGTTTTTTTTTATTTGTTTTTTTTTTTTTTAATTTTTTTTTTGCGTGCATTTCTATAAAATGTGCGAGCATTCATATCCTACAAGGATGCGCTTTTATTGAACTAGTTGTGCAGTTTGTTTATGATTATTATTTTTTACTACGAATTTTCCTCTCCCGTTAGTGTGTTGTAATCTTCTCTGTTGCTACTTCAGTGTTTTGTTGTTGTCGTTTTGTGTAATTTATACTTTTGACCATTAAAGCTTATATTTGTATGTGTGTTTTTTTTATATTCATTGCAGAGGTCCTTTGGGTTTAATCGTTGCCGGGATTAGTATCCTCTGGTGTGCAATATCCGCATCGAAACTCTTCGTGACTGCATACTCGATGGACCATCAACAAGTTCTGATTGCATATCCTTGTGCCCTTCTTTATGGAGTATTCGCATTGATTACGATTTTCTAAGGATGCCACAAGGATCAAAATGAACTGGATGGACGGTTGTAGCCTTTAAGTGGCTAATGAGTGCTTGAATCAAGTTTATTTAAGTTTTTATTGTAAATTGTTTTTTTTTTTGCGTTTATCAGATTCGCTCTGTGTTTTTGCTTTGACTTAATTTTCAGTTGAATATATATTTTAATACTCTAGAAATTGTTATTGTGTCCTTTATGCTTTGGTGATGGTGTAGTTTATTGTAACTGTTTGGACAGTGATGGCATATGAACTGACTGATTTCTTTGCATTTGAATGGAAGATTGAATAACTCACCCCTATTTTCGTCGTCGTCTGTCGCAAACGACTGGCGACGTTTGTCGTGTCGAGTCGTTTGGAATTTGGTATTGCGTAACTGAAACGACTCGACTCTCTGAACTCTCACATCCCACATACATTCCACAAACTATGACACATGGGATTTGACATTTCAGTCGACGAATTTATATTTGGTCTGGTATTTTGTTTGTGACTTGGTTAATTATTTAATAAAACAAATCAAAAATGAATAGTGTGACATGTTTTTTGAAAGCAGTGACGAAGAAGAAAACCAGAAAAAAGTGCTGGTAAAGTTATGGAAGGAAATTCGAACCAAAACCAATCCATAAGTGGGTGGTAGAAATAATTTAAATTGCATATATTGTGTTAATAACAATTATTTTCAGATTTTAAATGTATTTTAGAAGACTATCGAAGTCGAAGGTGGTCCAAGACAATTCAGAAATAAGGCTATGTCGTCCCATTGCCGATTAACATCACTTTTTGTTAGGCCCTTTGTGAACGATTTTGCCAACGGAATATTTTTCTCCATTTCTTTCACTAAATGTTGAAATTGTCTTATTTGTGATTTTCATTTTAAAGAATATGTAACTATCTTTTCGTTAGTTAAATATTAAATACACAAACTTTTCTTTAACACTTGATCACGCAGTTGTTAAAACTTATTGCAAACTATATCAGTTGCAGCTCTTTTTATACCCCTGTGGCACATCCGCAGGGATACAAAAAACGATACCCGGGTACTGCATCCTTCCGCTTTCTGTGTTTTTCATCATATTAATGATTTTATGGCCTTAATTAGGGTCGTCGTGTAATAACTTATTACTTGTGCGCGTAGATTTATATGGTCCAAGACAATTCAGAGATACGGCTATGTCGTCCCATTGCCGATTAACCTCACTTTTGTTAGGCCTTCGTGAATGATTTTGCCAAAGGAATATTTTCCTGCATTTCGCTTACTAAATGTAGAAAATGCCTTTTATTTGTTATATCCATTCTGCAAAATAACTATAATTGTCTTTTTGTTAACTAAAAATTAAGTACACATACTTTTTTTTAACACATTATCACACAGTCGTCCGCAAAATTGTCGACGACAGAAATGTATCATTTCCACGACAAACGTCGTCAGAAAACGCCTCACGCAATACCGACGATCGTCGTCGAAAAATACAATCCACATTTTTTGACATTTCAGACGCCATTGTCGATCGTCGCCGCGACAAAAGTCGTTTATTTTCAGTCGCCAATACCAAACAGTCGTGTCGCTTTTTTTTAGAGTCGTAAACGACGACGACAATAGGGGTGATTGTCTGCCAGATACACCTCAGTTATCTGTCGGTTGAAGAACATTTTAAACGATTTTCTTATTTTCATTGATAAAAAAGTTCGACGCTCGAATGTCGGGCAGCTACTTATGCTTCGAGCTTCGATGCTTCGGAGGTTTGGTCATGATAAACGGATGTCCACAACCAGGAGTGCTGTGGAATTCGTACATAGCAGGCGTCTTCTAGGTAGACCAAGGATGAGAAGATTAGATCAATCCCATAAACTTTCCCTTACCCGTATGGGGATTTCTATATTTATATTTTTGGAGCACCGGTCTTATGCAAATCTCCTAAATTGAGAAGCTTTCTCAAAATGGTTATACTTTAGGGCGTTTATCAGACCTTTACGATATGTGTGGCAGTTGAAAAACTTCATACCTACGTAATTTTAAAGACAAAATTGACTGCTGACAAAATTGAAAAAAAAAAAAAAAAAAAAAAAATGGAAGTCAAAGCAATGCTACTGACGTCTCCGTAAACTCGACAATCGCAATTGTGGCGTATGGCCACAATTATTAATTAAAGAGAGTATTTTTGATTTTAACGAAACTGTTCTTGTTTGCTCTCTTTTGTTCTTTTCTTCCGGCTTGCTCAGGGCTGGGGGTGGGAAGAACTAAGTTCCAATGAGAACGTGAGGGTTACCACCGCTGTGGAGATGAGAAGGGAATTGACCCGAAAGAAAATATGTGTTTAACAATGGCCACGTTCCAATGACCGCTAGTCGTCTAGCACATAATATCCCTGATGAAGGAACGCTGGTGCTAGAGATCTAGCGGCAGCGGCAAAGTGACATTAGAACCAATTTGAGTTCATATTATTTTATCTTCATGAGAGTCAAAAATGTATTTTGCGCCATCATGCCGCATGTTTATTATTACACTATAATTTAAATAAATAACTACAATGTATATTAATTACATAGAAGTTGGAATTCCCATTTTACACCAAATTGGAAATATTTGACTTCTGCACTTTCACTTTTATTTTGACAGTTCGTTATTTTTTTTCAATCTAGCAGTTCGTTTTGCGCTAGATTGAAAAATTTCCCAGAAAGGGATATTTCACAAAATGTGCTAGATGTCTAGCGCAAATGCTGAAATGTCAGTTTTTTTTATATGGAGTTTGGCATGCCGCTAGTCATCTAGCGGTCAGTGGAACGCGGCCAATTATTCATGATTATATTATATTTCCTACCTGAATTCAAAATCAAATACATAGTTCTTAACTTAGGACGACAGAATACAATTTTTATGTACTAAACACTTATAGGTTTTTTATATATGGAGTTTGTGGGTTGGAAGTGATGCTTCCCTGGAACTCAATACTCAAATACTTAAATGACTGTGATAAGGACTGTGATATTAGCTTAGATTTTTTTTTTTACTTAGACGTAGCATATGATTTTTTATAGTTATATAGTTATAGTGTTTTTTAGATAAATATACCCAATTATACTTATAAGATCTGTGATATTCGTGTGCTGTGATAACATGTGTTTTCGCTTTATGTGTTTCGAGTATGCGTGTTTGTGTAGCTTTGTAGATGACTTTTAGCTTGTTTTGTGTGTTGTTTTATACGATTTTGTGTAGCTTGTGCTGTGTTGCATGCCTCGTTTTATTTCAATGTTGTAGTTATGTATCTTCGTGCACGTGTTGAATTATCTCAGGTAGTATATGCGGGTAGATAAGTAGACTATGTCTCACTTAATCTAAGCTCTCTTTAAGAGAAAACTCTAATTAGACTTAAAAACTCAAATACGAACTATGATTTCTCTCACCTTAAAGAATTTATATATTTTTTACACGTCTTAAAATAAGATTAGGTACTTTTAACGAAAAAAATTTCTTAGACTATGTCACTTAATTAAGGCTGGATGCATATGCTTATGCCTTCAGAACTAAGATTGAAATGGCAGATTTCTCTGAAAGGAAATGGATGATCACCTAGCTCACAAAAGGGAAAGAGGGAATCTGCTAGAATAATATAATTCAGTGCAGCCACTATCCAAGGATCAATTGTACTAGATTTTTCAGTGCTAGCTAGAGATGTGCAAATTGAATTAGTTTAGTGCGTGATTAGCTAGATGTTTCACAATAAGAGCCTATATCCTGGGCATATTTGTTGGACATTTCTAAGAACATATGCACTGATAAATGTTTGTGGATGAGGAAGCTGAAAGTGTTACAGTTAAGAGTATTTCCTGGATGCGTATGAATATGCATTATGTATATGAGGGCCAATTATAATAAGATACTTTTTGCACAGTGTTCTCAAGCCCCAAAAGAGCTAGTCACTATGAGACGTCTCACCTTACATCCAATGGGTAGAATAATTTCGTGCAAACTGCCTTGCAAATTCTTATTCGTAAGTCCTTTTTCAAAATATCGTCACTTGTGTTCAATTCAATCTTGAAACTATCGCAAGCCGGATTTCAAAATTTGTCATCATTTTTGTCGACTATTCTTTCTTTGCAGTGGGGTACTCCGGATAGTAGGCATGTCACTTCAAAATATGCTCTAAAGTCTAAACAATCTTCCTCTATCAACTGTTCCTTAATAGAGCTATCAAGACCCAAAAGTAATATATAATTCAATTGAATTATGTAATACTATAATTCAATTGCGTATCAAATCCTTCTTAGATAATTAATAAATTCATTAGCCCGAATAAGCGAGGATTCACAATACATATAAATATAACATTTTTGTTTGGCCCCCATTACACGCGTTAATTAAGGTCATGTGTTCGTTATCAAAATATGCTTGCAAAAATAAAATCAAAATCAGCAGAGAATGTCCCCGTGAATATATTCACATACACCGCAGCGTAGCCGAGGTATGAAATAAGAATAATATAAGCCTGTAGAACAAAAAGCTTGAACCTGCTTATATGCTGCGGCTGTGTAGGTAGAGTGCCACGCTGCAGAATAAATGCTGGACGATTTTTTTGCTGCGGTAATCGAAATAATTATTCATTTTTGTGAGCTCGCTTTTCCTTTTTTTGTTTTGTTTAATCTTTGCCCTCTTTATATCGTTTCCATTGTGGTTGTGGAGCTGAATTAATTTTTGTTAATTAATAATGTCATTTATTATTCAAATGCATATTGTTCGCCCTTACGTTCGCTAGTGGATATTAATATAATTGAGGCGGAAGACAGAGTGATGTGATTGTGTGGATTGAAATTTCATCTCTGAGACAAGATGTACTTTCATTATAATGAATCCACTGGGAGGGATTTAGGTATGGTTGCCATTTTTGTTTTGGAATTGTTTAACCTATTCAAAATTTAAATTATAGAACAGGAAAATGTTCATAGAAGTCTAAACACTGCAAATAGCACATGAGTTAGCCGGTCGAGTGTAAGACACAGACTCTGTCTCCTACGATTAGATAATGACCTCATAAAAACATACTAATCTTTCTTGTTTGAAAATTGCTTTCGTTTCAAGCGTAAATCGGTTATTCCGACGAGCGTCGATCTCTAACCTTACACCCTTGTGTGAACTATTCGGACTCGCTTAACCCTCAATCAATCTCATTGACATATTGCAGCATTTAACAAGTATTCATGGTAAAAAGTTGTTTTTCCTTTAATCTCTAAACATTCAGCTGCCCCTTGATGTAGAAATAGGTTTTTATCCATCAAAGCAGTGGGTCATTGAACTGGATTTCTGCACAGAGACTTTGTCATCACGCAACTTTGAAAAATGTAGGAGCATGAGTCGGATTTTCATATCATTGTTTTTTAATTAAGGATCCTTATTTCTTTCGACATTCTCTCATATCTGGGGGGCATTGGTAAAACAAAAGTTTATCAAAACACAAAAAAAGTTACAAAGGCTATAGGTGTATGAACAACAAAAGAAGGCAAACGGGGGATTGTTTTATTTTATTTGTCGTGCCCTTTCTATTGAAACACAAAACTTTCAGAGGGTATAGAAAGCTGGGATGCTGTATATTTTTTTTCCCAACAAAGATCTTAATTCTTTTGAAAAGGGGTAAAAGGAGACAGAGATGTTTATATTTTATTTATCAGAAATAAGTTATGTGGATTTGGGAAGGACCAATTTAATCCCTTGTATATCGTAAAGATATCTTTGAAAAACAAATAGGTTTACAAGGTTAGGTTCTTTTGTAAGCGATTTAAAACTTGAACAAACATCAGGATATTGTGTAGGAATAGGAATATCACTTAACCATAAGCTAGGTTTAATCTGTTTAGGACAATGCCGGTTTCTTGGAATACTACAGCTCATTGGATCAGTGTTATGGGGTATCCTGTTATTCAGTATCTAGTATCCACACATTCGAAGATTTTTCATGCGTTAAATGTGTTTAGACAGCGGTTTGATCGTAAATTCGCGCAAAATAATATTGGAAACTTGGTAGACAAATTAGATAAATGTCATAAAATGTGTGTGACCATGGACCTTCGATCTAAATTTGAACATACCATACATAAACATAACCTACTTACTTACTTACTTACTTAGATGGCGCTACAGTCCGGGGTGGACCTGGGCCTCAACCAACACGCCTCTCCAGTTAGCACGATCTTTGGCTAACCGCCTCCAGTTGCGCACTCCAAGTTGGTTGAGGTCCCCTTCCACTTGTGCGCGCCACCTAAGGCGAGGTCTTCCTCTACTGCGTTGTCCCTCCGGGTTGGAATCGAAGACTCTTCGGGCCGGAGCGTAACCGTACATAACCTACTACTTTCCTATATTCGCATTGGATTTGATCATACCGCTTAAAGTGGACAGACTTAATTGAACTAGAGCTGAGCACCAGACGTACTTCCGTTTCCTGATATACATACACGGGTTTTGCTTTACTCCATAGATTGTATATTTTCAAAGACAACCAAGTCGCACTCCATGTGCAATTCGAAATAAAACAAAACCCAATCACATTTTCCAAAATTGAATTCCATAATTGTCCTTCGAATTCCTTCGAAATGAATTAAATTGTTCCATTTACACCCAGGGTATTGGATAGATATATGCATGTGTTCATATGCTTTGCACCTTCAAACTTGTAATACAACCAATGACCTTAACTATTGGGAAAATTATTTGAAATGGAAATTTGAAATCCATTTAAAATTATATTCCATGAAGTAACCTGGGTCCTTACAATGAACATCCTCCTGAATCTAAAGCTGAATGCTTTAGATTCAGGAGATGAATGCATAGGACAGGAGTAGTAAGGTAGCAGGACTCAATTTCCATCAGCAATCAGGATATCATCAAAACGGCTTACAAGGTGCAGGAAACTCAAGGAGTTCAAGCACACATAGTAGATAGGTACCTACTATACCTATACGCAGTTCGCTTCGACAAATAAGTTATTTGGCAGCGATATGTTTGCCTTTCTAATTAATCCCATCAAACCAATGTGAATGTGTGCTGCTTCGACGAAGATGATGCAGCTGCCTCGTCTGCCCAGTAACACTAACAATTCATTCAGTTCTATAGGAGCTCCCGAAGTTCCGAGCGATTGCATGTGATTTGAATTATTGATATTCCTTTTGCTATATTCGGGCTTCGACGACCGTCCTTGGAGGATCTACAGTCTACACATGACACATGAATATGCACGATTACGCTCAAAAGCGGTACCAACCTACATGCTCTATTGGTGCAACCGATTGGCATGCAAGAAAGTGAAATCCAAATTCGAAAAAGCTCTATACCCATACCCACTCCTCGGTATACGACCATTGGCATCGATATTTTAAATCTATTTCTGCAGGATATTTATAATCCTTTATTGAGATGCAGAGATTGTGATGGTGTGTGCTTGTATTAGCTGTATGCACTAGTCGCTCGTTTGTTCGTGTTTAGAGCACATAAACACGTTTATTCTGCATATATACACATGCACGACTGGCTCTTGAGGTCCTACAACCTACACTTTGCTCACAAGGAGTCGAATTTGAAATATCTTTCCAAAAATAGAACTACATGCCCGTCGTGCACACACAGATTGAATGCACATCCAACGAGAATAATAGCAAACAAAAAGCATGCAGTCCTTATAGTCAAGTATGGGATGATGTAGGAATTGGGAGCACTACATAATACCTATCGCAGGCAAATCCTTTTCGCCTTCGAGCATAAGCAAAGATAATGTTTACCGATTTGCTATGCACATTTAATGTGTCTGCAAATATACGAATAAAACGCTTGATTGAGCTTAAGAGCGCTTCCTTGGCGATATTGCTAAAACGATGGGAATACAAATACCAAGAAAAATCTCTGTGTTGCTGCTGTTGGTGCGGTGTCCTTTCAGTGATTTTCGAATTTCTATTTGTTTTGTTTTCGGAAGTTAGCGTTTTTTTGTTTTCTTTGTTTGCCTTATGGTGTTGCTAAGCAGGTCGTGAACTTTAATGCAACTGCAGAGAAAATGCCTTACTTCACAGTGTTGAGTATCAAGTGCATGTCCTTGGCAAATTGACAGAATGCAGATGTAGAAATCATGTAATTTAGTTTTTACTTATTTTTACTTTGTTTGTTTCATCCTTTAACCCAGCATAAGGAGAATATGTAAAATTCAAATCCATGTGACGTGTTGGATAAGTGTCATTGCAGCAGTTTGACTTTGTCTCGATTGGCTTTTAGTTTAAATCGTTGCAAAGGCTATGCAGGAACGTAATCTGTTTACATTTGAAATGTACTGACAGTCAGATTTCAAATTAAGTACCTACATACAACTATGCAGAAGTGTTGTGCAGCAATAAATGGAGTTTGGAAAATGAATTAAACTTTGAAAATGAAAGTAGTTTTAGCAAACAAATTTGTAATAATCTTCTACACATTTTAAAGCCCACTGAACTCAAGGTTAGGTTAAGTTGGAGTAGCTATAGACAAAGATGACCATTATAAGAGCACATGTGATACCACACTTGTGCCACTTGTCCACCTAAGGTTTTTTCTTTTGATAGCATCCAGCTTTATTATGAGTTTACCTACATGTATAGCAATCGGTATAAGTTGAAAATACCCTTGTTTGACATGTTCATCAGCCTTACACTCTCCAGGGATGTCTTTATGTCACGGGGCCCAGCAGAGGTGAATATTAAACTGCTCCATCATCTCCCTGAGTTAGAAGCCGTTAGAATTAGTAGAGACTGATTCGAGGCACTTAATTGCATGTTGGCTATCCGAGAAGATACGGATATCTTTAGCGGATATCATGTTTTCTTTCAGCCGAGATAAGACTTCTTTCATCGCCATTATTTTCGCATGATATATGCTACGGTGATCTGAAAGACAAGGGGAGACTGAGGTGGCACCAATGGATGTGGTAATCTTCTAAAGATGCGGTAGCCTGTGCTACGAACATGCACGATTAAAAAATAAATAAATAAATAGGCGGCGCGACAGGCGGTAGACACCCAAGGCCTAGCTTCTCGCAACCAATCGTTTTGTGTGAGTTTCTATTTTTGGAACGAATGGAAGGGACCTACAATTTTATGCCGAGTCCGAACGGCTGAATTGAGAAGCTTTTTCAGGACAGTCATACTCTCGGATGTTTGTCAGACGTTCGCGAGAGGTGGCGCAGTAGAAAAAAACCTTAAGATGTAATTTGTGTTTTTCCGGGGATCGAACCTGGGATCCCTTGCACAGTAGTCCAGCACACTAACCACTGCGCTACTGCGCCCACAACATGCACGATTAGCAAACCCGAATAATCGATGCCAGGAGTGCGACTAAACGTACTAATCCACATCCACACCCTACGTATTTCAACTACTCTCCTCGGGAAAATGGTGTATTATTTCGCGAGTCTGACACTTCAGCTCTTCTAAATTTTTCAAGTCTTCTTAGCTCTTCGTGTATGCTCGTTATAAAGGAGCATATCTTTTTTGTGCAGAACTCGATGGTTGGGATCAGTTTGTAGGTCCGCTATCTGCCCTTTGCCGCGTTATTACACACGGTTTGCCATAGTGCAATAGATGTTTCCCTTTCTTCTTTCTTAACTCTTCTATAAGCGATGACCTCTTGCCAGTTGCTGCCTAAAGTATAGATTCTTTGCAGTTTAATGGCGAAATTGTCGATGAGAATCAATCCCGATATAACGCAGGCTGCTTCGACCAAGATTGTTCTAAGTCCGCTTATTGTTCTTATTGCGCAGAGTTTGTATGCTGATGCGAACTTTCTTCTTGTTTCCTTCGTTTTAAGAGCCCCCACCCAGACCGGTGCAACGTAAAAAATACTGAGCTGACCGCGCTCTGGATACAGTAAGGCCCATTTCACACATACCCGGCAGCCGGCTAACCGGTACCGGCTACCAGGTCGTTGGGAATACATTCTTATGTGCGCCTTAACACCCGCAAACCGATACCGTCCCCGGTTAACCGGTAGCCGGCTTTGTTCACTGCCACAGCCGGCTGCCGGGTAAACGGTTTTCAAGTCAGTAGTGGATACATAAAATCAAATTGCGCCTTCACACATGCCCGGTTGCCGTAGACGGTTTTCAGTTTTCCATCTGCTATGGACAAGATAGGGGTTTGTTTTTTTTGATGTAAATTGTTTTTTTTTATGTGAATTTTGTATATATACTTTTTTTAAATGGATGCTGGCATGGAACAATTGATCAGCTTGGTTGAAGTAAGGCCCGTGATTTGGGACAAAATCTCACAATACAAGTTTCGATTTTCGAAATGCCACAAAAAATGCTTGGGAAGAAATCTTTAAAGAATACTGTCTAAAACATATACCTACTGACTGAAACATACTGTCGATCGCCACGAATGGAACAAAATTCACATTTCATAATTGCTGTCTGCCGGCTGCCGGATGTGTGTGAAAACATATTTATGTTTTGAGAAAACCGGCTAACCGGCCACCGGGTATGTGTGAAATGGGCCTAACAGTCCCAAAAGATATTTACAAAAATAGCATAAAATACGTTTCAAAAATCGATTTCAAAAATAATCTTCCTATGAATCGCAAAGACTGACTGATATAGGTTGGTCCCCCAAAAAGTTGAATGTTTATTATTTAAAATTTTGGAATCGGATGGCAGCGCTACCTACCGGGTCCAATTGTGTGTCTAAACCATCCTTAGACCAATTTAAACACACACAGAAAAAATTCATTAAAATCGGTCCAGCCGTTTAGGAGGAGTTCGGTTACAAACACGTACAGAAGAATTATATAAAGAGTTGAAATAACGACTTAATCAGAAAAATCAGAATGCATGAAGCTACGTAGGTATATTAAAAATGATAACCGCTTAATAGAGCTTAACCCTAGTTATACCCTGTGATCACAAGTAAAATCTAAGTATACCTATAAACGTGGGTGACGGTGATTTTTGTAACACCCCGCGCACTTGTAAACACGGTCTATTATTCATATGGATTAAGAACAGTCATATGTAATAGGTAGGCAAAAGGACTTTCTTTACCCTTTAACAATATTTCGGGATTGATGTACATTATTTCAAGAGAAAGTCCATCAGAAGAGATCATAATACCACTCCCAATGACTGAACAAATAAAAACAAATCATTTTTAAATCCCCATTAAAATTTTGCACAAAAAAAAAACTAAAAACTTTTCCTGATAAGCTTGCTACATTCCTTACACAACAATAGCAACAATTTAACTAAGCAGAGTTGGTTTATTACTTTCTCCGTTTTTGTTTTTAATTTTTATCGTTACAAAAAAAAAGATTACAAACACTGAACGAAGTAAGCAAAAATGATTGTTGTATTATCCCTCATCCATGCTGCGTTACTGGTGATTATAATGAGGCTATTATGTTGCTACACAGAACAGCCCATTAGGAAAGGTTGCGTTGCGTTCATCCTGTTCTTTTATTTCTTTTAGTTTTTTCTCTCGATTTTTTTTTGTTCCCATTCTTCTTTCAAAATTTAGTTTTGTTGGATGAATTGTATCCCTGCAATCCTTTTGCTCATTATGTAAGTGTTAATTACCACAGCTTTTTGATATTTTACATTTTAATTAGCCTGATTATTTGGCCACAGGAAATGAGAAAAAAAAACGCAGCCATCTCATACAATTAAAATAACATCATAATGAAGGTGTAGAAAATGTGCGGATGGGTTGGATTAAGGTCAGAATTTTCCGAGAAAAGTAATGATAATCACAAACGTTTTTCTTTATCGGTGTGGAGGTAAAAGTTTTGTGCGTTGTGCCCTCATAATATTATGAACAATTTTCTTGAATTAGGACAGCTACCTGTTATGGTAATGGCAACATAAAAATGAAATCGACTTAAAGTACACTATACTTAAGTTCGACGATTTCCATCATGATTATGTTTTAGAAATAGACGTTACGTTACGGCTAAAAAGTGATAATTGTGATAAATTCTGTCAGCTCGCTTGAAATAAACAAGTGTCTTACTTTTACTTTTACTTTTGATGGCGCTACAGTCCGGGGTGGACCTGGGCCTCAACCAACATGCCTCTGCAGCCAGCTCGATCCAACGCTAGCTGCCTCTAGTTGCGGACGCCATGTTGATTGAGACCCCCTTCCAACTGCGCGCGCCAACTTAGGTAAGGTCGTCCTATACCTCGTTGTCCCTCTGGAGTAGAGTTGAAGATTCTTCGGGCCGAAGTAATAAGCATTGATGTCCATACGCTCTATATATCCCAGCCATCTTAGTTGATTAATTCGAATCCATTTGACACGGTCTATATCGCTGTACAGTGTACAGCCCGTACAGTTCTTCATTGTACCTTCTCCTCCAGATTTCTGAGATACAAATTGGACCAAAGATGACACGGATAACTTTTCGCTCGAAGCAACTGAGTGTGTTTTGTGTATACAACGTCTGCTTAAGCCCGTAGAAACAGCGATTGGCAAGAGTAATTCTTCGCTTGATCTCAGCGCTGATGTTATTGCTGGAGTTGACCGCAGAGCTAAGGTAGACAAAGGCTTTCACTACCTCAAAATTATAGCTGTCCATTGTTACGTTCTGCCCAAGGCGCCGATGTTGAATGTCCTTTCTTGTAGACAGCATATATTTCGTTTTGCTTTCATTCACCGCTAGTCCGATTTTTGTCGCTTCTGACTCAATACTCACAAATGCACCACTGACAGATCGCCGAATTCTACCGATTATGTCACTGTTACTGGAGTATGCGAGTAATTGCACAGACTTTTGGAAGGTTGTACCTCCGGGGTACATATAATGTTAAAGAAATTACATGACAGCGCGTCACCTTGTCTAAGACCTTTTCTGACATCAAACGGTTCGGTGGCCTTTTTACCGACCTTAACGGAGCAGCAAGAGTTCTCCAGCGTCATCCTGTACAAACGGACGAGTTTGGCGGGGATGCCAAAACTAGACATATGACTGTGTATGATTCATCTCTACACGCGCTATCGGAGGCAACCTTAAAATCGATGAATAGGTGGTGGGTGTCGATTTGAAATTCCAGTCCAGACCTGCCGTAGTGTGGAAATTTGGTCAATGGTGGACTTTCCAGGCCTATCAGGTTGTTGACCATCGACTTAAGGCGTTCACAAATTATTGCAGACAGCATCTTGTATGCAATGTTGAGGAGAAACCACTGTAGTTAGCGAGGATCAAAGGGTCTCATTTCTTAAGGACCTGACAAACGTTGCTGAGATTTCATCCGACCAAATTTTACAGATAAGTTGGTGTATGCTCCTTACCAATAATCATCTCCTCCAGCCTTGAAAAGAAAGTATCAGTTTTATAAAATCAATAGCATGACAGATGTCAGACAACACCAGGAAAATAGCTTTAGTCAAGAGGTACTTGTTTAATGTTACGAAAGTCCTGGAGAAACCTACTTTTATATACCTCTTCATTCCCTCTGCTTATGTTTAAACAAAACCGTAGACAAAGGCTTTTATTGCACAGACCAACAAGTTAGACATAAAGTGAGTAACCAAAAGTGCAAAGCATTTAACTAACCTCCATTTAAAGCAATTTTTCCCTACCACCCTTCAATGTTTTGACTGGAAAATATCTGTGAACAAGCCTAATATTTTGGCATGCGACAAAATTCAGCGTCCCTTCTAAAATTGGCAACTAATTTCAGAAGGTGCAATGCAGAAATGTAGAAGACATTACTTTAATTAAATTGTGGCCATAAAACATCAACTCAGAACCTCAATCAACCCTTTCTCACCATATGTCATTTGCAATTTCTCATCTGTCACTCTTGTATAGTTAACAACTATTACTCAAATACAATATTCAATGGCATCTATACGAATGGATTATAAATGAGGGTCAAGGATCATTTCAACCCAAAACGACAAGTGCCTCAACTTATAATACTCCCTCCATTTAGATGTCCATTTTAAAAGCGATTTCAGATCCAATTAAAGTTCTTCACATAATGCTCTCTCATCGATGGCATACACATTCGCCATTCACATGTCTATCGCATGGAAATTATAATGTGTGTCCTTGGATATAGTGAAGAGGTTCGAGATTCGAGGTACTCTCCATGTATATATAACCGCACTATCCTGCCAGCATTATCATTTGAATCAACAACACTGGTTTAGAAAATGAAAAGTTTTCCTCTATATCTACCGACTGTGAACTCAAATATTCAAACTGATATGAGTCGAATAGTCAATTTCATTATCCTCTTCAAGGCTATGACGCCCCCGAACATTGGAGGCTATGTGTGTGTGCTGGGTGTATAAGTGTTTGCTTAATCTCTCAATTATCGGATTAGTGCGGATCGGTATAATGGAGGGCAAATATTTTCGCTTTCCATTAAACTTTTGTGCAAAAATGTATCACCTCTTCAGTTTATCCCTTTATAGATACGGATGGGTATATAGAGTGGCTGATGGGTTTCATTGTCCTTGCATCTTATTTTTCCACCAACGACATACCCACTATCTGCTACACATATAGAAAACTTTTTCACATTTTGTAGAGTCGTTATCGAAATTTATATTACGGGTAAAAACAAAAAAGGTATAAGAGAAGAGTGTCCATGGTCTAACATAAGGTTGAATGGAAAAGCAGGGCTCTGTTATAAAAAGGGCGCAAAAAGTAGAACAAGACTGTAGTAAGATAAGTTAAAAACAATAACGCGCGAGTACCCTAGTACTTGTCCCCTCTATAGGGATGTGCAAAAATGTAGTTCGTGGACTATATTAAAAATTTATGGAAGGCGGATTTTAGCCTTCCATAAATTTGGAAATGATACCATAAAAATTGCAAAATTTTGAGTTAGTAAAATGATTTTGAGAGAATAAAACTTGATTGAAAAACCTGACGTGTTTTTACTAAAGATGCATTTTGGACGACCGAATCCCTATTAGAGTGTATTGCAGGAGTATGGGATGGACGGTTATCTCATGGGAGCCATTTAATCGCTAAAAGCTTATATCGGGCGTTAAATATACCTTCCACCGTGAGTTATATGTTCCCTATACACCCATAAAATATGAATGCTATGAAACATGAGCAAGCCGCGTGATAGCAGAGTTATTGGATAGCAAGTAAACATGTTTACCAATTTTGCACACAGCCTGCACCTGCAAATCAGCAAGTGCAGCTGTATAACAGAACTAAACAAATGTGGTAAACATGTTTACCAAATCCAAGCTCTGCTTGCAGCTGCCTAACAAAAGTCATGGCCGAATAACCGAACCATTAGAACAAAGTTTTTATTTTTTACTTTGTTTTGCTGTTCTCGGCTTTTTGAAGCAAGTATAAATATGAGCCAAGACTGTTGGTATATTTTCAGTTAAAGTTTGGCCGTCGAAGAATAAAATATTATTCTAAAGTTTTAAAGTTAAAAGTTAAATAAAAGTTCACTATATATTGTAAGATATTATAGTTTAATAAAAAGTATTTTGAAAATGTGAAATAAAATAAATAAAGTTTTTTTGTATTAAATATGAAATAAAATAAATAAAATATCGAAACAAAAAGGTTAAAAATATGTACTTTTGTTTTTTGTGTTAAGTTACAACACGTCAGTCGTGGGTGTTGGTATTGGACTTCCTTAGGGTTGCGATTTGTTTACTCTCTTTATCACTACTTAATGGACTGATGGATCTTACAGCACAGCCTTGACGAATAACGTTTCGAATTGGGGGATCGATATAAGAATAAGTCAATTGCTTTTCACTGATGAGACCCCTTGCTCAGTAGTACTTACATACTTACATTAACCAGTGAATGCTGTGGAGTGTCCTATGCCTTGCAGTATAGTCTAAACTAAGGCAAGGTTTAGGAAACTTACTTGTCACATTTAGTGGGCCATATGGATACATAATGCAGGTCTTTAGTTCACCTTTCGGCTATTTAGGTGACACTTTCTGAAAGTGACTTTTATGCGCCCATTATTATGATCAAATTTTAAATTATTATTATCAACGTTTGAGCCAATGGGCTATAATGTCCTATGTACATAAAATTCATCTTTAGATGGGAGGAGTTTTTCATTGTTATTTTTACATTTCTCTTCCTTGCCCTATTTTTTGTTTGCGCCCTAGTCCAATACCAATCGTATACCCAAGACAAGTCCTGAAAATATTCAGATACGTAGATATTAAAGTAGATTACAAACATCCGTTATATAGATCTATGAAAAACAAAAGAGGAAAATGCGACTGATAAAATGTGTGTTTGATGGGAAGCTGTAGAGTGGAGACCCATGAGTCTTAGAATTCACATTTCCTAATAGGGGGAACAAAAAACTCACCGATGCAGAGTGAAATTGAATGAAGTACTACGAGTATCTAAATGAAAGTTTTTCCCTTACAAATAAAGTTTTCATTGTTATATTGCTTTTTAGCTTGTTTGTCGGGCTTTTAACTTTTATTATAGGTGAATGTGTGGAAGTCAAGTCGAGTAAGCGGAAAAACTTAGCTCTTAAAATGGCAACATTGTTTTTGTTAAATAAATTGTTTGAGAAAAGTAGATAGTGGCATACAATGATGTTGTCTGCTTTGATCATCGCTCAATCATCGATAAAAATGTGACCAGGTTTTGCCGGTTATTGTCAATTAAAAAAAAAACTCCGTGCTCTATAAACAAAGTATTTATTGTATTGTTTTGTTATTTGTTGACAAGTGCTGTATAATATATAAACAAAATGTGTATGTTCAAGTACGGTGACGGAAATTAATTCCGTCATTATTTATTTCGTGTGTATGAGTTGATCGAATGGAGTTGAGAATGCAGCGCTTTATGTGAGCCAGAACATGATAAGTAGTTGTTGTCCTAAAGCCAATGGATAATATCCTGTTAAAAACAGTTTTTTAAAAACTGTAATGGAAAATCTAATAAGGTTTGAAACAAATCACCTTATCCTTGTTCCTTGTAGAATTTCCTTGTGTATTTGTGCAGACACTCTAATATAATTCGTACCTCTTTATAATTTGCTCCATCGCCGAGTCGAGGCTCGGCGGATTTATGCGATTTATCCAGAACAATGTGAACTGTTACATCCTCACCCCTAACTTCAATGACACCGAGCTTTACGTTGATGCATGAGTTGATCGAACCACCACTTTGTCCGCACAAGTCTTTCATTTCTGGATGCTTTGGAACAACAAATCGACATACGATGTTGAGAGTCCTTTCTCGTTGACAGCATATACTTCGTTTTGTCCTCAATAACAGCCAGACTCATCTTCGCCGCCTCCGTTTCGATGCTTGCAAATGCACCACTGACAGCTCGCCGCGTTCTCCCAATAATGTCAATATCATCAGCATAGGCAAGAAGTTGAACGGACTTTTGATAAATCGTTTAAATTTCAACGGAATTTAAATGACCTTTCCATTGATGACAAAATTTACATGAAGTAAGTTCAAATTATGAGCAGAATTAACTTTAGTTTTGTCAAAATACTTATGCCGGCCACGTACATACAATACATTACTTTTGATTTGTAAAATATTTTTCTATTTTAGGTATACATATATAACAGTTTTTGTTTGATTTTGAAAGTCAAAAAGTCGACATAAACTAAACAACCTTTTGAACTGATAATTCCGCCTTCTGCCATTGACACTTGCCCAGCTTTTGAACTCCACCATCTCGTCTAGAAATCGACAAACCAGAGCCTACCCACTTATACCAATTTGCGGTTTTATTTATAAATAGCTATCCAATCCGTGTATCTAATTCCAACTTAATTACTTCCGATCGACATCGCACTTAATTAATAATTAAATCCGAAAGCGAAATCTATATACAATTGACCAATACCCTGATAATCATCCCTGCCAAACAACAAGGAATCCGATTATCCTTTGGTTATAAAACTTTTTTAATTTCACCAACTAATCAGATGCTCTCACTCTACTTGACCTGTCAATGAATGTAGTTCATGTGCTCGTTCTACACTTTTGTGTTGTCTTCCTTGCTGACTCTTCTCACATTCCTTTTCCGCACGAAAGGTATAGTAGGTACATACTAATATCCTTTCAAGAAACGATGTTCCGACATATTTTCACCTCTCTTTTGTCAGCTTGTCAAAGTCGTTTTATTAAATATTTGTTAAAAACATGTCCATGTTCGTACCAAAGTTCACCGATAGAATCTATGTGTGTGTCTGCAGGACTTGACAGAGGTCCGTAATTTGATGACACAACAAACAGTTGGACATGAAATTCATTTCTTCATCAAAAGTTCGAGATAAAATTTCTTTTATAACTCCTACACATCCTCAAACGGAGTGTACGCCTGTGTGCTCCTTCAGTTAAACGTCATGACGATGATGATGAAGATTTACTCACCAAGATAACGTCCAGCTGGAAAGGGCGAGGAGAAATAAGAGCAAAGCGATTGTGATTGCTGCTGCAATAGCTGGCTAACAGGATTAGCTTTGATCCTTTACTCTGGTTTCTAATTGAATTCGAAATCATTCCAGAGAACGTATATATGGCGGAGAAGAGCGAACCAATGTACAAATTAAGACAAGTTCTCTGACTAATGGTGAAGTGTCGATTAGCAATTAGAAGGAATTAAAGGATTATCGTTATAGAGTCTTTCGTTCTGAAATCCTAGAACCAGAAGAATTTTATTGTAGCGGTGGATTTCTTGAGCTGCTGTAGGTATTTTTTAGCTTTGCTGCTGTAAGGTTATATTTTCCAACTGAAAGCATTCGCTGTCATCAGATGCAATACGCACATTTACATTCTCATAAACACTGGCTAAGCACATGTCACAAACACATTAACAGCAAGTGCAACCGCAAAAAAGTGTATATTGTCCATCAGCGCTACATACTCCAACCTGTCTGCACACTGTCTGCGTCTGTAATGTCTGTCCACTTTGTTTAACATGCCATTACAAGCGGTGGAGGAACGTCAACTGCCACCACTAAATGGCAGCAGAGAGCAGCCTCTGGTATTCATTTTTTTTACAAGTGTCCTGTTGAGTTACACGCCGTGGTGGTTTGGCAATTGGCTGGAACAATGGTAGTAGGCTATTATGATACAGTACTATGGCATTCAGTGAGACAACTCTCGGCTGTCAGCCAAAAGTCTCGCGGAAGGCATGGTGGTAGCAGAGAAAAATAAACGACTAACTCTTCAGCCACATCCTTCCGCAGTAGTCGACACTCGACAGTTTATAGAGGGCGCGATTCGTTTTTTTTTTTTTCATTGTTTCTGTCCTTCAACTTGTTGGTTAGTATTTTTATGTCATTATGTGTATATGTATATTTTTTTTTGCGAGGACTTTGCTCCACCATAACTGCCAGAAAAGTAGCACCGAACACACTCCAGCTGGGTAGTAGTCAGACTCAATTAACTTCTCCGGACAGTGAGTGTCAGCGGCAGTTTAGTAAATTGTTCTAGTATATGTGCGATTTCGTTGAGTGCATATTTAATACTGGTACAGGCTTCTCTCACATTGAATTAGCTTAAATTTCTCTACGAATATATATGATGAGAGGAGTGCATTGTGCATACTAGCATACATAATGCATCTCTAAAGGGCAGAAGTCGTAGGTATAAACATCTGTGTAGACACATCCTTCAGCTTTGAATGACAATGAAAATAGCATATTTTCCCTCAGTTCTATGTTGAATAAGCAGGTCACCGTTTCATCCCTTAACTAAATAAATTTAAAACAAACTTGCATTACTGCATTTTTAAAATTGCGAGAAAGCCACTGAAAAATAATGAAAATTTACCTACTCAATTGAGATGCAGGTACTTACAGATTTAAGAAAGCAAAGCAAGTCAGAATGTGGTCATTACTTTACACCTTCTTCATGTTTTCGCTTAGAAGTAGCTTGATATATTGAAGGAACAAGTCGAGTATTACATCGAAAAAAGCTCGGCGGGTGCTCATATCAAACTGGTAAGAGAGCAAGGATATCTAAGCCAGTTGAAAGCATACCTTACGAATTTGTGCAGAATTTTAACTTTCCATTATATTCAATGCTGTTCGTAAAATTGAATAAAATAGAAGACCTCCATCCTACCGATGTCAACCGTTTCCAACCCTGCTGTTGAACGACCACCCAAATTGGAAGCATAAAAACGTCAATCAGTAAACAATTCGCTCTCTATAGAGCGTTCCTAGGCTCATGGTCATGGGGATAAAGCACTTTTTCACTTATAGTATACCGCTCCGTTAATGGCATATGCAAAGCGAATCCCCGTCCGCGCGTCCCGAATAAATCAACGATTCTGTGAAACTTTTCGAGTTTATTTGATAGTTCTCAGAATTCTCGTTTCAATAAAACTCCTGTGAAATGCGTCCTGACAAAAAGTACAAACAACATTTATAAAAATTGCACTTCTTCTGTCACTGTGTATTCAACATTGCGTGGATTTATTTCTTTCGAAAAGGACACAATATAGTTTCTGTACTGCTGCCGCTGAAATCATGCACTCCAAACGACTGACAATTTTATTACATCTCGCTGAGGATTGCATTTTGCTTTTTGGAGGGACCCAAAACCTTTTCGTACATCTATATTTACGTTTTTGTATTTTTGTTTTATTTTTTTTTATGCATTTATTTTAGCAGGAATTCAAATTGATAGTTACTGGGTGGTATATGGATCCGCGCACTCTCGCAGCCCTTGTTGCAACTCAACACCAGATATCTGTACAATTTTTTTTACAGTGTGTGTGTGCGTCTATAGTTGTTTGTGAAATGGATATACGAGTATATTGGGTGCAATTTTGTTTTTTTCTTGCCCCGCTTTCATTTGCATTTAGCAGTCTGTAGTTATTTAAGGACCCAAGGAAAATTTACTTTTAGTGCATAAGAATAAAGCAGGCGGTAAAGTTTCGACGAGGTTTGTTTGTTTTTTTTTCTCGTGCTTTCAAACGTATGCGGTTACTAAAAGAGAAATTATGAGTTTGGAAGTGGTAACTCTTTTTGTATGCAGTTATATGCATCCAACGAAAAGAACGAAAAGAACTGTCTTTTATATGGGGGCACTACTTTCTCGCGTAAGGGTTGGTAAATTAATTCATATGGAAAACGGTGGCGTATACGCGACATTTATTTGCATATCAATATGGAGTCCTTAGCGGTTCCTACTTTTATTGATTAATTGCATACAGAGTAATATATTGGAGTTATTTGTCGGACTTTTTCTTTCTGATATCAATCACTTTTTTGAAGTGAACGAAACTCAGGCGCTTTTCAGTAATTTATTTTTATTTATTTTCATTACTTTGTTATACGACTTATAAATTCGTAAAAATATAAATTAAAACGTTATTAAAGGGAAGTATAGGTGTATTATGTTGAGTTGCAATTTTCAGGTGCAAAATATCATCCTATTAGCGATTCTATATGCCCATGGCTACGTTCAAAAGACAAGTTTTCTAGTCTGATAGTTTGCTGGCTCGATATGTCAGAGTTTATAATATTCACCATAGTTTCCTAGTTAACTCTTACGGGTGGGCTTTCTGTCAAAAAATCCGAAAAGTCGATCCATGTAGTTCATGGTGAGGTTCTGGCGATTGATTCGTATGAAAGAATACAAATTGTGGTTCACGTAAAATTTGAATTTTGCGCAATTTAATAGTACAGTGATGCCAACGGAAAAAATGATAACAATGTGACAGCAGACAGTTCGGGGTTAGTAAAAATGAAGCCGTATACGAAAGAACAACGCTTTTTCATTGTTGAACAATATTTTAAAAATAACGAAGGTTTGTCAGCTACAGTCCGCTTCAGTGATGAAGCTCATTTTCATCTTGATAGCTTCCTTAATCGTCAAAATTGTCGCATTTGGGGTTCAGAAAACCCACGAGTAATTGTTGAGAAACAAACGCATCCACAACGCGTGACTGTTTGGTGCGGATTTTAGGCTGGAGACATGCGGCTGGTTTGGTTAGGTAGTAACAATAAATGGTGTTCCCGATATGATAACCCAGTTTTTAGTACCTAAATTACAAGATATGGATGTGAAGTGACCAACATATGGCTTCAACAAGACGGTGCCACATGCCATACAGCCAGAGAAACAATTCCATTACTGCATGAGTCATTTCCTAATCGTGTAAACGGACGTTTTTGCGATCAGAATTGGCCATTAAGATCTTGCGATTTAACGCCATTGGACTTTTTTCTTTTAGGTTTTTGGAAGTCAAAGGTCTATGCAAACAAGCTCACGACCACCAACGCCTTGAAAGAGGAAATTGGGAGGTGTATTAATGAAATTCAGCCACATTTATGCGAAACGGTCATAGAAAATTTAAATAAAAGAGTAGGTACGAACTTGCCAGCAACATAATAGCAATGTCCTCTTGTTACAGTTAAATAAATCAAAGCGCGATACATACTAATAATCATTTTTAGTAGATATCCAGGCCAACTTTTACGAAGTCACAATAGCTAAAATTTCCATATACAATATTATCTATTGTGAACGCCAAAACATTTAATTTGAAGGTTAAAAATGATTATTGGTAAAGCCCAAAGTGTCATTTTAGGCGTATCAGTCGAGTGACTGTATATTCGAGCTTTGGACTAATGTCAGCTTTGTAGATATCTGCCGTATTTGGGGGTAAACAGAACGCAGCGCTTGGTAACATAGTATATATAGGTGTGCTAATAAATTTTTAGTGTTTTTATAATCAAAACTAAAGGACAAAATAAAATGGTTTGAACAAAGTTCGCCAATGATTAAAAGAGGAGAACACATTTTATAGCATTTTAATGGCACAACATTTGTAAGAGTAAACTTTTAGTAGTCTGCAGTTCTTCATATCTATTTTTTGATATACATAATATGTATTTAATTTTATAATATTGTTGGATATTCTTTATGGCCGGGAATCAAATTTAGGTTTTGTAAGATTCCTATAATATGTAAATATAAGTTTCCTATGATTTCTGAAAAATTATTTAGAAAGAAGATATCTACATATTAGCAAATAAAAAAACTAAATTTCTAATAAATGTACATATTCTTTTTTTATTTAAATCTTAATAAAAAAAGAATTTACTAAAATTGAAACGTTACTATTCAATAACTAAAAAATAAATAAAAATAGAATAAAAAGAACGCACTACAAAAAAATTATAAAAAAATGGAAATTCTGATTTCACCTTATGGCCTTATGGGCAAAAGTATCATCTGCAAGGACAAGTTAGTTAGCGAAAATGTTTAAAAGAGACAGGAATATTCCGACTTCGTCGAATTGACATACAATATCTTTAAAGATTTAAGTTGAAGATTAAAATTATGATGTAAAATTGCAAATTTCTAATTTAAAATTATAAAGACCACGGAAGGTTTTTCCCGAACTGTAGAACCGCCAACGTTTTTTTTTTCTTTGTCAAACTGAGGTATCATTTTAACTTCTAGAAAGCCTTCTGCTCGACCATAAGTCATCTTCGATTTCGACATTAATTTGAATAAATAAATTACCTGATATGAAGCACTCTACAGAAATAATTAAGTAAAGGGTCAATGCTGAAAATATAACATCTCCCGTAATGTCCAAAAAACTATATGCCAGCAGTTGCAACCAACCTTTAAGTGCATGTCAGCTATTTTCAAAGGAGGAGGTATGTAGGTAGCCACTAAATGAAATTTTAATGTATACTCATTTAACCGTCACTTTAACTATGTTGTATGTAAGGAATCACAAGTCACAATAGAAAACATTAATATATAAAATGGACACTGAAAATGATTATTAACAAATTCATTTCCCCATATTAAACTTGCAATAAAAATAATTTAGGTACCAATTAAAATATTTTTCGAACCAAAAACTGTTTCCACCTTAAGTGATTAATCGCAATTTAACGAACCACCAAGCTGCACTTGGAAGTTGGAACCCATAAAGCTCATCTAACCACAAGTGATCGTTAAAATAAAGACCCCCAAAATGAAAAGCGCGATCAATTGGAAAAGCCCCCATACATACTGGAATAGACTGGAATTCATATCGGTCCCCACCGCCCATTATCACCATTCGCACTTAGTAGGTATTATTCTGTTGGTGAAACGCGACGTTTATCGTTTCAAGTGCATAGATTTAATTTTTGTTCAATCTTCAATTTTAAATTAAATAGAATCTGATTCTATTCTGCGGATTCACTAACAAAAAAAACGGTAATTGTGCATTTAAAACAATCAAAAAATATATAACTGGCATAGTAGACAGATGTAGATATTTTTGCTTATCAGGCAGATATGGTTTCTAATTGTGTGTTTAATCTTTGCTGGCAGACTACTTCAAGTTGCGCTCAGTCTTTACAAAAAGTGTAAAATTCCATTAAATGCAAGTGTTTTTCAAATAAAATACATCTCAATTTTGCCGTATTAACAAGAAATTGGTAGAAATTCTTCAAATTGACAATTTTTTACATTTTGTGTCAGCTGACCTAAAGAGGTCTTATGATTTGAAAGCTTCACTGTGTGCGAAGGTAAAGAAAAAGCTTTCGTTCAAGTTGGGGAGAAAAATGGGAGATCGCTGTCATGTGCTGTTTGACGTTTATTGTTATCTTGATAAATTCGAGCAACTACTATTTTTTGTTACAAAAAAAAGGTGGTAATGGCTTACCGTACGTTTAAAAATTAACTTTGAATAAAATGAAACTTCATGCAGAAGCAGTTTAAATAAATTTTCAAGTCAGCTGATTTGATAGAGGTCTTGTGATGACATTTCATGTGCTTACCTGCCTATTGGTAGTTTTTATCTTGATTTTCTGAAAAGTTTCCAAAAAGGTATGGTGGGAGTTAGGGCTTAAATCGGCGCTAGAAGCTTTTGGGTCAAAAAGAAGATACCTAATTTTGTTTTCGTTTTTCAATGGCGCTTGCAATTTTTTTTTTTATGGAAATCGTATTTGAACATTCCTTAAGGAAACAAAAACAACTGCAAATAATGGACGTGTAAATTTACGCCGCTGACAATCAATGTGTTTCTATTTGGTTTATTAATTATCGTCTGTTGTAAGTAATTATCTGGTTACGTAACGGGTAACTTTTCATTATACTCGTGACTAACAAAAAATTTAACGATCTCACAAAATCTATTGATATAGTCGAAAGCATTTTTTAAATTGATGTTGCGTGACAGGTAACGCGGTCAAAACGGAATTACCTACCTGAAAATATGTGACTATTGATACAAAGATGAATTTAAGCGATTGTGGGTGTTGGGAACGAAATCATGAATATAGGCGAGTCGTTGATATGAATTGAAAATTTCCATTTCAATATCTAATAAGGTTTTAAGCTTTTAGTTTTAACATGCAAGATTTTCTCATAAAAAATGCAAACCTAAGAATATTTATTTGTTTTTATATTCTTTTCCCAATGTATTATATAATATACCAGTATTCGAGTTTTCCCAGGATTTAAAATCCCCTTACAAAAATACATTTTAGTGTTCGTTAACCTTCTTTAAAGGTGCTTAAAATGCGCCAAGTGCCAACCTTATTTATCCCCTCATTTTTTCTTAACATTTGGAATAAAGTTCATGTTAAACTACATCATAATTGGTCAAATATTTGACAGAAATGCCGTGTGACAATTGCACTAAATAAATCCTCGGCTAATTTTCTGACACATATGTTAGTGAGTGTTGAAAATAGAAGTTCACCAAACTCTTAAACACTGAGATTTCTTTAATTTCAGTGTTTCCACAATGTAGCAAACTCCAAATAAAAGAAAACGTCAACAAAATTCGCGTATGGGATAATTTATTAGAAATGGCTATTCGGCCGTTGCATTTATACGCGAGTTACATAGGTATCCCAACTTGACGCATTTAGGTCTGCTCAAAACAACGCGAAAGCGGGAGCAGAAAATAAACACATGGCGATGGCTGGATATCACACCGTTTCTCGCGCGAAATTCGCTCCCGCATTCGCATTTTCGCGTTGATTTTGAGAAAACCTCTTAACTTTTGACATTTCGTAACATAGCCGTGGTCTCGAACGACGACGACTGAAAAATCGACTTCCAATTGAAAATTGAAATTGAAACATTGAAAATTCTAGTAGTTTTAAGTCGACTCGATTTACCCTGGATGTAAAAATTATTTTGGTCGGAAATGTCACTTTACTAAGTCAATCATACAATTAAATTGTCAACTTAGTATTCAGTCTAGTCTAGAAATTCTTAACTTGATTTGTGAGCTAACTATCAAACATCAACTAAAAAACAGTTCACGTGCGTGAACAATAGTCTAGCTCAATAAAAACGCAAACACATCGAGTCAGCGAGCTGTCAAACTTTAAACTAGGTACAATTTTGATTGTCCCCAATCCGTCATGACAATTTGACCAGTACTGTTAAGTTTGCATTCAGCCTGCCTACACGCAAAACTGAAAAACCACTGAACCGATTGAGCTCAAATTTTCAGACAATCTTTGTTATTGACATGGGAATGATCAAAATTAGAGAAAGGGGCGTGGCATCTCCCAAACACTCATGGGGGTTTAATTTGTCAAATGTATACCATTTAAGCAATATAGCCATCATTATGTTTAAATAATTCTTTCGGGAAAGGCGAACCTATAACGACAGAACCCGATATTGCAGATATGTAACTAGGTGCTAGTTCTCAACTTAAACTCTCTGGAAATAAGTCCTCAGGACGCGAGTTGCTAAGTTTATTTTATCTGTGGTTAAAGGGGTTTAACTTCCTTGCAGTTGTAATACTGTATACTGATAATGATGTGCATCTGATCCCGTGTGTGATTCATAAAATAATGAGTGGTTAATATCAAACTACTTTCAAATCATAAACATATTTATGAAGTGAATAAATTGTTGGAGTGTACGATTGTCATCACAAATTTTTAAATTTGAGTTGGCCTCGACTCCAGAAATGCGTTTCGCCCGGTGTGGTGGGTGGGCTCATCAGTAGACGGTTAATTTTACCTTATTGAAGTTAACACATTTTTAACACATAGGAAATCAGTTGCCAAAATTGAGATCTGAATTTTCGGTTAATATTAGGTACTTATTTGGACAAAATAGACAACACACTAATTTTACTCTGATGCAATTGTTCAACACAAAAAACGAACATGATATTAAAGACACAAGTCTATGCTCCCTACCCCGTGCGTCGTCAGGAAATACAAGATCATACAATAACTGGCACTCATTCCGTATGTCGACATTCGTTTCGGAAGTAGCTTTTCTCCTTATATTCGTAGAAGTAGATGGAGACAGTAGCAACCAAGTTTTCGATTACTAAAAAATAATGTTTTTAGCTACAAATCATGCAACGAATCTTTGCACCAAAGTTAGCAACAATTTATGCCCGAAACACATGTACAGAAACTCTTGACGCTGCAGATAAAAAACAGATGTCCAGAATTCAATATGCATCTGTTGCTGCGAATGTCTGCATCATTAGATGAATTACACAATTTGTTCAACTGGTGCCTAAGTCTATTGAATTTAATTCACTGCGTTGCTTATTGGATTTAGAAATAGCGACATGGTGTAGGATCACTTTGGGTGCATAGTTTACATTGGCAATATGATAGTATCTTGGACTGCAAAGCGATAGGTCCCAAAACTCGCCAATACCTAAAGTGCCTTCTACACTTGTTAACATTACGCCTAACAAAAATTGTGGGCTCAGTGGCTTAGCAATGAAAAATTGATCCTCAATGCCCCGAAAGAAGTATATTTCTAAAAAAAATTTTCTAAAACCTAACAGCTACAAAGATGGGGTGGAGTCCCCTATAAGGTGATGTAGTTGATATGATAAGCATATTTGTGACTTTGTGCCTCCACCTTGCCTCAGCCATTGAAACGACGCACGACCGGGCCGGTAGATAGTGCGTTTCAAATTTCAAAATTCTATGGACCGTGAAACTATTATTTAGAGCTGTGCAGAAATACCTAGTATTTTACTCCCTATCTCTCTCAATTCCATTATGATACTCACTCACTGAAAAATTGCATAGTGCCTTGAAACGTTCTTTTAGAATTTTCCTCGCTACCACTTTTCAAATGTAGATGTCGCAATAAATTGTTACTTTAATTTATTGCAGCTAACCAAATACCACAATGTCCAGTTTGAAACGATTCGATGATGAGGAGAACGAGTCCGTATACGGCCGCGTTTTCGCCGTTTCCGGTCCCGGTAAGTTAAAAATGAAATCCAATCCTCTTCGCATGGCAATTAATGTTCATTTCATATTTTGAATTCCTTTAACAGTCGTAACAGCAGAATGCATGTCGGGATCAGCTATGTACGAGTTGGTGCGTGTCGGTTACTTCGAGTTGGTTGGTGAAATCATTCGTCTCGAAGGTGACATGGCCACCATTCAGGTATACGAGGAAACATCTGGCGTCACTGTCGGTGATCCCGTGTTGAGAACTGGCAAGCCATTGTCAGTCGAGTTGGGTCCCGGTATTATGGGCAGCATTTTCGACGGTATCCAACGTCCATTGAAGGACATCAATGAACTGACCAACTCCATCTATATCCCCAAGGGTGTTAACGTACCAGCTCTTTCGCGCTCCATTGCATGGGAATTCAATCCACTCAACGTCAAAGTTGGATCACACGTTACCGGAGGAGACTTGTACGGTTTGGTTCATGAAAATACCCTCGTCAAGCACAAGATGATCGTTGGACCCCGTTACAAGGGTACAGTTCGTTACATTGCCCCAGCTGGCAACTACAATGTTGAAGATATTGTTTTGGAGACCGAATTCGATGGTGAGATCACCAAGCACAGTATGTTGCAGGTATGGCCTGTGCGTCAGCCACGTCCAGTAACTGAGAAGCTACCTGCCAACCATCCACTGTTGACTGGTCAACGTGTCTTGGATTCGCTGTTCCCTTGTGTCCAGGGAGGTACTACCGCCATTCCCGGAGCTTTCGGTTGTGGCAAGACTGTCATTTCACAGGCTTTGTCGAAATACTCAAACTCTGACGTCATCATCTACGTCGGTTGCGGTGAACGTGGTAACGAGATGTCTGAAGTACTTCGTGATTTCCCCGAATTGTCCGTTGAGATCGATGGTGTCACTGAGTCTATCATGAAGCGTACCGCCCTTGTCGCCAACACATCCAACATGCCTGTCGCTGCTCGTGAAGCCTCCATCTACACTGGTATTACCCTCTCTGAATACTTCCGTGATATGGGTTACAACGTGTCCATGATGGCTGATTCCACCTCCCGTTGGGCTGAGGCTCTTCGTGAAATTTCGGGTCGTCTCGCTGAAATGCCTGCCGATTCCGGCTACCCAGCTTACTTGGGTGCTCGTTTGGCCTCCTTCTACGAACGTGCCGGTCGCGTTAAGTGCATGGGTAACCCAGAGCGTGAGGGTTCCGTCTCCATTGTCGGTGCTGTATCACCTCCTGGTGGTGATTTCTCAGATCCCGTTACATCCGCCACCCTCGGTATCGTACAAGTGTTCTGGGGTTTGGACAAGAAACTCGCACAGCGCAAGCATTTCCCCTCGATCAATTGGCTCATCTCCTACAGTAAATACATGCGTGCCCTGGATGACTTCTACGACAAGAACTTCACCGAATTCGTGCCACTGAGGACCAAGGTTAAGGAGATCTTGCAAGAGGAAGAAGATCTTTCCGAAATTGTACAGCTCGTCGGTAAGGCTTCCTTGGCCGAAACCGATAAGATCACCCTTGAAGTAGCCAAGCTGCTGAAGGACGATTTCCTGCAACAGAACTCCTACTCCTCATACGATCGTTTCTGCCCCTTCTACAAGACAGTCGGTATGCTGAGGAACATCATTGCCTTCTACGATATGGCCCGTCATTCAGTTGAATCCACTGCTCAGTCCGAAAACAAGATTACGTGGAACGTGATCAGGGAGGCCATGGGTAACATAATGTACCAACTGTCTTCCATGAAATTCAAGGTTTGTTTATAGTGGGTTCCATTTATGTCTTAACGAGTTATTTAATTATTTTCTATTTTTTTCTATTTCAGGATCCCGTTAAGGATGGTGAAGCCAAGATCAAGGCCGATTTCGATCAATTGCACGAGGACCTCCAACAAGCCTTCAGAAACTTGGAAGACTAATCCACCTCGAGCCATCGTTGTTAATATTGTTAAATAGTAGTTAAACTAGAAACAAACAAAAAATTGCCTAAGTCTTAAAATTGTAAACAAAAGTCTTAAATGTCCACTTTGTTGCCTACCCCATACATATACTTTATTCGCACAAAGTAGCAACAACGTTTTTATTTGTGTTTTACATCTTATTCGTCGTCCGTCACAAAACACCCTTCCAAGAGAAGAAACAAACAAATCTTAAAAGTTGCTCAGTATTAAACGCACAGAAGATAAAAATAAAAAACAATTTTTTTTCGAATTGTTTGTAAGCCAATTGTACTTGAAGAAAAATGAAAATAACTTAAATATATGTTTTCGAAATATTATCTGCTGTGTGGTATCTTTTATTGAATGAATGAATGAATGGCGATGAGGTTTTCTTTCTTATTTAATATTCAAGCAGAAAGCCCTCATTAAAATTGGGATTTGCTCTTGAAATAATCAAAGAAATTTCCTGGGCTTCTAATCGTATTAATGGCCAATTTGTAGGACTCTTTATAATCCCACTTGGCCTATAAGTGGTCTGAGTTATTATTGTTATGTATTCTCATTTGTCCTTGCATTAGAAAATTATTTTTTTTCTTGTTGTTGATGTTTTGATGTCTTACAAAAGTATCAGTGAGATTATTTCCGATTCTGACCTATATATTTTTTTGCACGCGCTCTGGAATTTGACGTCGTTTCCTAAGAAAAGGGAAATCTCGTAACACCACTGCCTACCAGTTCATTTTAAGCATGAAGTTGTTTGGGTTATATGGAAGTAACTAAAATACAAAGTATGCCACTGTCGGCATTTCGGGATATTGAAGGAGTCTTTAACCATGTAAACACTTGCGCTGTGAAAAGGGCTTAACGGAATTCCAAAGTTGGTAAAAGCTGCTTAAAACAGGAATAGCAATGCAGATCTCGGTGACAACATCTGACTTCATCGACAACATTCCCTCATTCATGGCTACTTTAATCTGCCTCACCTGCACTAGTGGGCTCTATCAGATGGTAAATCCTTTTTCATAGCTTCCAACTCCAAATCAACAAAGGAATGCCTCTTCTTTTATCGCCTAATCGACTCTAATCTACGTCAAGTTAGAAGATGTCTCTTATTTGTCCTTTATTATCTCTTTATGTCACATCATTTTACGAAAATGGATATTTTGTTACCTGATGGCAACCCGGATTATAGTATTCGTGGTGTTTCACAACCCTGTCACCTACATGCCCTTCCCTTCATTTTAACTATAAACTATCATTATAGACATTGAACACCCTGCAATATCCAAATTACCCGTAGATACGCAAGAGTTTACATTTTACTTTGTTTTAAAACTATATTTAAAATTATTCGTTGCATACTTTTTGGATACATGAATATTCACCCCTATCATGGAATCCGCCGGGGGGAATTATTCACGGTAAGGAATATTTTGGTATCGTCAAAATCGCAAAGTGAACAGTTCCCATAAAATATAAAACAACAAAACACACAAATGAACGGTAAATTGTTCTAATAAATTGTTGACATGCAGGCGCATTGCTAAATTGGAACATTTTTCTTTGACTTTTGGGAAAAAAAATCTGAGTTCACTATATCGAGATTTTCATAGTTCACTATTTAGAGTAGTCTGTGTAAAATTTTGGTGGTTCACTATATTTAATAGTTCACTATACAGAGGGTTCACTATACCGAGCGTCTACTGTAAACACTGTTGGTTATCAAAGGTGATATTTCAAGTTTTATTATCTCTATCGTACTTCTGGTACTGCAAGCAAACCCCTTCTTTTTTCTGTTTCCCACCCATAGATAAAGAAGGACCCTGCGCAGCCCTGGCGATTGTAGATAATAGGTGATTAGAACTGCTGGGAAATTTGGAAATCTACACGTTTGCAAAGTGAAAGAAGGGAATGATTGTTTAGCCTCCTAAAAAGAAAAGTCGTTGTGATATTGAGTGCGAATATTGGAGAGGCATTTGCGTGCTACCTGCAGTTGCTATAAGCAGCTAAAGTTGTACAATATATTAGATATATTAGATATATATTAGACTTCTGGAATATTCACTAGATGTCGATTCCTGCGTCGACCACTTCAGCACATTGTTTATCATAGTTGAACAGCGCTTCTAATACCATGAACCTCTTCACCTGCTGTTCATTGATTTTGAAAAGCCATTCGACAGTGTCAACAGAGGGTTTATTTGGCAACGAAAAATAGAACAATTCGATATATTCTTACAACGCTACTCAAACATCTTAAATACACTGACGACGCGACGTATGCTTACTTTCACACAAGGTTATGGATAGCAGATGCGGAGGATCAACACTGCATCTCAGCATCTCATCATAGCATTGCTGGACACCAGGTTGATGGAGTAGAGTGCTTCAAATACCTGATGAAAAGTATTGCCCCAACCGAAGGCGGAACCGAACTTGACGTAGTCAGTCGAATTGGGAAAGCTACGTCTGTTCCCAATGTCAACTCGGAGTTGCTACATAGGCGCAGTACTTGGAAAACAACTGTCACTATCACAAGAAAGCTGCAAACAATCGTTAGCCGATGTTAACGAAATATGTATAACTAGCGGACCCGGCAAACGTTGTTTTGCCTGCTCGAACATTTATATTTCATTTTTATTTAACCGATGTGTCCAGACTGATTCTGTACTCCGTGTGCTTAGACCGATATTTCCTCGGTCGTGTGCCCACGAATTGTATTGTCTAGACAAATTTCTCCCCATGACTGTCGAAGAATAACGTTTGAAATGTATTTTTTTGTTATGAGCGGTGTGACGCTCTTTTGTTCAGTCCCGCCAGGTTTTGTAAAATGCTTCAATCAGGCAATGTTCCGATATCGTGATTTAAATAACTTTGTTGTAAGGGTGGTGCCATGGCCCGTTTTCCAATCCCACCCACTTTAGCTCCCATGGGAGTCGAGAAATAGGATTTAAAATGTATATTTTTTTATACAGTAGGTACCACGCTCCTTTGTCCAATTTTGATCAAACTTTCACAGAAACACCTTCTTCTTCATCTTCTTCTTCTATCTTCTTAGATAATAATGTTCCTTCGTAAAATGCGAAAAATGAGAAAAATCTACTTTCTGGAATTTTCTTTCTGCGTAAACCTGAAATACAGCAATACGAACAAAACAAAAAAAAAAGAATCATGAAAATCGGCTCAGCGGTTATCGAGTTATAACGTCATCGAGTTTCACCCAATAGAAGATGTTTTTTGTATGGGCGGTGCAACGCCCTTTTGTCCAATTTTGACCAATCTTATAGCAACACTCCTAAGCCAATAGTACCTAAAATTGTCTGTAAATTTCAAATCAATCGATTCGGCGGTTTTCAAGATATTTTTTGTTTAGGCGGTGCCACGCCCCTTTGTCCAATTTTGATCAATCTTCACTGGAATACTCCTGGGCAGATACCTAAGATTGTATGTAAATTTGAACTCAATCGATTCGGTGGTTTTCGAGATATAAGATTTTGAATGTTTTTATATATGGGAGGTGTCACGCCCCTTTGTCCAATATTGACTAATCTTCACAGGAATACTCCTGAGCCGATACCTAAGATTGTATGTAAATTTGAACTCAATCGATTCAGTGGTTTTCGAGATATAAGATTTTGAATGTTTTTTTGTATGGGAGGTGTCACGCCCCTTCGTCCAATTTTGATCAATCTTCACTGGAATACTCCTGGGCCGATACCTAAGATTGTATGTAAATTTGAACTCAATCGATTCGGCGGTTTTCGATATATACGATTATGAATGTTTTTTTTGTATGGGAGGTGTCACGCCTCTTTGTCCAATTTTGACCAATCTTCACAGGAATACTCCTGGGCTGATACCTAAGATAGTATCTAAATTTGAACTCAACCGATTCAGTGGTTTTCGAGATATAAGATTTTGAATGTTATGGGAGGTGCCACGCCCCTTTGTCCAATTTCTCACCTTTTAAACCTTCCCTGGACTTCCACAAATAATTCAAGACCAAAATTAGCCAAATCGGTCCAGCCGTTCTCGAGTTTTAGTGAGACTAACGAACAGCAATTAATTTTCTGACGTGCAGTTCTTTGAGAGCACTGGTCAAGTCAGGAACACATCACCAATCGACGACGAAAGTGGCAGAGATCGGACACACATTTCGAAAGCCGGATGTATGTGGTAACAAAATGGACTTTTGCTTTATGTAAGTTGAAACAAGCTCTAAGAGAGACAAGAGTCCTGATTTCTATTAAAGTGATTCATATACCTATATGTAGCTGAAATTACATCAAACCATTCTACCTATATATATTTGGTAAGCCAACGACAGCTAAGAGGATATATCTGGATCTGCATTAGCATAGTTTCGGCAACCCGCTAACATTCATATCCGAATATGAAGAAGAATTTTCCCCTATTGTGTCAATACGTGCATTGTTAACATTCAATATTATATTCGTAATCCATAAGCCCGTCAATAAGACTAACGCCAAGCCACCTATATCAAAGGCAATCCCAAAATCTCATTACTTGGAACTAGCAATTATCCATCTAATTAGATTTGTCTCTGATCCTGGTGCTTCCACAAATTAGTTAGCACAAAACCGCTTATGACATAAGTTAACTCGACACACACCATCGCATCGCCGCTATGTGCGCGTCCTTCTCATACTCGCAATCACAACAACTGTGATAACCGTTTCGTTTAATCCTCCGAGGAACGCATTAATTACCTCACCTGCTCCTAATCCTGAACGGAATTACACCGCTTATCAATTATTCTCTTGTGAAACGATTTATCATGTCACATCCGTATGTACTATCGGCAACAGTAATTCTCCGCAAAAGGTTAAATAACGCACGCAGTCCTCTTTTTCAAACAAGAAAATGTAACTACAGGTGTCGTTCCTGCCGAACCGTATGCCTGTAAGCTTTTAATTAACAGCAACGAGAACGAATACACCCATCCAAGCATCCAGGACAACGAGAGGAATTGAGAAAAAAAGAAACCTACACAGAATACCACATAGATGTGGGATGTCATATGACATCCCATTAACGTTTTTGGCAGCTTACTACACATATACACTGATTCGCATCTCGAAGGACCTGCCCTCGGTTAAACTGATGCGACATGGGAAAAATCCCGACTAATAACCCAAAATTACTGTAATGCGATAAAGCTGCAAATGTAATTTTTCTTTTCTCATACGATGTATGTGGTGTTTGCGAAAAGGATTCTACAAACATATAGCAATGTGGGTGAATTCCGAGAAAGTCCTATACCCATCTAAATATGGTAACATCAAATGAAGTATGTATTTTGTAATTTTTCATTCGCCATTGGTTCCGTTACGTTGTCATATGTCGTGGCCTGGTTTATTATTATTATTGCCGTTAGAACAAAAAAAAACCCCGAGAATAAGGAAACGCCACAATCCCAGTTGAAATCCTTGTGAGTAACTAATTGGCACTCCATTTATTCAACGATAATATTGCGCCGCGTCATTAGTACAACTATATACGCATACAGACTCATATAGTGGGAAGGTCGTTTCGTTTGTGCTAAGAAGGTATATGCTATTCACGTGTATAATGTATGTCGTCCTGATTAAGTGATAAATACATTTAAGTTAACATTCGCATTCTCGGCAAGTAGCACTAGCAACATTTTTAAGGTTGGGTTAGTAAAGTAAACGAACTCCCTTCAACTGTAAGCATGATATGTGCGCTTGAGACAAAATTAATTAACATTTAGTTCTGGTACTGAGATAACTCGTCGTTGTCCTGGCATCGTTCTCCATAAATTAAACTTATGAAATTGGCTCCCTCTGATGTGTGCTGTGATAATTGATGCGTACACCGTTGGTGGTGTCATTTATGACTTGTAATCGGCATTTTGTCAAAGGATCTGCGAGTGAGTGGGTGCGACAAATACTCTTGTATTGATAAGCGATTAGGGGGTGGAGTTGTGGTAGCGTTCAAATTGGATAATCGGAATATAATTACTAGTCATTGTGATAATAATAAGAGGGTGTATGCAAATAAAGAGGAAGGGAATACCTTCGCACTAGAATGAGACTCTTAAAGGTCAGAGCAGAGGCAAAAGTGACAGCCAAGTTAAAACACCCCTCTAAAGTTACAATTACACATGTTAAGAATCCTGTCAATTTTTGACATGCTGACATCAGATTTTGTCTGAACAGAACTTTAGAACAGAACAGTTTTCGCCATAATTTGTTCGTCGATTCCCCAGGACTCAGTCAGGAGTTGATTTTACAATTAAAAAACCGTTGTGCCCTGAATTTAATTCACTACTTTATTTTGGCTGCAGGAAATAAGGCCCAAAAGAAAAAAATTAAATACCTATGTCACCAAATTTGGGGTGTTATTTCATAATGAAATAATACCCCAATTTCAAATATGAAATAAGGCCCCACTGCGATGAAATAAGGCCCCAAATCTGACAGTAAACCCAAGCAGGGGGGTTGGATGGGAGGCAGCATCCCCCCATACGTTTCCGCTTTTCGTTTGGAAATTTTCATTAGGAAATAAGGCCCCAAAAGAGGAAATAACACCCCAAATTTTAGGCTCCGCGAAATAAGGCCCCAAAATGAAATAATACCCCAATTTCAAATATGAAATAAGGCCCCACTACGATGAAATAATGTTCCAAAAAAAAAAAAAAATGAAATAAGGCCCCAAATTTGACAGTAAACACAAGCAGCGGGTTGCAGGGTTGGCTCTGCGAAATAAGGCCCCAATGAAATAAGTAAAAAAAAAAAAATTTAATAAGCCCCCAAAAAATTATACAGGAAACACTAACAACGATTTTTAATACAATTTGGGGTGTTATTTTCTTTTTTGGGGCCTTATTTCCTAATGAAAATTGGGGTATTATTTCATTATGAAATAATGGCCCCCAAAGAAGAAATGAAATAAGACCCCAAACGAAAAACGAAAAGGCTCCATTATTTCATTAGGAAATAAGGCCCCAAAAGAAGAAATAACACCCCAAATTTTATTAAAAATCGTTGTTATTGTTTCCTGTGTAATTTTTTGGGGCTTTATTTAATTTTTTTTGGGGCCTTGTTTCCTGGGGACTTATTTCGCGGATCCCAAATTTTATTAAAAATTGTTGTTGTTGTTTCCTGTGTAATTTTTTGGGGCCTTATTCCATATTTTTTTGGGGCCTTATTTCGCAGAGCCCTTTATTTTGTGTCTCGTCTCTCGTGGTGGTTGTATTACCAAAATGAGGAAGATCCCGCAGAAGTTGGTGGGTGGCATTTTATACTGAGAGCGGCGGAGATAGAAAGTACTAGATTAATGGCTAAACTATCATCTCGGCTCATGATGGCGAATCATTCTACTTACATAGGATGGAAACAGAAAAATGCAAATGCGTATAAATGGAGAATTGAAGGGAAGTCAAAATTGTTCGAGAGACGCCCCGTTTTGGTCGCTGATGTTCATGTGAAGGCTGTCAGTATAGGTGTTTATGAACCTGATGTACGACCATGTCTAATAAGGAACACGTACACCATTTGTAACACCATTTGTACCTACTCTTGTTCAGGAATGATCTTCAACCTCAAAATCATCCTTGTAGAGTTAAATGTTTTACGCGTATACATAAGTGTCATTGTCGACGAAAATCTGTCAATGTTATTAAGATTTAGATAAAAATTTATTCATTTTTTTATTCAGATAACTCTTGGGAAACTCTTTTTATTAGTTGACCAACAACTAACATCCTTAAGGTAGTGTGTGACGTTAGTTTTTGTTCCGGCAATTCGATCAGTATCTCACTTCTGCACACTTCTTTGATAAAGGGCAATATAATGTAGTTGCTGTTTTGAAGAAATATAAAATTACAACATGTACCCAAATTCGAAAAAATTATAATAAAATTAAGCTTAGCTCTGATAGTCTAACTGTCCTGTCAGATCGTCAGAAGAATATAGGTTAGATTAGATAAGATTATATTACTGGGTTTGCCATCTGCTACAGGGCTTGGGGGATAAAAAGATTCACCACATTTTTTTTACTGGATGGATAAACAAGTGTTGTATACATATAATCATAATTCTTCGTTTATATTTCACATGCAATACTTACTATCCACCCTTGGGTATTGCGTTTGCATATGCTAGAAAATGATACCCTAACTTCCAGTATCCACAAAGAACCCCATGCTTTCATTGGTATACAGGATAGCATTGCATTCTGCAATCCTCCATTGATATAAAACCTACTTCAACATAGGCCCTGATGTCCATTTGTGAGAATAATCATTATTCACTGAACAAATTGTTGGGTCAATTTAATTTAATTTGATCAATACTACTGAATAATCGAGGAACAGTGGCCCAGTGAGCCAATATGAACGGCGAAAATCATAATGAGTCGTGCGTCTATTAGTTCCTTTTAAATCGGGAAACATTTAGGTTCCCGAATCTACACAAATTGAACATAACTAAATCTTTTCTTTAGATTGGTAACTGAATTTTAAACTTAAATTGAGCGTTCCCACTAAAACTAATTGATGTATTGAGTGAATTGTGGTATAAAATAATGTTACGAAAAATTCAAAATTGACAACTGTAGGTATGACGGATATAGCACCCCAGTCAGTTATTACATTGTTACATTGTTTTAAGTAGTAAAACGTACCCAGACCTACCCTTTAGTGATGCAATAAATTCTGTCTCCAAAATAATTCATATTTTCCCAACAGCTGTCATGTAATTGAGAATGAAAATTTTAAATTGACACAATGGAATATAATATTCCAATCTAGTTTGCCGATGGAAAACACTTCAGTGCACAAGAGCAACTTTCACAAGCCAAGGTAAATATTTTTGTTTGAATGGTGTATAATAGTGGACTGTAAATATGCCTTCAATAATTAAACAGAGGATTTTTTTTGGATGGGAAAAAGAGCAATGCTCAGAAAAAACCCATATTATATCTTTATTGCTTGGCTGTCCGACGTCGAGTGAATAGTCAGAGAGAGGTACAGTCGTACGCGCAGTAGTACGACGATACTCTCTCTCTGTATTCGTTTACAACTACATACAAAGTTTCATATTAACAAAAACTCGTATTCCAATACGATACAGTGCCACCGAAAACGGAATGTTTTCCTTTAGGGCCGCTCTTGTCTGCTTTCCGTGCTGTTCGGTTGCTGTCGTCTTTCGCTTCAGGTTGCTGGCTGCGCTGTTCGGTAGCTGTCGTCTTTCGCTGCTGGCTGTGCTGTCCAGTGGCTGTCGTCTCTTGTGTTAGAGCTAGATAGAAAAATTAAAGTGCCTTTAAATAGAGAAACAGATTTAGATTAATTTGATCTCGGGTGGCTGGTCACATTCGACCGCTTGCTGCTGGCTGCTGGCAACGCTATCGGCTTGCTGGCTCTGGCTGGCAATGCTATCAGTTTGCTGGCGCTTGCTGGCAATGCTGTCGGTTTGCTGGCGCTTGCTGGCAATGCTATCGGTTTGCTGGCGCTTGCTGGCAATTCTGTTCGTTTGCTGGCTCTAGCTGGCAATGCTGTTCGTTTGCTGGCACTAGCTGGCAATGCTGGCGGTTTGCTGGCACTAGCTGGCAATGCTGTCGTTTGCTGGCACTAGCTGTCCATGTTACCTACCTACCTACCTACCTACCCATTCGCTAGTTACCTTACCTATTCGATGGCTACCCTTTCCCTTCGCTGGCGGATGCTGGCTGAGCTGTCATTCGCTGGCTGCAGCTGGCTAAGCTGTCATTCGCTGGCTGAAGCTGGCTAAGCTGTCTAGTTGTGATTAGCTGGCAGAGCTATTTGCTGTTAGCGGAGCTGTCTATGCTGTACGTTGCGGTCGAAGCTGTCTATGCTGTGTGTTGCTTTCGGAGCTGTCTATGCTGTGCGTTGCTGTCGAAGCTGTCTATGCTGTGCGTTGCTGTCGAAGCTGTCTATGCTGTGCGTTGCTGTTGAAGCTGTCTATGCTGTGCGTTGCTTTCGAAGCTGTCTATGCTGTGCGTTGCTGTCGAAGCTGTCTGTGCTGTGCGTTGCTGTCGAAGCTATCTATGCTGTGCGTTGCTGTCGAGGCTGTCTACGCTGTGCGTTGCTGTCGAAGCTATCTATGCTGTGCGTTGCTGTCGAAGCTATCTATGCTGTGCGTTGCTGTCGAAGCTATCTATGCTGTGCGTTGCTGTCGAGGCTGTCTATGCTGTTCGTTGCTTTCGGAGCTGTCTATTGGCAGGATACAGACCTTCTGTACCGGTCTCGCTAGCTGTCCGGTTTCAGTTTGTATTATGACGGATCGGACTAAACCGTCTTTGCTGGGAATTAGCTGGCACACTCGTCCCATAGACCATTGAGCTGGCGGAAAATTTTCGCTTTTAATCAGCACTAGCTGTCCTAATTTCAAGCTTTCCTTCTCCCTTCTCCATTTCTTTCGTTCTTGCAGCGTTACAAGATATTCTTCACGCCATCTTGTCCAAAAATGCTGTAACATCGCTTGCCGTTCTTTCCACATTTTAATCGCTTTCGTATTAGCTGGCTCCATTGTAGCTATCGGTGGTGGCAGCACTATTGGCTCGCCTACCAAGAAATGAGCTGGCGTTAACGCTTGCATGTCCGCTGGGTCATCACTTAATGGATGCAGTGGGCGTGAATTTAATATGCCCTCTATGCTGATGAGCAATGTTGAAAATTGCTCACACTCTAGCACTTGCTGTCCAACTATCCGTTTCAAATGATATTTCATCGATTTGACAGCTGCTTCGTATATACCCCCTTGGTGTGGGGCAGCTGGCACCATGAACTTCCATTCAGTTCCCTTTAGACTTAGACGATTAAATACATCATCTGCTTTCCATTCAATGAACGCTCGCTTGAGCTCTTTGGCAGCACCCACAAAGGATGTGCCGTTATCGCTGTACATTCGCTGGCACCGACCACGCCTGCTGATGAATCGTTCATAGCAGGCAAGGAAAGATATTGATGTTAAGTCTCTGACGACATCAATGTGAACCGCTTTCGTCTTGAGGCAGACGAAGATTGCCACCCAAGATTTTCTTGTGGCAAGCTGTCGACCCTCTCTGTCCAATACTTTGAGTGTAAATGGTCCCGCATAATCGACACCAGTATTTAGAAAAGTTTTTCCTGCTTGCACCCTGTCCGCTGGCAGATCAGACATTAGCTGCTGTTCGAGTCGGTAGTTATACCGTGCACAAATTACACATTTATGCAAATAATTCCTTAGCTTGCTTCGCAGCTTCGGAATCCAATATAGCTGTCGTATGAATTGCATCATTAACTGCACTCCACCGTGCTTTGTCATTCGATGCGCTTGCTCAATTAATAACCATGCCAAACGCGATCCATTAGGAATTATCGCAGGATGACGCATGTTGTACTCTCCGCTGGCTCTGTGTAGTCTCCCACCAACACGTAGGATACCTTCGCTATCGAACACGGGTCTTAAAGACTCGATTTTGCTGTCCGCTGGCAGCTGTCCATTCTCTCGAAGAGAAGAAATTTCTTTCCCATAGCTTTCCTCTTGCGCTGTTCGAATTAAATACTGCATAGCAGATACCCTTTCCTCTGCTTGCAGTGCCACCGAGGCATACTCGCCTCTTCGCTGTCTTTTCACTTTCCGCTGTACCCTTGCTGTCCGTTTGGCTTTCAAGGCATTCACAAATCGGAATACATATCCAAGGATGCTTAATGCCTTTTCCAATTTGCTGGCATATTCTGCTATCGGAACTGTCGCTTGCTGTCCTGGCATCCATATGCCAATGCTTTCCATGAATTTTGTCACTGTACATACGTGCATCTCTTCAGATGCAGCTGCTGGCTCTTTCTGCACTACTGGGCAGGCTGGCCACTCGCTTTCCCTTTTAGCTAACCAAGCTGGCCCGTGTAACCATAACTGATTGTCACACAATTCTGCTGGCATTACTCCACGACTTAACAAGTCCGCTGGATTGTCTTTCGTGCCGACGTGCCGCCATTTGGTCACATCGGTATTTGTTTGTATTGATGACACTCGATTCGCTACGTACGTCTTTAGAGTACGTGGAAGCTTCTGCATCCAATACATTGTGATCATGGAATCAGTCCATAATACATAATCCGCTTCTGTCCATTCCATAGCTGTCAATAACTCTACCAACAGTCTGCTTAGTAACTCGGCTGCCGCCAGTTCCAGACGTGGTATTGTCATGGTTTTGAGTGGTGCCACTCGTGTCTTAGCTGTCACTAGCTGGCATGTAAACTGTCCGTTCGCTTGCTCTACCCTTACATATATGGCTGCACCATACGCTGTCGTGCTGGCATCTGAAAACCCATGTATTTGGATCTTCCCCTTTCCGCTGGCACCTAACCATCTGTCGATTCGAAATCGCTCTAGCTGTCGAATCCCTTTCCAAAATGCTATCCACCTGTCCTTTATCTCGGCTGGTACTTCTTGATCCCAGTCAAGACTCAACCTCCACATATCCTGTATTAGGATTTTCCCTAACACCGTTACTGGTGCTACATACCCATTTGGGTCGTATAACTGAGCCACACAACTCAGTATCTTTCGCTTGCAGATCTCTCCAGCTATCTCTGGTGTCTTGACTACAAATGTGAATTGATCGGTGTCAATCAACCACTGCAGTCCTAAGACAGTTGCTCGCTCTTCCTCTTCGAAAATCATTGTTTTTTCGCTGTCCGAGCTGAACTTGTTCGCTAGCCATACGCTGTTCGATTTCCACTTTCGTAATTCAAAACCCGCTGTCCTTAGAACACTGTCCACTTCGCTGGCTGTTTTAAATGCTTGCTGTTCGCTGTCGCTACCTGATACACAGTCATCCATGTATAGGTCATTAGCTATCACTTTCGCTGCATTCGGAAATGCTTCGCTGGCATCCCTGGCACACTGTATGACGGCTCGTACAGCATTATGCGCTGACGATGTCATACCATAGGTAACTACTGTCAACCAGTATTCCTGTAGCTTTTCCTTTGGCGACTCACGCCAGAATATTCTTTGCAGATCCCATTGATGGGCTGCCACTCGCACTTGCCGAAACATCATCTTGATGTCGGCGCTGAACGCTATCCGATGCCTTCTAAAGCGCATCACGATCTCTGGCAGATCTCGCTGTAGCTTTTCCCCTAGCTGTTGCACTTCGTTGAGTGAGATTCCATTGTCCGTTTGACAACTGAAATCAAAAACCACTCGAAACTTTTTAGTAACGCAATGATGCGGAACATAGTATGCTGGCTCGCTGGCTCTCGGCTGTCGATTCACTTTCGTCATATGTCCGTAGGACTCATACTCTCGCATGAAATCTACGTACTTCTCCTTTAATTCAGGATCCTTTTCCAGCTTTCGCTCGAGATACATAAATCTCCTTAATGCTATCTCTCTTGAGCTTCCAATTTCGCTGGCAGTTGGTTTCAGTGGGATCGTAACCACAAACCGTCCCTCTCTATCACGTTTAGCTGTACGCATGAAATTGTCTTCAACTTCTTGCTCCTCTCTTGTTCTGGTAGGATGAGAACCGACCTGGTCCATTTCCCAGAGTCGTCTCACCATGCTGTCCAGGCTGTCCATGTCACTGCATCTCGCAACTGACAACACTTTCCCAGTTTCACTATCCAGGTTCATTGGGTGTGAACCAAAAATTACTGTCCCAAAGGCAGTATCTATCAATGCTGTATCCCCTATTCGTCTTGGTATTGAGCTGGCTAATATTCTTGCGAAGAATTTGACACCTAAGAGTATTTCAAATGGAGCTCTCTTCCAGTAATCTGGATCCGCTAATGGAACTTTAAATGTTCCCGCTATCGGCTGTACGTTTGCTTGCGGAGTGTATACTGTCCAGCTGGCTTCTTTTGGTAAAATCCAAAACTCATCTTCTACGTATGCGTTGGAATCGAACCAAGGCATGACGCATACTGTCGCTTGCTTTCGTAATGTGATGGGATTTCCATCTATCCCTATCACCCTTTTCGCTGTCGAAGCTGTCGGAATGTGAATTGCTTGTACAACGCTGTCTAACATAAGATTTGGCTGTGCCCCCGAATCCAGAAGTGCTCGCACTGGATTGGAAAGGATACCACCTGAGCGTATTCTTACGGTCACGGTTGGCATCAATGCTGCTGTCGGTTTAGCTATAGACTGACGAGAGGAATTAAAGACGTTCAAGTAAGTAGTGAACAAATTTGTATTGTTTTTATTCTTTCTGAATTCATTTTTAATTACAGCTGATAATTTGCTGTCGTCATTTGTAGCTGGCTGGCTGGCTCGATTGTTAGCTGGCTGGCTGGCTCTTCTATTTGCTGGCTGGCTGGCTTTTCTGTTGGCTGGCTGGCTGGCTTTTCTGTCGGCTGGCTGGCTGGCTATTTTTTGTTTCTTGTTGGCAGGCTCTTCCAGTCAATCTTGGTGTGGTCTTCGCTTGACCCTGATTGTTTCAGCCATCATGGCGCTAGCTGGCTGGTCTCGGGCTGGGCACAAGCTGCTGTTGTGCATCTGCTCACCAGGGCAGCGTGGACAACCACTCTGGTAGCATTGGCGCACTCCATGCCCCACCTTCAGGCAGTTCTCGCAAATGCCCCTTGACCGAACGAATTCTTTCCTTGTCCTCAAATTCAATTCGAGGAATTGTGGGCAGCTGTACAATTGGTGCTCCTCATTGCACACCTCGCATCGATGGCGGCGAGGTACTGCACCTGTGCTGGCTCTGGTTGCTGGCCGTACTACTACGCTGGCTATTCGTGCTGGCTGTGGTGGTCGCTGGATTGCTGTCCCTTGGCGGTGACCGGCTCGCTCGCTTTGAAACTTGCTGAACCGCACCTCTGGCCGAGCTGTCCGGGAGCTGCTGGCTGCTTCTGCTGTCCTTGTACGCTGGCTGCGCGTCTGGTGGCTGCTTGCCGCCGCTTGCTTTTCCAAAAAGTCCAAAATCTCCTTGACAGTCGGAGTCTCGGACTGACGCTGTAGCTCCCACTGCTTAGCTGTCTCGCTGTCCAAGCGTTCGTGTAACATGTGTACAACGAACATATCCCAATGCTCAACTGGGATCCCTTGCGCTTTCAGCTGGCGTAACGTCTCGTGTGTGACGTTGGACATCTCCTGTAGATCGTCCGCTTTCGGGTTCGCTGGCAGTGCTGGCAGGCTGGTGAAGTGTCGCAAGAGCTCGCGACAGATGGAATACTTTTTGTCGTAAAGCTGGTTCAGCCGGTTCCAAGCCTCGATATAGTTCTCATCTGTGAGCTGCCACTCACCCATTGCGCTGGCTGCCCTTCCTGTGAGCGACTTGCGCAGGAAGGAGAATTTATAGGCAGGCGATACCCGCTCATTGTTGTGGATGGCGGCCACGAAACGGTCACGGAATCCCTGCCATTTCGTGAGAGAGCCATCGAACTCCCCCCACGAGTTCCTCACGTCCTGCAGCTGGACTGGCATCTCCAACTGGACGGCTATTGGTGCTGGCTGAGTAGCTGTCGTCTCGCTGGCTTCGCTGGCTCGCTGTTCGGCTGCCTCCTGCCTCCGCAGAGTGTCTAGTCGGCGCCGTAGTATTGTTTTGGTATTGCAGTAAAGCGATTCTGCTTTTACCCTCTCAATTTCGAGTCTGGCTGTCCTTTCGCTGGCTGTACCCTCTAAGATACGGGTATGAAGCTGTCCAAAAGCTGTCCAGGCTTCCTCTAGTAGTTCGAGGCGAACCACTATCCCTGCCCTGTCGTCTATGGAGAATTCAACATCCTCCATATAGCTGGCAATTCTTTGAATGGCATTTATTGCCGCTGTGTGAGCTGGCTCGCTGGCTGTTGTTCTGCAAAGATAATATAATGCAAACAAATAAATATAATGAGATGGTTAGGATTGATTGGCAATGTCTGCCAGCTGGCATAGCTGTCGATAGCTGGCGGAGCTGTATGAATATTGCTGTCCGTGGCAAACGAGCGTGAAAAACCTATACCCTTTCCTCGCTATCTCTTGCTGTCCTATTCGCTATTCCTTTGCTGTCCTATTGGCTGTCCGTGACAAAGAGCATGATACTTTCCTGAATTTATTTTCTAAATTCATATTGCTGTCCAAGCTGTCAGCTGTCGCTATCACTGTCCGCCTGCAGGCTAGCTTTCCTATTTTAATTTTCGCTTGCCCTCGAATTATAATTCGGTATGCTGTCTGAGCTGTATGCTACCTAACTTGACATGCGCATGTCAGAAAAAACTAAAGCTGGCCCTTGTGTCTGGATGATACACAGATCACAGAAAATTCGCTTGCCCTTGTGTCTGGATTATACACAGATCACAGAAAGATTGCTGTCTCACTTTCCACATCACTATTCCTCGCTTTCCTTACACTTTCCTTTCACTTTCCTTTCACTTTCCTTCCACTTTCCTTGGCATGTTCTAAAAAGAATCCTGCCCGCTATCACACCCTATCCACCCTTTCCACCTACCTATGCCGGCATAAATAAACAATAAACAATTCCTACCTTTCAGAGAACAAACACTTCCTGCCTATCACCAAAAATGCAAACGCATTACCCCTAGGTCCGTGCTGTTGAATAATCAACCCAGAAAAAATCTGTTCTCGCGACGGAGAAACACGAACTAGGGAATCACAAACAATAACAAAAAAGGAAAAACACAAAACAATAACAAAAAGGAAAAACACTCGCTTGCCACTGCTCTTATTGTCACTTTACACTTTTCTTTAGCTGTCCGCTGGCTGGAAATTATAAATTATTATTTGTAGCTGGCACTTACTTTTTATTATTTCTATTCATATTGAATAGTAATTGTTTTGTTTCGCTGTTTGGAATTAATCAAATAAGTTTTCGCGCACACGGAATTTTTTGGTTTATTCGCTACAACTCGTCAACTGGTAATGAGTCGTGTGCGTCATCGTGTGTCTACTTATTGCTGTTTGAGGGATAAAGAAAAAATCGCTTACCGCTGTATGTATGCTTTCGTTAGCTGGCTGAATACCTGTTTGCTATTCCGCTCTCTCGCTGTACGCTTGTGTGTGGGTATGCTGGCTGCTGTATTGTTGGGCGTTGGCTCGCCTGTTGCTGGCACTGATAGAAGCCGCCTGAAACGGCTGCTATTTTTTATGTATGCAGTTTTTTGCTGTGCGCAATTTTATTGCGTCTTTGCACTTTCCTGTGTATTTTCGTATACTTTTGCTTGCACTTATTTTGGGTATATTTTATTACCCTTTTTTGCTGGCACTATGGATTTTTTAGGTTACGCTATTCGAGATTTATTGCTGGCACTGGTTTGGGTTTTATTGCTGGCACTAAACAGGGTTTTTACACTTTCGTATGCTGGCACTTTTATTAGGTTTTTACACTTTCGTACGCTGGCACTGAATAGGGTTTTTACACTTTCGTACGCTGGCACTTTTATTAGGCTTTACCGCTTTCCGCTTTCCGACCCGCTGGCGCTAATACTTTCCGGTGGTTTTTTCCACGCTATCCATGGGTCGCTGGCTCAGAAATATCTGGCTCGACGTGGACCAAAATGTATAATAGTGGACTGTAAATATGCCTTCAATAATTAAACAGAGGATTTTTTTTGGATGGGAAAAAGAGCAATGCTCAGAAAAAACCCATATTATATCTTTATTGCTTGGCTGTCCGACGTCGAGTGAATAGTCAGAGAGAGGTACAGTCGTACGCGCAGTAGTACGACGATACTCTCTCTCTGTATTCGTTTACAACTACATACAAAGTTTCATATTAACAAAAACTCGTATTCCAATACGATACAAATGGAATTAAAATTTTAAGCTTAAATGAAATTGCATTTGCAATACCAATATCTATACTCACTTGAGCCCATCTGGATACAAGACAATAATAAATTAAAATTCCAAAACTGCTTATGGATGCAAAAGATATATGCATAATTGATGGGTACACACAAAAGGGATGACCTCTCGAAAAACACTCAATTGCATCTTTTATTTGTTTATTGGCCTAAGGAAGTAAGTTTGGGAAAGTTCAATCTGGTTCGCATTAATGAAGTAAAAATATACACCTAGGTACTACTTCATCGATTTCGAAGTGCATCGAAGAATAGATTAAATGTTCAGATATGAAACTTACAATCTATAAAGTTTTCCTGTTTACCTATGCGCTGTATGTAGGAAGGCAAAGAACATAGCATTGCAGGATGGACGTAAGCTTTTATTTATGTTTGGAAGGATTTCATCGAAGGGTTAAGAATGCAAAATATTATACCAATAATTGTGGATAATTTATGGTTAAAGTTTGAAAAGCATACAATTTATACAAAGAGTGTTTACATGGAGCTGTCTACAGTATGGCTGGAAAGATAAAATTGGTTTGGGATCATTATTGTTATGAAGTTAAAATTTGTTTTATTAGGAAGTAGTGTATAATAGAAAAAGTTCTCAACTACACGTCAAAGTATTTTTCATCGATATGTCGTTCGCAACTATTGTGTTATAGCAACAACCAGAGCCTACAAGATGCTACAGTCGACATTGATTCTGAATGATCTGAATTTGTAGATCCAGAGTTCAGATTAAGATATGCTCCACTATCGATACTACCCTATGTAGTACCGTGTCGACAGATCTGCACGTCATGTGTCTTGTCTCAACCCCTTGTTAGGCTGGTGCGTTGTTGTTCATATGCTCCACGTACATATATAAACAATTGTGCTATAGACTGTATTATCTGTAAGGTTTGTTGTTGGATGTTCTCACCCACACTCCATAAATATGAATATGAGCTGCAATGAACATCACCGCAAAATCTTTCTCTCAAACCATCCCAAAAGGATTTTACCCGCTTTTGTAAGAGTTCACGAAATAAATATGAGGAATATATGAGGAACTCATTCTTATCGACTGTCATTATTACTTACTTACTTCAGTGACGCTACAGTCCTGGCTGGAGCAGGGCCTCAACCAACACGCTGTATAGTTAGCCCTATTTTTGGCAAACCGCCCACAGTTGCGTACTCCGATTTGGCTGATGTCCTCTCTTCCACTTGTGCGCTCCACTTCTACTGCGTTGTCCCTCCGCTTTGCTTTGCTATAGAAGTTATAGAGCAAGACTGGGATTATGAGGGTCATATATAAATAGTGTTTCTTGACAAGGCTTTACTATAGTCTAGAAGGAAACAGCGGTTGGCAAGTGTAGCTCTTCGTTTGATTTCTGCTGTGCTGCCATTTATCACAGTTTATAGCGGAGCAGAGGTAGACAAAGATTTCAAATTTGTAGCTTCTATCGTGACGTTCTGCCAAATTCGTCGATTTTGTGTGTCCCTGTGTGTATTCATATTCATTCACCACTTAACCCATTTTTGCCGCTTCTATACTAATACTTGCAAGCGCTCCAGTGACAGCTCGCTGTGTTCTACCAATTATGTCAATGTCATCAACGTATGCAAGTAGTTGCACATACTTTTGGAAAACTGTGCCTCTGATGTTGGCATGCAAGTTTTGCACAATTTTCTCAAGTATGATGTTGAAAAATTCACATCACCTTGTCGAAATTAATTTAATTTTTTCCGACCTTTATGGAGCACGGAGCGACAGGGATGTCAAAACTACATGGCTCTGTACAGCTCATTTATAAATGTTGTCATATGTGGCTTTAAAATCGATAAATAGATGGTGAGTATATGGATTTGGACTTCTTCAGTTTTCTCCAGAATCTTCCGTAAGTAAATACAGGGTGGCGCAGAATGAGCTATATGGTTTAAATGGTTTATAACTTTTTTATTTATGCGATTATTATAACTTTTTTTTTTAAATCTATATAAAAATATATAAAAATGGTGGCAGAAATGTATAGTAATTCATCAATTGAGAACGGCTGGACCGATTTGGCTCAAATTTCTTTTCACTGTTCGTAATTGCCAGAAGAAGGTTCTTCTAAAAGAAAATTTTGGGAAAACCCTCTGGAAAAGTCGGGAAACCGGAAAAATGGAAATTTGAGAACAACTGGGCTGATTTGGCTCAAATTTGTTTTCGGTTGTTCGTAATTGCCAGGAGAAAGTTTTAACGAAAGAAAATTTTGGGAAAACCTCCGGAAAAGTCGGGAAATTGGAAAAATCGAAAATTGATTTTTTGTGTGTAATTGTTCTGAAATGGCTTTTCGAATGGAAAAATATAAAATTCTTAGTGGAAAACTCGGAAAATTTTAATTTGTTTAGACGAAAATTTGTCATTTTCTTTGATCCTGGCAACAATTTGGCCAAGATCTCAAAATGCATTGGCTGTTGCATCATCTGGCATTGCTGCCACATTGTTGGAAGGCGGTCGAATTGCACATTCCGCTTTGAAGCTGCCGATGAATCTTCTCACGGTTGACAAGCCAATATGCACAATGACCAAGAATTCGGCGAAAGCGAAATTGATGCGAGAATGCAAAATCATCATTTGGGATGAATGCACGATGGCGCATAAACGAGCTTTGGAGGCAGTTGACCGAACTATGAAGGATTTACGAGGTGATTCGAGACGATTTGGTGGGGCTATGATATTGCTCTCAGGAGATTTTCGTCAAACGCTTCCCGTCATCCCGAAATCAACTGCTGCCGATGAACTTAATGCATTCCTGAAATCGTCGTCTTTGTGGCGGCATGTCAAGAAGTTTAAATTGACCACGAACATGAGAGTCGCATTGCAGAATGACCCATCTGCTGAATTCTAGAGACAACTGCTGGTGCTTGGCAATGGCCAAATTCCCGTTGATGTTTGGACTGGATTGATATCGTTCCCGGCAAATTTTTGCGAGTTCTCATCGTCGAAGGAGGAACTCAAAGTGTTTCCCGGCATTGCACAAAATTATAAAAATCTCGATTGGATTAGTGAACGGGCAATACTAGCAGCGAAGAATAAGGACGTCGATAGCTTTTTTCAAAGTCAAATCGCTGTCTATCCGACGGAATTTTTGAACTGGCTGGATGTGCCAGGACCTCCACCGCATAATTTACAGGTGAAGGTGGGATCGATCATAATGATGTTGCGGAATCTGAATCATCCGAAATTGTGCAACGTTACGCGGTTGTCCGTCAAGAAACTGATGAACAAGGTGATTCAAGCGACGATCATCAAGGACAAATTCAAAGTAGAGGAAGTCATTATCGCACGAATTCCGATTATTCCAACTGATCTTCCATTCCAATTCAAGCGGTTTCAGTTCCCCATTCGATTGGCTTTTGCGATGACAATCCATAAATCGCAAGGCCAATCGTTGGAAGTCTGTGGGATTAATCTCGAATTTCCCTTTTTTTCGCACGGTCAGCTGTACGCTGCCTGTTCGCGTGTTGGCAAACCGTCTTCATTGTGTTTTTTTTGCACCGGAAAACAAATCGAAAAACATTGTTGATCACATCGCTCTCTACTAATTTCGATTCCATTCAAACAAATCACATTGAAATTTGAACTATTTGGGTTTTATTATCACTCTGGAGTTTATCTGAAGGCGTTAAATTGGGGCGAGACGAAGTTCGCCGGGTCCGCTAGTACAGTATATTATTGGGGAATTTTTTTGCAATTAGCTTTGAAAAATGATATCCTGTAAGTGATCTCCATTTTCTGCCGTTATAGTCCAAGTTGTGTCGAACGCCTCCTTGTTGATGTTGATGGACTATGCTGCACGCTCTCCCTTACAAAGTAGGTACGCCAAGTTCTTTGCTTAAGAAGGTTAAATGTTAAAAAAAAATTGGTAGGTTCACTAGTCAAGTTTTCAAATTCTAATATATTGCATAATATAATGAAGTTATAAACGAAAAACTTGCCAAGTAAACCTACCAATTTTTTTTAACATTTAACCTTCTTAAGCTAAGAACTTGGCGTACCTACTTTTAGATCTTATTACTTTTCGTGGCTAACTATTTGCGCACCTAATTTTTGGTGCTCTTTGTATATATAAGAGAACTTGGCTCTTTTTTTACATTTATGTTTTTGGTCTGATTTCACGACTTTTTGCGAAGTTTTTTTTTATCAGATTTCACAAACGTTGAAACGTTTTCGCTTTTTAATATGTCAATTGACACTGACTACCATCACTTTGGCTTTCTTTTTTATTAACTATTCATTAAAATGATATTCAGCAGGTAGATTAACTTCTATTTTAACAATTTTAATTTTTTGATATTTCTCCTTTTGTACAATGCAGTTCCTACCGCTATACCAAATTTCAACATTCTACGGCAGTCAGAAGTGGCTCAAATAAAAAAAACTGATTTTAAAAAGTGGGCGGATACCACGCCTCCTGAATGGAGAATATAATTTTTTTTTTCTTTTTGTACACTGCAAATTCTACCGCTGAATTTCAACATTCTACGGCAACTGGAAGTGGTCCAAAGAAATAATAACCAATTTTCAAAAGTGGGCGTATACCACGCCTCCTGAATGGAAAATCTCAAATTTTGGACTTTTCCCAGTATATGCATCATAGGATCTAGGATTATGCCAAATTTCACGATTCTAGGATGGCCGGTAGTGCTTCATAATTTTGATGATCATCATCTAAGTGAGTGAGTGAGTGAGTGAGTCAGTTACGGTTTTTGCGATTTTTGAAGTCCTGTATGTTGAGAACCACTAATGCTATAGAGATGAAATTTGGTGAGGTGGACCTAATGAGCTAGGTAAATGTTTTAAGTTTGAAGTTTCTGGCTTAATTGGTTCCGAAGTTAGAGGGGGGTCGAAAACAGCCTGAGTTTGTTCCTGTAAAAAGGGAGAACTTGGCTGGGGCACTACCGTGCCCTTTGATTCATAATTAATTCCCAAATCTTCTTCACAAAATGCTGAAAAAACAAAGAAAAAATAATAATTAAAAAAGATATAAAGAATTCAAACCATATAGCTCATTCTGCTCCACCCTTATTTGGTTGGCTGTGGACTTACCGGGAATAAACCCAGACTGGTAGGAACCATAATCAGTTCATTGACGAATGGTTTCAGGCGTTCACACAATGCAGCAGAAAGGATCTAATATGCAATGCTGACTGATGCCTCTATTGGAGCAGTTTATCATTAGGGGCTATTCACATACAGGTAAAATAGAGATGTCTGACTTCATCTCACCATCTTTACGTGGGTCTCCCCAGAGGTCTTCCTTCCTGAGGGCAGGGGTTACAGTTGAAAATGTTTGTCATAGTTCTTCTTTAGTATTGGATCTGTAATCGAAATTTTTTTGATATTTGAAAAAAATTGACGAAAGACTCTGAAATAACAGAACAGAAGGATACAAACTTCTTAATACCTTCCCAAGAACAGGCGCTCAATTTTCCTGTAGTGGGTTATCAAAAAATCTGAAATGAAAAAAAAAGTAGGTAGTTTTGCAGACTCATACAAAAATGTGTAAAGTTCTCAACCTCTCAAATGTCGACTAATTTTTCAATTTAAATTTCAATTCCAATCGATATGATTTACAAAATATGTTCCCGCCTGATGTAAGGCCATTATTTATCATCAACATTACTACCACGTGCACAACAGATAGATATAGTTTAGAAAATCAATCAACCTCCCGCAAAAACAACCCCGGCAAACCTTCCCTCGATGACCAGAAGCATAATCAATTCAATCAGTCAGAATCCCTCAAATCACAAACAATTTTGGTGAAGTGCTCTCTCTGCTCCATCAAAATGGCATGTCAGCTGTCCGAAAGCCATCACTTGACGTCGACACGATATCCATCCATCGCATCGGTCTGCCTATATTTCCATCCAAATTCATGCGCTTAGATGACGTCTGTCATCGTTGACGGCTTGCTATTGCTGGTTCTGTACTCTCCCAAATGGCAATGAATAAATTAACTCAAAACCAAAAATGAATTTGAATAAACAATTAGTCCGAAATTGTCCTGTTCCTGTCCCAGGATCAAAATTATCAATGTTCGTATGTACACAATATGTATGTCATGGTAATAAATCGCATCTGATCAGAGACAGACGTATATAGAGAGCGAGAGGTACCATCATCGCTGTATCAGCAGTCAACAGAGAACGACCCGCAGTAGAAGCCATAACGAAATTCTGTCCAGGGATGTGCTCTGGATGCTACTGTTTAACAAGCCAATCAATCACATAGATTCTCTGCGTCTGGAGAATACAAAGTTCACAACAAATTCAATTGGGTTTACCATCCCATTAACATGGAATTTATTATTGCGGTCCACCAGTCGATATTTTGTGTATTCCAATTTAATTGAGGGGAGGTAGAAAGGACTTTCTCTTTTTGAGAACTGGAAATTAGTTTATTTAAATTTTAACAAAAATTGCCAAATATCGCTACCCTTAAGCAATGATAATGAAGACTTTGGCAATGGTTATAAATTGAGGAAGAAGTACACGTATCAAATATTAAGTCCATTACAACAATTGCTATCATAATGGGTTTAGGTCCTGAAAAGAAGATACGACTAGGACTGGTTTTTATTCCCATTGTGCTCGGCGACTTTGTGTGTTGTCGGACAAACATTTTCTTGACGATGACAAAAGATTGCAGGCACACACCCTCTCACACTTATAGATCTACCGACTTAAATTTTATTTTGCTGAAAATTGCTATCCTTCCGTTTTGATGGCACTGGCTATCCTAGTGTATATATAGTGGGTATGTTTCTCTTTCCATGCGGAAAGGATATAATCCGTTTTAAGTTTGATATCGCATTTTATGTGCGGGCGTGCTGGCGTAGATACTGACAAATCCTACTGCAGACCCGCCACCGAAATGCAAGAAAGCTGTATACGAACTGACAATGTCTTAAAGATGGACCATAGTAGGATTTCACATATTGCACAAAATATTGTGCAGCATCCTTGAAAATTGTCCATGCTATCGTTCGTCTCTGTTTGGTGTTTCTTTTTTATCGTCATCGTCGTCGTTTTCTATGAAAGGGATTACTGGCGTTATCCTAAACTGTTATTATCTGAACGGTGCCCTGATTCCGGCACGTTAAGCCAAGGATGTTCATCCCCATGTTACGAAACAAGCAAACTATAACAGTTATATTGTGGTACTACCCCGTTCAAAAGAAAGATGAAAGCGGTTGCAGTTAAGCCCTTTGCCAACTGGAAAAATGGTTGGAGAAGGACGAACGTTTGCACTCCAATTTGGCGGTGAAATAAATAGGAAAGAAATTTCAAATGAAGAGTGAACTTCTCATTCACTATTGTTGGCCAACAAATGTATGTTTATGTAGAATCGGGATAGGGTGGGTTCATTCATTGAAATGAAACACGGTCAAATATAAAAAAGAAAAACATCAAGGTGGAATTTTATTGATGTTAAAGTTTAAACTAATATTCACTTCACTTTGCCATTACATTTGTAACGCCACCGGAGACCCCATAAAGTATATACATATATTATTCTGAATCAGGATCACATTTTGAATTAATTTAGCAATGTTTGTCTGTCGAGACACGATTAGGAGATGAGCAGTGCGGTTTTCGTCTCGGCAGAAGCACAACCGACCAGTTATTCACTCTCAGAATGGTGCTTGAGAAGGCTTGGGAGTATGCTACACCTGTTTACGCATGCTTCGTAGATTTGGAGAAAGCATACGACCGAGTCCCTCGAGGTAAACTCTGGAGTGTATTGCAGGAGTATGGAATTGACGGTTCTCTCTTGAGAGCTATTCAATCTCTTTACACAAACTGTAAAAGCAGTGTTCGGATAAACGGCGTTAAATCAATACCTTTCACCGTGGGCGTTGGACTTCGCCAGGGGTGCGTCTTGTCTCCTCTCCTTTTCATTACTTATATGGACTGGATGTTACAGCGCAGTCTTGGCGAAGAATGTTTCGAATTGGGAGATCTAAGGATAAGTCATTTGCTCTTCGCTGACGACTTGGTCATCCTTGGGTCCTCTCAGACTGAACTTCAGCGCGCACTCGATCGGTTTATAGCCGTTTGTGTTGAAGCTGAGATGAAGGTAAACGTGAACAAATCTGAAGTACTGGTCGTCTCCAGAACGCCTGTTCAATGCACTCTGCATGTTAGTGGAGTCCCATTGAAACAGGTGGAGAAGTTTAAGTATCTCGGGGTCTTATTCACGAGTGATGGAAGGAGCAATGCTGAGTTTTCCTGTAGGATTGGTCATTCTGTTATCAGGAGGACTGAACTTAGTGTCAAAGCTAAGTTGTCAGTCTTTAATTCGGTATTTGTTCCAACTCTTACCTATGGTCATGAAGTTTGGGTAATGACCGAAAGAATAAGATCGCGGTTACAAGCTTCCGAAATGAGATTTCTCCGTTGTATAGCTGGTGTGATCCGTAGAGATCGCATTAGAAATACCAGAATACGTGAGGAACTTAATGTCGAGCAGCTACTTTTCCGGACAGAGCGGTCCATGCTTCGGTGGTTTGGTCATGTTAAACGCATGTCCCCGACCAGGATCCCACGACGTGTTATGGAATCCGTACCATCGGGCAGGCGTCCTCTAGGTAGACCCAGGATGAGATGGTTAGATCAAATTCATAATCTCTCCTCTACCCGTATGGGGATTGCCCTTGATGTTTTGGAGTCGATGGCGGAAGATCGAGAGAAGTGGAGGGTCCACTTGAGCAACCTACACCAGCGACCCACTTAATGGATAAGCGGGCCGGGCCATTGAAAATGTATGACATGTATGTATGTATGTATGTCTGTTGAGAACACGATAGAGTTTTGTGAGAGGACTTCTTTGTATCGTCGTCAGTTAGGTATTGAAACACATTAACTCACATGCCAATCATTTTGCTTGAATTATTATGCAGTGGCGGGCATCAAGGCATCGGCCAGGCCGATGATAACACTTCCACTTGTTTTTTAAAAGACTGAGAGAAGGCCCACAGATTGTCTGCTATGATGGAATAGATTGTGCAAATTATCATTTGAATAGTATTTTGGGGGGTGGTATTAGTTTTCTTAACAGACGACATAATAAGCAATAAACTATAAGATAAAAAAATGTCAACTGGTGTAATAAGGGCGACAAACAATTTTATATCTATATGTGGCGGGGGTTTTAGACTCGCCAGTAATTACGCGTTGGCAACTCCGCTCACATCAAGTGACAGTGACAGCTCAGCTGGGTGATAGAAGACGCCTGCCCCCAGCCAATCAGAATCGTCCACGTCGACGTTGCCAACGCGTAATTGCTGGCGAGTCTAAAACCCCCGCCACATATATATATAAAAGAAAGTGTCCGAAGTGCGATGTAATCCCATAACTCGAGATTGGCCGAACCGATTTTGAGGATTTATACTTTGTTGGAAAGGTATTTTCTCAGTACGGGTTTTAGAAAAAATAAAAATTGGACAAAGGGGCATGGCACCTCCCATACAAAAAAAACATTCAAAATCTTATATCTCAAAAGCCACTGAATCGATTGAGTTCCAATTTACATACAATCTTAGGTATCGGCCCAGGAGTATTCCTGTGAAGATTGGTCAAAATTGGACAAAGGGGCGTGGCACCTCCCATACAAAAAAAAACATTCAAAATCTTATATCTCGAAAATCGTGCAATCAATTGAGTTGAAACTTACAGACAATCTTAGGTATTATTTCAGAAGTGCTCCTGTGAAGATTGGTCAAAATTGGACAAAGGGGAGTGGCACAGCCCATACATAAAAAACATTCAAAATCTTTTATCTACAAAACCGCCGAACCGATTGAGGTCAAATTTACAGACAATTTTAGGTATTGGCCCAGGAGTGCTTCTCTGAAGATTGGTCAACATTAGACAAAGGGGCGTGGCACCTCCCATACAAAACAAATTTTCTATGGGGTGAAAATCGATGACGTTGTAACTCGATAACTGCTGGCTGGGGCGATTCTCATGATTCTTTTTTTGTTTTGTTCGCATTGCTGTATTTCAGGTTTAAGCAGAAATAAAATTCCAGAAAATCGATTTATTCTCATTTTTCGCATTTTACGATAGAACATTATTATCTCAGACCTAAGCAATACAACTTATGTGCACGGGCAAAGCCGGGCGGGTACAGTTATATTATATTACCTATATAAAAACGTTGGTGCGTATGTAAGTCCGATAATGGCCGCTGAACCACTGAAGCTATCCGCCTTCATTCCTATTAAAAAAAAATAATTGAACAAAAATATCAAAATAAATCTTGAAATATTTAAAATAACTATTTTAGGCAGGACAACGTTTGCCGGGTCAGCTAGTAATTTTATAAAACCGAGGTTTTAGAAACGAATCTTACAAAAAATGAAAAAGTAACTCCACTAATGGCTCTTAAAAAAAATAGAACAAAATGTATAACAAAAGAAAAAATGTGCACGACTGGGTCGCACGAAACTTTCTTGTTTATTGCGAATCTCGCAGAATCTCAGATTCATTTCAGCAAATTTTACATACAAAATATACCTACTCAAGATGTATTCAGGTTTAGTAACTGAACCCTTGTTAATTAAAAACGTAATACATACTACATAAACATACGTATTAACTGCAAATCTTTATGACTTTCAAATTTCATCCCGAACTGACACTTGAAGGGGGACAGTAGGCCATGAATTTCGAATATGCCACTGAAGTTTTGGGCTTTGCAGAAATATACCGGGTGTGAATACAGATCGGGATTTGGGTCATCGAGTTTTCTGAGAAAAACTAAGTACGTGATATTGTTTAGAATGCTTATGTTGTCTTAAATATGTATTTTGATCAAAATCGTTAGAGCGGGTTTTTGTAAAATTATGCTGACAAATGTTACAATTTTGGATTCGAAAAGCACTGTTATTAAATAGTTTTGCTAAAAACTGAGTATGACGTATTCATCAAGATATAAATATTACCTAGCAGTTATATTTTCATCCAAATCGAAAATGGGATTTTTGAGATATTAGCAGTTGTTAAAGTACAATTTTTAGCGTTTGTGGTGGAAATCGAAGGACGCATTCATGGTTCAAAAAACACTGTTTTGCAACTGTTTAGTTCAAAACTGAGCAAATGGTATTGCTATGGATTTAAGCATTACCTGACAGTTACATTTTTATCATAATCGAAAATGGCGTTTTTGAGATATGAACTGTTTTTTAAATCAAAGGACGCAGTCTTTTTAGAGAAAACCTGAGTTTGATATCAAGTTAAAAATGACAATAGTACCTTAAAAATAAGTTTTTTTTAAATCGTGTTTACCGTTTTCGAGAAAAAGCCAATTTTCAAAACTCCCGTTGCTGGACTTTTTAGCGAAAAACTGGGTATGCAGTCATGTTAAGCTTGCCTACATTAATTAAACTGTCAATTTTAGTTCAAATCGTTAGAGCCGTTTTTGAAAAAATCAAATGATTCAAAAAGAATTCACCCATATTTCTCCAAATTACATCTTTGAAAGCTTTCGAGCCCTTTTCCCTGAGTGTGGACCAACAAGAATGTTCTCTGCGAATTCATCTAGATAGTGATCAGATTTTGCTTGGTCATCCCCTTCAGCTTCTATTCTTTGACCCGCTGCTTCTAAGATCTTGAAGTACATAGGGTGAATATAACGTTTGTTGACCTGCTTCAAGAAATCTGAAAACTGCAGATGTCCCCGGTCAAGCACCTGGTGCGAAACTACACTCATAGGTGTAAATTCGCACCTGGTGCGAAACTACACATATCAAGTAAATTCGCACCCTGTGCATTTCCCGAGGTTTTCGATCTCTAGGTGCTAAAGAACGAGTTTCCACACAGTTGCGAAATTACCTAGGCTGATATAAGTGTGAATAAATCAAATAAAATAAATAGCTAGTTGATGCTATAGCTACAGCCCCATATAAGCATCGTCAAGGCCTAGCTTCTCAGCAAACATTCGCTTGTGCGAATTTTTATTTGATGGGGCGAATGGTACGACGCTAGCAGTCCTTCTAATCTAATCTTCTCACAATGTATAACGCACACAAGTAAAATAATAATTGTAGATACCAACAAAATTGTACCATCTCAAGTTTAACCCTCCTAATATCACCGTAAAATATATTCGAAAAACTATCCAACATCTAATGAATTCACTTCTAAGATACTGAAAAACTATGCGTTCCCTCAGATTTTTTATATCTTCGTTCGGGTTGAACATCCTCGCAATCTGCCAATCTTGTTGAACAGATCCCCAACTTTAGTCGAACATATGAAAAAATCCCCACATTCTCGTAAAGTCCTTCATGGGAAATGTGTGCACAGCTGCGCCCCACTTTCCATAACGCGTGCAGCTACCATCATCTGGAAGTACTTGAAATCCATAATTCGCTGGATTCCACTTCTCCGGATGGTGAGAAATACCCATGAACTCAGCATACTGCATACGTTGCATATGCAAATTCCTTGCAATCCCCAATTGTTCTGGGCTCGCTCTAACATGCACTCCAGTTCAGCGTTCCCCATTCGACGAAAATCCTTATGCATTATTGCTTCATCGTGAGTATGTCTTGCATGGTAACTACTCGTACGCGTTCAAATAATAACACGCGTTACAAATCCTCATCACTCCACTCTGCTCTGAGACACATGGAGAGAAAAGAATTAGGAATTCCTCTCATCCAAGGATATTTTTTGAAAATTCTTTGACGATTTCATATCCCTTGTGTTTGATAAGTCATATTAAACAATTGACAGGGCGTCCCTGGGTCTCCTTTCACAATTAATCTCGACCAGGAAACACTGCATATGGCCCACACAAACACAATACACCATCATGGTAAGACAGCCTGCTAAACTCTTCGACCCAAAATACGAGCCTTCAGAGATACTGAAGCATCAAAGTTCGAGTTCAAATTTGCAGCAGCATTTGATGATAACAAGGACCTTCTCTCTCTAACAAAACAGAAAAATATTTACACAAGACAAATAGATTTCACGGTACAGCCAGCAGGAGCGCAACAGTCGTTATAGTTTCGTATAGGTACCTTCGCCTTATAGATGAGTAGGTACGTGTTGCCATAAGGCCCCTGGGATAACCAGATGACAGGGTTGGCTGCGGTTTCGGCGCACAGAACTTATCCGTTCGGATCGTAATTCGTGTCGCGATGATCAAACTTTATAAATATTCAGAAATTGAATGAGAATCTTTTGTTTGAGTTGGAGTTCCCGCTGGGGAATCCTTCTTGTGAGACAATGTTCGAGGTCATGTGTGTTGTGGATGTCACGTAGGTGTATGGATTCAATGCAACAGCACCTGGGGAATACTAGCAAGTTCGTGAGCGAGATTCGGTGGCAGCTGCGATATTAAATCAAGTGAAATGAAATTAGATTGAGATTCACTACACATACGGCGACAGATTTGGCGATTGATGATTTACTATCAGCAAATATGATGGCAGTTGACTGGAAGTTAATGCTACCGCAACAAAGTTAGGTTTGGATAATCGGGAATATTTGCGGAATTGATGTTTGCAAGTGGTGTGTTGAGGAGGATAATGGGAAAAGCTGAATCGGAGTTAGGAGCGAAAAGGAGTTTTCATCTCAAAACCTTCAATATGATACCACATTGTGGTCCTTTATGAAAAAACTTTTTGTATAGCGTGTCAAAGCTATGTCTGTTCTAGATCAGAGTCCAAACATACTTCATAGCAAACATACTTCAAATGGTATGACTTGATGCTACCCAAAGACCGTGGGCATAACGCTAAAAAGTCTTAATGCTGGCAATACCTTATCAACCGGATTGTCATGATACTTGAAGAAAGACACGTTATAGCCAAATGTGGGGGCTCTAGACTAGAAGCTTATGTCTTCAGAGGAACTCTCTTCAGGTTGGCGTTATTTCCTCCCGGGAAAGGCGAACCTATAACGCTTCAACAGCCCCCGAGATGCTTGCAGATGTATGTTAGTTCTGCACCCTTGCTCATGCAGCAAAATCTTTGGGAAACCTGACGACTATCTCAAAAAATTAACCACACCATCTTAAAGCTTTAGTCTTTATACTGACTTACGGTAGTCTCGTATTTTTGTATTTTTGCCGGCAACCAACAAGGACACTTATCTAAAGGCCATAACAAGATTTCAAAGTCTATCGTCCATTGCCAGCGTATTGAGGGCAACTCCATCTGCAGGAATAGAGGCTTCCCCTAACCTGCTTTTGCTAGACATCTTTCTACAATCAATGGTGGTCATCAGAGAGTGAAACGCTAGATGGAACGCCTTGGAAACTTGTTGTAACACAAGAAATCTATGACCGCCCTTCAATGAAGACATAACCCGGAGAGTAGTCATATGGAAGGATAGGAGATCCTTCGTTGGGACCATAATGGGGCACAATACTCTGCTGTACCACATGAGAAAAATGCGCCTAATAGAAGACACATTTTCCATAGCTTTCGGTGGTGAGGGAGTTCTTGAGGCCACAATATACTCTTCACCCACAGGTACTTCTCCCAAGACCTAGAGAAGTTTTCCCGCATATCAGCAGAGAGGATAACGAACTTCATCAAATTCCCAGGATAACAGCATTAATGTATAAGACACGGTTATAATGGGTAAGGGTAGGGAATATCCCCGGCGGTCATAACAATAGCTCAAAATGGACCTGAGTGAAGCAAGGAGTATTCCTTGCCAGACCACAAACTTAACCTTACCTTCGATAAATATTTTTTACCTTCTGCCTATGGTCAGCAAGCACAAACTATGTACCCCAAGTCCCCAACAAACAATTTTGAAACTAAACTTCAAGTATTACCTACTTTGCACCGAAAAGGATATCTCTCCTCCCAATTTGCTATAACATGCCTACTCCAGATGAAACAAATCGAAAATATGGAGAAATGTCACCCACAGTCATTACCCAATCCGCCCCATAAGATACGATTCTTTAACGCTCATTCTTGTCATTCCCATAAACATATTAAAAACCCGCTACCCTAAGTACTAACAAATCATAACAAGGAATGCTTTTTGTCTCGCCCTTCCCCATCCACCCCTAAATGCATTGGGCCATACTCCGTTAAATAAATAAGAGAATAAACCTCTTTTGAACCCCATTTTCTTCTCAAATGCACTTGCTTCTGGCTGCGAAAGTTCTGTAGCTTGTAAATGTGATGCTATGAGATCTTTTTCGTCCTTTTGCTTTCTCAGTTATTTTTTCTTCTTGTGTTTGGCCGACTTTTCTGCCATAATCGTCGTTTGTTCTTCCATCTCTGGTTTTGTAGTAAATTGTAAATGGAGGACGACAATATCAAATGTTCCCAATTTTTATTTGTGGCCCAAGATGTTGGTTTTTTTTTGTGCTCTGCATTTTTGTTATTGGTGCCTTTGTGTTGTTTTGTTGGTTTTCGAATGTGTCCTCGTATCCTTTGGTCGTTTACCCGGCTTCTGTTTGGTTCGAAACTGGTTTTGATAGAATATTTTTTGTTCTCTATAGTTTTTCTTGTTATTATATAAGAGCGGGACAGGGGGTTCCTTTGAATCTCATAGTCCCAGGGCTCCCGTTCCCACTAACAATTGTTATTATTAGCCTAGCTATTGACTTCATCTGGTGCGGCAGTGCTTTTCTGTACTCGACTCTGTCCTTCGATGAAGTGGTAGTGGTTTTATTTTGCATCACACACACCCCCATTGTGTGAAGTTGGTACCAAAAGGCCTTACATAACGCGATGATAATGTTTGTGGGCATAAAATTCTCAAAATGTTTTGTTAGTATAGTTCTGTTCTCCATCTTTGGCTCAATTGGTTTTTTGGAGTTCCTCCATATGTGTTGACTTTTTGCATTCACTTATAAAGAAATCAGATTGCCAATGAAATCAGGGAGTAGATTTATGTTGTGAATACAATTTGGCTCATGGCCTTTTTCTCTGCCAGATGCATAAATATGGATTGCACTCAATCCGAAATGTACAGATATTTAGTTAATTTGCTCTATTTAATGACATACTGATAGGGCCATTTAAAGTTCGAGCCTGGAAGGAAGAAAATTTTGATTTGCCCTAAAAATCGGGTAGAATGAATTTGGCACATTTGGTAAACATTTTTGGCTACAAAGAAACTTGTTTTAGAAAATTCCTTCCCTAAGACCCATAGACTTCTATAAAAATAGCATAAAGGAGCAAGTTACGTGCGATCCAGTCGTGGACATATATTTATTTATGTACTTTATCAGCTAGATAGAGCGCGCTACTAAGCATCATACTGACGGCTCTTTTGACTTAATGTATAACAACTTTATAATTATTGATTTTGAATAAAATTAGTGAAAAAAAAACAAACAATTGTCATTCAATACTATTGAATTTAAATTAAATACAAATTTTGTACCGCACTTCTATTACTGGTAAAGTAGTGAGAAGGTGTGATCAACGATTCGAATAGGATATATGTTCTGGACGATTCATATAAAATTGAATTGATTTTAGATGACAAGGGCGCGTGGCACCTAGAATATAAAAAAATATTCATATTCTTATCTCGATATCCACCATTGAGGTCAAATTTCCAGACAATATTAGCTATTGGCCCAGGAGTTTTCCTGTTAAGTTTGGTCAAAATTCAACAAAGAGACGTGGCACTTCCTATACAAAGATAACATTGCAAACGCTTTTCCTACACAATATTATTAACTATGAAGTGAGAAGTCCACGTGATCAAAATTACACTATAATCTTGACATTTATAACAACTTTAGCCCTGGAATTTGGTATAAATAGACTTTTATTGCTCATATCGGATAAGGTTAGGTTAGGTTAGGTTGAATAGGTTGTGAGTACATCACATTCGACTAGGCACCATATCGGTCTCTTCGCCATCCCTGGGGAACCTTAACGGGGAAAACCCTAAACAACTTCGCACAAACAATTAATTTCCCTACAAAATCTGAAAATTGTTTCAATTTTGTTTGCGAGGGCAACCTCCTCCACATTGTCGAAGAAGTATCTTCCAAGGGATTTCCTCCTGTAGCGACCAATAGCTTGGCATTCACCGAGGAGATGAGTTATATCTTCTGTGACATGTAAGTCCAGGCAATACCTGCATGTGTCCATATCTGTTAAACCTAATCTCATAGCGTGCTTCCTTAGAAGACATTGCCCGGAGAGTGGAAAAAACCTTAAGATGTAATTTAAGTTTTTCAGGGGAACGAACCTGGGACCTATCGCACAGTAGTCACACTAACCACTCAGTCACTGTGCCCCCAAAAGTGATTATTTAATAATTACTAGGCTCACCCAGTGGTCGAAATTCGACCACAATACATTTAAACACAAAGCAACGCAACATGCATGCAGAACGACAAAAAAATGAGTATGTGCTTCACCATCATTATGTACATAAGCACTCTACTGAGGTGAAACTTCACAACAACTGTGTTTAGTTTTGCTTTGCTTTGTTTTGGTTTGTATTGTTTTGACCCACTATAAACCATCCATTTCAAGAGGAAATAAATGAAATTCCTGGAACTCGATTGCTGCGCCATCTACCGGGTCCTTAACCATCCAGGGATCCCCTCCAACACACACCACAAATTTCAGCAAAATCGGTCCAGGCCTTTAGAAGGAAATAAATAATATTCCTAGAACTCGATTGCAGCGCCACCTACCGTGTCCTTAACCATCCAGGGATCCCCTCAAACACACACACCAAATTTCAGCAAAATCGGTCCAGGCGTTTAGAAGGAAATAAATAAAATTCCTGGAACTCGATTGCAGCGCCACCTACAGGATCCTTAACCATCCAGGGATCCCCTCAAACACACACACCAAATTTCAGCAAAATCGGTCCAGGCGTTTAGAAGAAAATAAATAAAATTCCTGGAAATCAATTGCAGCCCAACTAACATTTCAACTTCCTTAAGGCACAACTGTTTCAGTTTCGACAGGTCAAGGCTTCTTTAAAGCTTCTGTAAAGCTTCTAGCAGAAGCAAACTCTTTACCGAAGTCTTGACTTCTATTACAACTTCATTAAGGCCTTTTAGAAAAATAAGATGAAGCTCTAAAGAGCAATTAAATTCATAGCTTCGTTTATTGTTGTTATCGAAAGAAGAGGAAGTTACAGTTTCTATAAAGCTTCGATTAAATATTATTATATAAGCTTCCATAAGTGAACTTGTATAAAACTTCCAAGAGTCATTATAATCAAAACTTTATGGAAGACTTGTTTGTGGCTTGCATTATTTTACTAGCGAAGCTTTATAGATATGAAGGGAGGAAGAATAAAACATTGTAGGCGAACATTTCTTCAGTTTGGTTAAAGATACTTTTCCGAAGGTAAATAATGCCAATGGAACTCTTAACGAAGCTTGTTTTGGTATAGAGAAAAGTTGCAACTGGTTAAGTTTTAACTTTGCAACATGCATATCACAGATAGCGCAGATGATGAGTGAGGTTCTTCTGGTACTTAGAAGTCTGGGTTCGAGTCCCGCGGGAGTTTGTGTTTTTTCTTTCATACTATAGATTTGTACCTCTTTTCGTTTCATTCCAGGCCTAAAAGAACAACGCCCCCAATCAGAGAGAATAATACAAAATTATTACTTTCAAATAAATGGAAGTTAATGAAATGAATGGAAATGAAACATTTTTTTTTTTTACAAATTCGTAGTTTCGATAAAGCTTCGATTACTGAGCTAATAGAGTCCTAATAGAAGTCTTATTAGAGGCTTTAAAGATAAAATACTTTCGATAAGTGTTCGCCTTTCGGGCCTTACCGAAGTTTTATAGGATTCTTTTGGAAACTAAAAGTAATCCTCTATTGAAGCTTATCGAAGCTGAAATGTTAGTTGGGAGCGCCATCTACCAGGTCCTTAACCATCCAGGGATCCCCTCAAACACACACACAAAATTTCAGCAAAATCGGTCCAGGCGTTTAGAAGGAAATAAATAAAATTCCTGGAAATCGATTGCAGCGCCTTCTACCGGGTCCTTAACCATCCAGGGATTCCCTCAAACACACACACCAAATTTAAGCAAAATCGGTTCAGGCGTTTAGAAGGAAATAAATAAAATTCCTGGAACTCGATTGCAGCGCCACCCACCGGGTTGTGAATCTAAAGTTAAACCATCCAGGGACCGTGCAAGTCCGTACGCGTGAAAGAAGTGAAACTTCTTAAAAAGTATCGGATCGCCATATACCTACGCCAATGGAGAATGGAAGACAACAAATGTAATGTGCACCCTTTGCACCGCCCTCCCTTTCCATGACAATGGTACTTGTTCATACAATACTGCTTCTCATTTCCTTTGTTTCCCTCTTCATATGAAATCCAAACAACTTCCCCAACCCAACCTTACCCTGTTACCTGGTTTGTACGTCTCTTCTCTTATGAGGATTATTAATATTATGTATACCTACCCCATGCTATACTGCAGCACGCATCCCATCCTGCATTGGACATACGATCACTATGTACATTGTACATACAGCTGCTCCTGCTGACAATAGCACTCACTGAGAAAACAAATCAACCCTTTTCGAATGAGGTACACAGACACACCACCCCCATGTATGACGATGTGGTTTTGTTTTTGTTTGTCCTGTCGCACGATCGCAAAAAGTAGAATTTTGACTGAGCCAAGGGGAAGTATTAATTTTCTTTGTTTGTTGTTGTTGTAACCAATGCAATTTAAAAATATTAATTTACCTATTTTACAAATGTTTTTTTCAAATTATTATTCTTCATAACACATCTATGAGTGGTAAGCTTCAATTTGGTTAAAAGAAAAAATGGATTTTGTATTCTTTAAGTAGGGTAAATGACTGTCACAAGAAATCGGGTCGGCTTTTAATATTATAATAGAAATCATATTCGTTTGCGTAAAACACTTCAAACCTAATGTCAATAACGTGTAGGTACCTATAAGCACCGGGAAACTGTATAAACTGTTTTAAAGAATATGGTGTCCAACTTAATCCGATTTTAATCAAGCTTTGTTAAGGATTTGAAAGTGAATACAAAACAGCTGCAACACTTTCAGACAGAAGACTTTGAGTTCCTTTCTTTATTGACTTTTGTAATAAATACACCTATAATACACCTTCAAATACATTTTAGGTACAGATCAACCTAGTACTTTAGGTTAGGTTAGGTTTGTGTGCTGGCGGGAAGTATTTCGTACCACACCAAAAACAAGCACCAGCCCTGTCTTCAATAAACTTATTCATAGTTCTTGGTATATCGTTTCAAAATTCATGTGAAAACACTTAATCTATCTGATGATTTATATAGTGCCCCAGTGTCAGCTTAAAAGAGTTAAGCCTTTAATGAAAAGAAAAGTATCCTTTCATCAAAAGTATCGCAAATCTCTTTGATTCATCGCACAATTTCTGTTCGCTTTGAAAACGCCTGCTTTTTGAAATTAATTTAGCATCCTCATAACCCAACACTTTCTGGCTACCTTGCGGTAATCTGGATATTCACCTGAATTCCGTTTCAGCATATGGCGAAGAATCCAAGACTTTCTTGTGTACACATCACGGCTTTGAAATTTTAATCCTTTTAGCGTCTCAAATTACTCATAACTGCAGACCGAAAGAAGTGACTGGGCAACGTTTATCGATTCAATTACATAATTAAATCCCTTTGTGGATAATTTTGCTTCTGTCATGGTCCTTTCTTTGAGAAAACTTACTGATAATAATTAATGACGGAATATAATACATTTCCTTACGAAGTACGAACAACTTTCCAGAAGCTGCCATCGCACAGCAGAAACTTCTTCAACTTGCTTTGAGATATTTAATTTGTGAAGGACTCTGATAAGTTTTGCTTTAGTTTTCGCCTTCCAGCTTTAGGCGACTGCAATACAACTAAATGAGGGTGTGCGTAATTCAGTCACCTCATAACGTGATGTGAGGGTGGTGTAATCATCGGGATTATCGTGGTGACTTCAGAATATCGAATGAATGACAACCGCACGAAATGCAGATCAAATCAAAACGGAAACGCGCATATAGAGATGACCGTTTGCGGAGCGAGGACAAGAACCGCATTACGTATGCAGTGCACGATGGTACATTTTGTGTGTGCCCACCAATGGATGGGGAGGTACAGAATAAGGACTCACGGTAATACAACTGCATATCATACGAGTATATACTCATTTTGTTTATTTTTTTTTTGTTTCCTTTGAACACAGGATATTGTGTTACAATCTAATATGAGTTGTCTTTTAGGGGTTTTTCGTCCTTTTTACGATCAATTTGAATTATTTATGCACTCCTTTGAAGACATTTATTCTGTTTTCATCTGCGTGGGAGCGGAATTACTGGTGCCATAAGCATCTGTAGATGCTGTATTGGTATATGGTCTTGTGAGGTCAGGGATACTGTTGCAATTTAAAAGTATAGTGAAGTGTGTAATATCTGTATATACCGCTGTGGTTAAGGCCGCAACGATGACGATGGCTACGATGACTACGATGATTGTGTTGCTTAATGAGGACGATGATATTTGTGTGTTTGGTCACGTTAAACAATGGCCGTGATCTTTGGAGAGTTCGAGTTGTTAATGTTGCGAGAAGTGGATACGTGACATTCCACATTATTACAAAAAAGTTGAACAGTTTGTTTTGGGATTGTCTTACATGGCGGTGAGGGTGGCAGTGAGTTCAACGAATTCCAACTAGTACCTAGTCCTGACAAAGTGCCGAATAGCACAATCATTATGTTAGTGAAATATAAAACAACTTGAACTGGCTAATTTTTTTTAGATTGGTAACTTTTATCGAAAGAAATAAAATGGATGTCAGGTGTCACTGAAAGATGTCGCTTTTCTTGTAAAAAAAGGTCTGTTCCTTTACTTTTAAATCTTACGAATTTTTACTAATTCTTACGAATTTTTACGCATTTTTACTCAATGTCGTTCCCTACTTGAAAAATTCGTAAAAGAGAGCGGCATCGAGAGAGAAAGATATTACCCCTCCATTGGGAATCTTACTAGTTTTTACTCAACAAATTTCTTTGAGTAAGAATTGAAACAACTGTCATCGCCTGAAAATAGACAGATGATTTGAAATTTGATTTGAAATGCGTGTAACGACTATTTGCATTTGTCTTTTGATTTCCTGCGATATGAGAAACAAATTGGTGTAAAAATGGTATCAGAAGGTGGGAAAATTATGTAGCTTTTATCTCTTCTCGAATGATTTTAGTTCAATCAGTTCAAACTCTTCCACATACTTGGATTCATACTCACATGCAATTTATGGGATAACAAATGCAACTGTCATTTTTCATGATTACTACAAAAGCGTTCCCTAACTTTGTTGTAAGTTTTTCTCTTTGAGAGAAAATTTATCCCCACCATATCCATTTTGACAGTCTTTTCCATTTTTACTACAAAAGTAAAGGAACAGATCTATAAATAAATAAAACGCTTTTCTTGATTTAATAAGATGAAAAATTGTAGGAAATTCGATTTATAAAAGTTTTCACTTTTTCTGTTTGACATTTTTAAGCCTTTCGTGTAACTTCTGTAAGGCAACCCTACTCATCCACTCTATTCGTATGCACTCATACCAACTTATCGCTTGTATTAACTGTAAGGCTATAATCATCCCCTGTTCTCGTGTATTTATTGTACTATTGATTGAGTCACTCGACTCGAATCCGCAGACGCAAGCGGTCGTTAATTTAAATAAAGGGTTAAAATATTAACGTTGTCGTTGTTGTTATTGATTTCACGGATAAGATCACACTTCTTTAAGCTATTTGACGGGGTGAATTTGTCTGCCATGTTAAAAATTAAGTGCAAGAATCCTCCACAAATTCTATTGGGTTTAGGTCTGAACTTCGATCCGGCAATCACAGTTGTCGATCAACGATCAACTATCGACACTCACAATAGGGGCCTATGCTTTGAACGTGCCTTGGAGATCGAGTTGCCACCTAGGTGTCTTAAATGGAATTTCGTCTTTTCGGTGGGCACTGTTCATAGTCGAACTTCCACTACTGAATGCTGTTTATTAACAAATATATGGTATTTCAAGCCCATACGTATGTAAGGCAACCCTACTCATCCACTCTATTCGTATGCACTCATACCAACTTATCGCTTGTATTAACTGTAAGGCTATAATCATCCCCTGTTCTCGTGTATTTATTGTACTATTGATTGAGTCACTCGACTCGAATCCGCAGACGCAAGCGGTCGTTAATTTAAATAAAGGGTTAAAATATTAACGTTGTCGTTGTTGTTGTTGATTTCACGGATAAGATCAGAAGCGGGATTATCCCCAAATTAGTTGTTACCTTAAAAAAAGCGGTGAAGAAAGTGCATACAATTTTGAATAGTGCGGGTCTTTATTACATATCTTTTGTAGTGCGTGGTAAATGAGATTGTTTTTCCCTTTTCCTTTCTTCGATCATGTTTGATTGTGCCTAAGCAGTGAAAAATTATTTCCACACTTTAGTTCATCTGAGTGTCGTATCCATCTGTTCTGTCTGTCGCCTGTCGGGACGAAGTACCGCAAGTTTACTTTATGTGTTAATCGGACAGCGCGGCGGCGCGCGGCGGCGCGCGGCTGTTGAATCATTATTGTACAGACCTTAAGCATTCCAATAATTATTGTCCATGGCCCAACAAAAAGCATGCTACCTATAGTTTTGCTGTCATATTTTATTTACGAACGAAACGAAACCCGTTTTCGCTTTTCAAAAAACAAACGAATGAAATCATGTGAAAGTGAAAATTTGCTTCCTTTCGCACAAAACGAAAATTTCTTTCGTTTTTTGAGCTTATTAAAAAAAAACCAGTAAGACAATAATCTTCGACTATGCCGAAGCTCAAATACCCGGTATTATATTATTGTAAAAAAAAAAAAAATATTTTAGTTATAACAAATTATATATTTGTATGGGGGTAGTTTTTATTCGACCAAGCTCTTTTTTTGTCAAAATTTTTTAAATATTATTATTAAAACAATATGTGCAAAGTTTAAACTTGCTATCTTTACTGTAGCTAATTAAATTTAATTTTTAACATCGAAAAGCTATATAAATACGATATTTTTGTATGGGAGGTAGTAGTAGTTTTCATCCGATCTTGCTCATCTTCGAACTAAGCCTCAGTTTGGTGGATAAAATCTTACGTACCAAATTTCAAGTCGATAGGCATTTTTTTTTTTTAATTCTGACTTGCCGGAGCATTGAGATGTATTGTGCTTGCTGTCAGATATCTGTTTAGGTTAGTAGCGCTTCTACTTTCCTAATGTAGCTGATAATACATTCAGCAGAGGATTAATGTAAAGGCATTGCTCTGTTTGATTTGAAAAACTTGACTCAACAAGTAGCCCACAATCTTTTTACGCTTCTGACACGTGATAACAAACGCCACTAACTACTAATTTGGCCTGTGTCAGTATGCTACGCCATTAGTCATGCCACGGAAAACTACGTCTATGCAAAACTCAATAATCAATGAAAGATCTCACAAGGTACGCCACAAGACCCAAATTAGGATCTGATTCTGAAAAAATAAGCTCATAAGTGATCAAATTTCCCGTATTTTCAGTGTTACCTTAGAAGCGGCCAAAACTGAGTTATTCAGTTTGAGTGACGGCTAATTTAACCGTTTACGTTCTATTTAATGCTGTACATGTATGCTATACTTTAGAGAACCAACAGGCTTTTGTGCTTCAGAGATAGAGCTTAGTCTTGGACAGAGTTTTCAAAATTTTTTGGCTTGTGGTTAGTCCTTGAGGGGGTTATGGTAGTTACATTTACAAACATGTAACGAAACGTGGTTACGGCACCACTCGCTTAGCTACAGAAGAAATACGAGAAGTTATTTGTTTTCGCTTTATAACTTACAATCGAGTTTTGTAATAGATTTCATTAGTAGCCGAGTTGAAATGTCATTTAAAATTTCCTCTTAAAAAGAAGAGACCCCAAGTCCGGCATGTTAATCTCCAGCCTTAGATAAAAAGCACACATTAGAAACTATACTCTTTGTGTTTGCTAGGCCCTGCGACTAAAAATGCTCCCTTCTACGTAATGTATCTAATCAACTAATTCCTTTCGCCACCCACTATTGTGATAATAAATAAACTCTAAAATCTATCTCCACCACACAACTTGGAGCGTTTTTCGATTATTTTGATTAAAAATTCCCGATTAAGACGTAATTAAAAAACTTTTCCCCCCAACTGCGGACTACTCCTTTCGAAGACGGTAAACACAAGACCTACTCGGAGGTCGAAGGAAGTGAACTGAAAACTTCAAAGAGTGTGTTTGTGTTTTTGTGTCTCTGTCTCGAGCGATGGGACCTAAAGCGAGAATCTCTAAAGTTCTGCCGTTTCTTCTTCATTTCATTTTACATTCCTTCCATAGTATTCTAGAATCCAAAAAGTATATCATTCGATGCCAAATGGAGATTGAGTCGGAATAGCAAAATCAGAAAACGATAGCTTCCTTAGGGAAGTCTTTTACAAGACACCTCATCCTTTAGTTTCATGTCCCACACTTTTTTTTTTTCGTTTTACTTCTCTGGTGAACTTTAGCCTGTAGCTGAGGTACCTCCGTTCTCCGTTCTCCATTCTCCGCCTCGTTTGGACGTAAGTCTACTCAGAACCATTCCCTATTCAGAGCGTTTGGTTAGTCCTTGTGTTGCGTTTCCTGTTTTTATCCGCAATCGAAGAAGAACTTATAAGTAAACAAAAGTTTTGTTGCGAGATGTGATACTTTGGGAAAATCCTCTTTTAACCTCCGTATATTGGGGTTCGGTGTGGTTGCTATTCGTTTTATGGTCCCATAAGCCACCATGGGGCAAAAGAAGGCTTCGAGTCCCTCCCATATCGAGTAAGCCATCTGTAGGATCACTCAAAGTTTTCCCATTTAAGAAAAAGTTTCCTTTTCGCCTCGCTTTATATGGTTTTTTTTTTTGGTTTGGTCTCGTTCGTGTAGCTTTGCTTGGAAATCTATATTAACCTGGTGTCGGTAACAGATTCTGTGAGAGGTATCACCCTAGTAACGAAGGACTGTGGGGTGTACCCCAATGCTCATTGTTATTTCATCTGCTGCACTCTAGAAGTTGAAAGTTTACACTGTGTTATTGTGAAATCGAGACGTCGCCGGAGTGGGGATTGTAGCATTTTGTTTTTGTCATTTTGGGTCAGGTGAAAGTTTTTCATTCTCCTTAAACGGAAGGATTTAGACGGGCCGGGCGGCGCACAAAAGAATGAAAAGGGTTGTTTCGGTTTCCGAACTACAAACTACATGGAGAGTAAAAAGTAGGGCTTTAGTTTTGATGTAAAGTTGATTTGACAGACAGGCTAGCAATATATTTTTAAATGTAAATCGAAATATAGAGGACTGTGAGGAGTGATGGCATGGCGCCCATTAAAAATATTTTTTTTTTCGTATTTACGCATGTATACAGATTTTAGTTGGTGTACGCAATTTATGCCGAATTTTTACATGTTACTACCTTTTTAGGCTAGAGGTTGTTTTATTCTTATGCCAATAAATAAATTCCTTCGCGCCGTGAACTAGAAAGTGATAACAGTGAAGAAAGTTTGGCTTTGTGTGTCTTTAATAATACATTATAATCGTTGTTCTGTGCAGATGTATTCGTACTCATTACTACAATCATGGATGGGCATTATTTTCATGCAAACAGCTAATAAACAAACAGAGCTAAGTCAAAAAAACATCCCCTTCCTTCTGAAAGACTTGAATTCAACCAAAAAAAATGAGGAATAGATTTCCTCTATAGATATGCTATCGAAATCAATGAAGATGCTAGATATGTAGAAACATTCAAAATATTTAGAAGGCAACCGATTAATTAACGAAGCCGTCGTTCTACTGGAGACTTATTGAAGCTGTATATTATGCAACCCACTTATGGAAGCAGGCAAAACATGGCGAACCTAGATCCAGTTAATTTTCTATAAACGCAGGAGTGCCCCAAGGCATATTAATGACCGACTTCAGCTTTGGTTCTTCCTTTTAAAACAGTGTGAATGTGAATGCAATTATATCACACTGTCAAAATGCCAGCAAATTACATAGTTCTGTCAATGAAGATCTGGACAAAATCTTGAAGTGGGGAAAAGAAAACATTGTCGTATTCAATGCACAGAAGAAACAGCGACAGCTCATCACTTTTAGAAAGAAAAATACTTCGACTGTACCGCCAATTTATATGGACGACCAACCCACTCATCCCAATGAGTCCATGGACCTTTTTGGATTTACTATCAATTCGGGTATAATATGGTAGGACCACTTATCCATTGTCGCAAGATAAATGATCTCAAAGTTAAATTATTTATTTAGAACAACGAGATCGAGCACAGCTGTTAGAGCAGGCCTCGAATATTGGTCTCATATATGGAACTCAGCAGTCGGCTCATAAACATATAGTTATTCTACAGAGAAGAACGGTTCGACTAATAGGATATCCAATATCCAATAGAACATCCAATTTACAGCCGCTGGCATGCCGAAGACTAGCCGCTAACCGGTTAGCCTACAAGTACTACCATCACCATGGCAGACGTTCAGAGGAACTTATCGAAATTGTTTCTCAAAATAGGAAAAAGAGTGCCCTAATACAACACATCCCCTATCAGTAGGTATACTTTACAACCGCGAGGACATCAAACATCAAACTCTTCCTACAGGACAAGTATACACCTTTGGAACTCGCTTCCTGCAAGGTAAGTGGTTACCCTTCTGGCAAACAATATGCAAAATTTTGATTGAAGCTGACTTTATTTAAAAACGTTATGGTTTGAGCTATAGTGACAATTTTTCATTATGGAAGATACATTCATCGAGGCATGAGGACAAAAATTGGAGATGAAAAAGAGTGGTGAGCTAGACTCGGGAGTAGGCAAAGGCAGACAAGTTACCCGAGTCATTTTCTCAGTTGAGAGAAATTAAATTTGTTTTGTCGCTAGAATGGTATTGCCACTTGTCCACCTAAGATTTGCACTCTCGATATAGTTTCTGTATAAAGATGGTGGGCTTTATAAGAACCTCCAAGAAAATCTGAAAAGAGATCTTCTTTGCATCAAGCGTAGGTCTCCCTTGTATAACTTTATCGAGGAGTTGGGCCACTTTGTTGAATCAATGACTTGAATAAAAGAGTTGATCAGTTGTCGATTCCGAACAACGTCAGATAGTGACGGAAGTAGAAGGTGTGTTAAGAGGTAAAAAGTTGAACTTACCTCTCCGTAGTGGTCTAGGAAGTTATTAGAGTTACCGATAATAAGTAGACGAGCCATTAGTGCATTCCGAAGTAATCATAAACAATGGACTTACGAAACAATGCCATTCAGATATATGCATTCAAAAATTGCTTCCCATGTATAGATATATCCATTCAAACCATTCTTAAGCAACATCGCAGACGCAATTTACTTGGCTCTAATCAAAAACGCCCCGTTCTCATTAATATTCCGCTGTAATAATTAAAAGCATTTGCAAGAAGAAAAATTAAACTGACAGGCAATCGAATGAGTTGTGAAACATATTATGTACAATGAATAAACTATAGAATTTTCGCCAGAATGGTAATGGTAAACTTTTGGTAGTACCACCACCATCGCTACGTTTGGGTACCAGATATCCAACCATCAACGAACAACAATCAATTTCTCCCGTTTGGCATTGTTTAATTAGTTTCGAACTACAGCACCCCCGACATTCAGAAACCACTACTTCCTGCATTCACCGTCTATTCACCATTCTCAGTCGACGAAACTAAACACAATTCGAGTGTCGACTTTGTGTAAACCTTTTTTAATTAAAACAAAAGCTACACCTGTTGTCCTCGCCAATATAAAATACCAACCAGCTGTAGTAGCAGCAGCTCATCCACACACACACACACCCGCCCCCTTGCTGCGGCGATATTACACCGTTACGTCGTCGTCCTTTCACCACTTTGCGATTGTTTTATTATCCAACAAAAGTATCGAGAGCAAGCATTTATAAATCTCGTCCCTTGAAGTCGTGTGGTCTGGGAATCAGCGGGCGCGGCTCCGACGACTCTGAATCTGACTCTCAATTCCAACTCATACCGTTCGCTCTGAAACCCTCAATTTCAATTCCATTCAAATAATGCGGGAACAATTAAAGAAAATATATTAATGGCAATGCTAGTGCTGGTGGTACACCCACCCCTAAGGGTTGGTAAATCTACTACAGCAAACTACCTACTGCAACAAAAATAGAAAAGGATATTGCTTGGAAGTTATAAGCGCTGTCCTCATCGTATAGTTGTTGGTTGCTTTACTGGGTTGTTTGCTCCGGATTGAGGGTGTGCGATGGAGATGTACACGTGAAACAAGAACACAGATCCTAGCGACCGCCTGGGGCTTAATTGAAAATCTCAACAGGAAGTACCATGACACCAGCCACAAAAGTCCCGGCACTCCTGTGTTCCGTTCAGCTTGTTGTTGAAGTAATGAATTAACAGCAGATACTTTAGCTAGGATGCAGGCGGATAGTGGATGGAATATTGTTTGTACGTTTGTTTACAATTTTTTTTTATTTCTGTTTTCTAGTATTAGATGGAGAGGACCCATCTAAAATGGGGAAAGGGTTGAATGTTGTCAGAAAATCCTCGTAATTTGGATTTTCGAAACGACAAGTCTGACTGACAATTTACGGTTTCTGTTTGAGAAGTTTCTTCTTTTGCCTAGTTTATGGTTTTGTGTTTTCTTTTGTCGTCAGTTTCGGATTGTTGGTAATTACAGTGGCGCGTGTTTTTGAGAAGGAAGTTGATCTGGAAAGACGGCATAAGTGGAATGGCAAGCCATTTAGATATCATTTGTGGAAAATTGTTTATAGAGACCCTTGTATAGCTGGAAGGAATCATTTTTATTGCTTCTAATTGTGGAATATAGAACTCTGGTTGTATGTAATATAGTTTAAGGTTGGCAAGAATGGTTTGGTTTTTTGAAGAGCTTTAGTCGTACATGAGAGCCCACTTTTTTAATGTTCTCGAACGATTTATACTTCCTTTGTGTTCCTACTGAAAACTTTACTAAGCGAGAATATGACCACTATAGGTCGACTAAGTGTCATAATCATAACAGTTTATAGGCTAATAATGAGACAAATCAGGAAACACAGAAAGCAAACAGATTTCCTCCCTACTAGTGACCATAAAACAATACGACCAGTAAAGGACTGCGCAAAAATAAATAACGATGTGAGTTATAAAAATTACACCTGCAGTTATAACCGCAAAACATTCGTACTCATAAGCTTCATCCAATTTGAATGCTGAAGCCGTGCATAAATTGAATTAAAAATGATTTCCACTCGATATACAATTTTCACGATGCTGCTGGCTCCGCAATACTCCTCTCTTACCCATACAGTAGTGTTGTTCCCCCTTCCTCTGGAACACCCTCACCAAACAGTGTGCTAAATTTACATTTAACGCTAGACTTTAAATGAGGGCTGTGGAAGCGTGTAGCACGACCATTAAACTCCATTAAATGAACACAGAAAAAAAAATGAAAATAATATCCACTGGCTCTCATAATATAACATAATATACGCCACGCCATAAAAATACTGGTGAGTTGTTGAAGTTGAGTAGCTATGGGATAGCATTAAAAAAGAATAAATACTTTTCGGATATTCCTTAATGCGATGTGGTCCCCACTCTGTTTCATTTTGGATCTCTCTTGCCGAACGATGGTGGCCAATGTGGCCGCAAAAAGCAATCTCATGGTACGAATAAAAGCGGAATGGTTTCGGTTTTGCCAATATGGTACTGTCATCCTTATAGGAGAGGAGGTCATCTACCGAGGGATGTCACAAGCTATACCTCGTGCCATATCAGTACTACCTTCTTCACAGGCTGATTTTATCATACTAGCTCAATTTTTGTAGCAACAAAACTGAATCCCAACAAAGAGATAAAATCAAACAACGCAACATTATTCAATTCCAAATGTTCACCATCACAATTTTCATTAAAATGTGAAACCTACTGAAATTTAATTTATTCTCAAGTGTCAGACAAATTAATTCAAAATGATTATTCTGCCAAGCATTGCGTAAGAATTTTACTCCACCAAGAGTGTTCCGCTTCAGATTAAGCTCGAGTGAAAAATCAATCAAACCACCCTTATCGTCGATGCCACCACAACATATTCGCCCAACGCCAACCGAAAATATCCCTTAAGAATTTGCAAAGTGATTTCTAATAATAGTCCATGAATAACTTCCACAAACGACCGAAATTACAAGATATGATATTCGAAGAATTTCCGGGTTCGTTATTTTTGAATTTTGCAAAATTATCCCATAATTTGCCACACTTAAGCGGCTTACTTGGAATATTTATCGAACAAATATTGAACGAGGAAACCATTTGAAGTTCGAACCGGGTGAATGGCAAAAGCTTCAATAATTCATGAACGAAAAAATAATAATAATAGGATTTGGGAAGAGAAAATTTCCTTTATGAAGTAGAAATGAGAAATCATAATCAACGAAAATGTTACGTATACGCCTGAGTGTACCCCCAAGCTGACTGCGGCTGTGATTGTGGTTGCTGTTCGCCACTAAATAAATCAGAATAATTCAATGAGAATTGTGTGTGCATAGAGCTGTGAATGTGAATTGGTGGATGTACTTTTGTGAATGATATCTAAATATAAACAAAGACAAGAAAAACTTTTCTGTCGAAAATATTGAAAAATATGCTCACGTGTAAGATGTAAACAAGGGGACCATTCGCGATCGAGACTCATTATGAGCTTGCAGTTGTTATGTCCTTATGCGTACAATCGCACATGACTTTATTTCGGCCCTACAAACAAAGTCCCAAGTGGATCTAAACTCGCACTACCCAAAATGAACTAAGTCCCACTAAGTATGCAGTGGGATTTAGTTCATAAGTTTGGGAGATATGTAGTTCAGTTTGGACGTAGTTCATTAATCATTACGAACAAATTCCCCATGAATTAATTCCCAATTTGAGAAAAGTGAGAGTTAGTTAATTTAAATTGTTTCGACAAGAATCTCGTACTTAGGTATCTACTTGTCAGTGACCCCAAGCCAGAGTATATCCATTAATGAGTAGGGACACACTGCACGTGTTTCTTAGCAGTTTACAATTCGCAGTACCGCTATGTTTTACATACACTAGAAATAGACTGCTGTAGAAGTGTTTTAGTAAAAGAGAGATGGAAGAGTAGTGAGACTATTTCAAAATGTGGCACAGGGTGTGACGTAAAAAAAAGCAGAAATCAATTTGTAATATATTTTTTATTGAACATTTTATATCTAATATTATATTCACATGTGTGTTACGCTTAAATATTTTTGTTTGTTGGTAAATTTTTTGTTATTTTTATTTAACTGTTTTAGAATATGGTAAACCCGTACTCGGATGTAAAATTTGATAAGAAATTCCTTATTTTGAATTTTGCAACAATTGTAAAGAAATTCATTTTTCAAAAAGTTAAAAATATTATTTAGGTAATATGTACATAGGTATTTGGAAAACAAGAAATACATTTTTGTTCAAAATTCTCTAACGAATCTAAAAATTCTTCATTTCGAATTCTTGTCAATTTCGCATCTTCATATTCTTTAAAATCTGTAAAAAGGGAGGAAACGTTAAGTTGTGGACTCAATTTTAACTCTCTTATAGCATCCAGAAGCAGAAGGCCAATTTTTTGTAAATCTGGTTAATGTTTTATGGATGGTAGATTTAAATTACGTTCTAAAAAGTAATAAGAATTTGACGCCGTGAAATAAATGCTTAAACAGATTTTTTTTAAATTCGTTCCTCTAACCCCTACGTTTTTTTCCAAAGTTTTTGATTTGATTCTCAACAATGGTCGCTAATTCCTTAGGTAAGGAATTAGGTATATGTAATTACAGTAGACGCTCGATATAGTGAACTAATAAAAACCAGGCCTGTTCACTATATCGAAATTGTTCACTATTTCGAGCTGGAGTTTTTAAATGTTCAAATAAGCTAATTTGATATAAATAAACACATACCAACGTTTTGATTACAAAACACTAAAATAACAAAAAAAAATTGTATTAATCTTTAAAAATCACTGAGATGAAGATTTTTTTTTTGAGGAACACAGAAATAAATATAATTTTTTAATTTTTAAAAAAACAATTTGTCACCTTCATTAAGTGTCTTCTTCGCTAACTAACCGCCACCTGTAGGAGCTGACTACATCAGTCAACTTCATTTCGACACTCTAAACATCTCGTCAGAGGCAATTGACTGTAAAACTGTTTCGGTCACCATTCGCCTTTGCTTTCCCTGAAGGAGAAACTCTAACCCCTTTTTTTGGTACCAAGCAGTATGGTGGTTTGCTTCAATCAAGCTCTTCTGGTCAACACCAGTCTTTGTCTCGTGGACGGGATTTCAAAGGAAATAAACGGGGGGCAGAGTGCTACGGTTACCCTCCATCCTTTTCTTCCAGTAGACAATCCATCCACTGACTTTTGGTCAAGCAGAAGAACAGATTGATTCAACCATCCATTTCTGCCATGTATCAGTCTCTCTCTCCTCAGTGGTGGACTGTCAGAGGCAATAGACAGGGGGTAGACTGCTACGGTTACCCTCCGTCTATACACGAAGACAAAACGCCACCAAAGAATTTCTTTAAAAGAAATTCATTGGTAGCAATAGAGTTCCCACCTGTAATGTCCGGCCCATTATTTTTCTGGCCACTTCCTGTGTCCTGTTTTTGGGACAGTCTATGTGGCTAACCTAACCTTCATAACTAAATTATCAAAAAAACACAAATGAACGGTAAATTGTTCTAAAAAATTGTTGACATACAGGCGCATTGCTAAACTGGAACATTTTTCTTTGACTTTTGCGAAAAAAAAAATCTGAGTTCACTATATCGAGATTTTCATAGTTCACTATTTAGAGTAGTCTGTGTAAAAATTTGGTGGTTCACTATATTGGATAGTTCACTATACAGAGGGTTTACTATACCGAGCGTCTACTGTATTGTTTTTTTTCTAAATATACTTTTTCCGAATACTTTTCTTTTTTTAGAGTTTCAATTTCTTTTCTTTAATTTTCACACTCCTTTTTTAAATGACCTCTTCACTTTTCGCAAAAGACGTCTGCGTCGATTTATGTCCTTTTGGTGATGTTTCTATGATAACGTCAATATCGTCGCTGCAATACCTTCACTAAGAGGTTCATCCTCTGCTTCTACTGGAGTGTTGATCGATTCATTATTTTGAATATCATCTGTTTCCGCTTTTTCTGCCACAAAGTTTCAACTCTCCTTCATTTGGACATTTTCATTAAGAGGAACTTGTTCTAACCTCTGTTTCGTTAGACGTTACTGAGTGATCAATATTACCTAAGAAAATAGAATTCATCAATTTTATGTTATTTTACACTCAGTGTTCGTTATTACCTTCTGTTATACATATTGGAAATATTTTACAAAATGTCCAAATTAGATGTTGCCGACCATTTTAAGCACAACTTTGACTTGCCATAGACATGTTTTTCGGGAAATATCTGTCGCAGATCCTAGAATCCCTCGAACTTTTTTCATTTATTAGGTGTTGTTTGTAAATGCAATTCAACCACTTCGCTTTTCTAAAAAAAAATTAAGAAATAAGGATACTTTACATAAATATTTCCAAGGAAACCGCGTGCGACTCAATTAATAAAGTCAACGAATCAGGGTGGCAATTGTTAATAATTAATTATTCGGGTTCGAAGTGAGTATGGTCATTCCTGTCTAATATACGTACTCATTACAAGCACCTTACCTTTGAACAAATTTTACTGACTTGTGCCTCATTTGCAACAATTTTGGTCTGTTCATATTTCTCTGATCCCTGTTGTCAATCGCATAAAACAGAATTGCATAGTACCTATGTTCTTTCTATTTTGTTATTGTTCCCTTATCAGCTTTTACTTTTCCTGAGGAGACGAATTCTCGGGGTGTGTGAAATCCTATTTTAAATGCAGTTTGGAGCGATTTGTTGATTTTGATGTGATTCCATCTTCGGAAGTCACTTATCACTATAGTGGAAGCTCCTTTGTAGAAAAGTATATTGTGTATAAGGATGTCTCTTACCTCAATTGAAAACATTTCATTCTTCCATCAAAATTTTAGGCTGCTCTGTTCTAAACTTGTTTGGAATATGGGATAAGTTTTCTACTCTAATCACTTCCATAGAAAGTGCTTCATTTCAAAGACCTGTTTAAATTGTTAAATGAGAATAATTTTTTTCTGTATGTATTTTAATCAATAAAATCAACAGCTATTGGCTATTGGCAGTTTTCTCCTTTTTATATGATGTGTCAGAATAACTACAGACTATCGTTAAGTTGCCAGCACTAGACATATAAGTTTAATTGCTGTGAGGTACATAATTATATTAAAAGCTATTTTAATTATAATAGCAGATAGAGTAGTTTCTTAAATTTCATCAAACCAGGCAAACTTATATATTTAGACTATTTAATGTGAATAGAGTCTTAATTAAGTCCTGTTTTCTTCTATGTTGACCATCTCAAAGAACACAAGCTAATATACATAGCTACACACTCTTCTATTTAAATGTTGCTCGACTTAAAATCCATAAACAACTTACTCTCGCGTTTCAAAGTACGTGCACTCCGGCAGCAGTGGCAACAGCCTCATTATGCTGACTTTCCAGTTCATTTAGGCTTCTGTTTTGTTTCCTCAGTGTAAATATTTGTTTGACATCTAATTTTGAACTTTGTGCCTTAGCGAGATTCCAAAGACTGTTTGCATCAGCGTCTTTAGTCTGCTTTTCAGTATAATTATTTCCTTGACTTGATTCTCTAGGTACTCCCCCTTTTGGTTGGAGGACAAAAGGCTTCCACAATTACTGTACCCAGCAACCATGAGAAGAACAGTATACCTCGGTGCCACTTGTGTTTCGAACTCAAACCAAGGGATGGTATGATTTTCATTAGAAAAGTTTTTGCATTAAGTTAAAATACCAAAGTTGAAGGAAGAGAAGATGAACGACAAGGAGCGAGCACATCAAAGTGCCCTGACAATGATGACGTCTTACAAGTGAGTTATTTTACAATTCGTTGTAATAAAATCAAACGCACAAAGCCACAGAGACTTGTTAGGGGTTTTTTAACGACTTCTATCCTTTTTTCTGGCTCAAGCTGATTTAAATGATATTAGCCATTCTTTATCATGGTAATTCAAAGAACTCGCACAAGATGATGGATTACACTCTGGTTACTATCTACTTGGTCCGATTCGCATGTAATATTGTTCAACTTCCCGTCTAGGTTTTTATTCGTTGGCAATGAATGAAGTCTAACCATATTCCTTTTTCTATGTCTGACGATCCTTTGTGGAGACTTGTATAAAACCCAGCCACTCTTGTTGACCTGGCATGCTGCAACTCATTTAGACAGCTTTTCTCGAAGAAGTGAAGGTAAAGCGAAGGTGATTTATTTCGTTAGTGCGGTTAAGACAAGAGAAAATTCCTAGCTTGCAGCCATTCTAATTACCCGCACCATAGGTTGGTTGCCTTACTCTCTCTACTTCTGACAGGTGAACGAAATCCTTTGTTTTTATGTGCAGATTTCATGTGCAGCATGAATTGATTAGAAAGTGTACGCTGGGAAGAGTTTGGTTTTTTAATTAAATAATTTACCAGTCAAAGGCTTAATTACCTGTATTTGTACCTGAACGGCAAAATGAGTAGGAGGTATATATTCTGTTTTTTTTTTATGGCAGAGCCACCGCCTCTGTCTGACCCCGAACTTTGACTGAAAAAAGGCTCCGATGTGAAATGTGGAAAGGAATTTATGATATCTGCTCTGTTAAATCTTGTTGTATATATTGACGTTAAATGGCATTTGGAATTAACCTAGAGCTAGGATAGCAAATGAGTTACAGTATGATAGGCAAGTGTGTCGTAATTATTGTGACGACCGACGTTTCGTCTGTTTTTGGTGGGTTGGTCTCATAACACCCCGTATAGGACACTGAATTGTCTAAAAACTTTCAAACTGTCCTGCAGTGGATTTACATTAAGCGACACGCTGGTCTCTGTCTGATTTGGTTGGAATTAACAGAATTTTTCTCTTTACAATTACCTTATGGGTATGTAAAACCCACAGCAAAACTCGCTTCATAGAATGATACTTCGAAGTTTCTTCGTAAGGAGCCAAGATCGTGGCGTGAATAATTTTAAATGGTAAGTCGAATGTCGAAGTCGAAAAATATCAAAATGTCGAAGGGAAGATGTAGTAGGTACACAAAACTTTCAGTTACTTTGTTAAAGCCATAAAATCGAAAACTCCAAGAAGAAATTACTTAAATTAAAACAGATATTTTTTCATCTTGATTCAATAGTGCAAAACTTTTATATCTATTTGTTCATTATATCAAAAAGAAAAATAAATAATAATAATAAATGCGTGAAAGATTTGTATTATGTTGTCTTATAATATTGTCCTTTATTTCTACATAAATGTTCTTGAAATGAGTCTTTAAGTCAAAATCGAACATTCGGCGTTTTTGTGGAAGTTCAGCAAAATCATCTAGGTACTTATTCTTTGAAATATTTCTTCAAACGTAGGTACATATTTAGGAACGTAGACCATAGCCAAGGCCCAAGACTCAAAACACTTGATTTCTCGTAGCGACTTAAAACAACAACAACTTGGAAATAAAAAATAAACAACAAGATGGAAATTAAGCCCAAACAAAATTGCAGTTTAATACCCCCTATGCAACCCCCTGCTTGGGTTTACTCATTTACTGCCAGATTTGCAGTATATGTGCAAAATTGGATATATTGCATGTTTTTTTTAAAGTACCTACAAACATCCAACTACTCCAAAACCCAACAGAAAACCCAAGCATGGGGGTACTTATTCCACTGTTGATGCATTTTCACTTATTATTTTAGGCTTTACTGCTTGTCATAAAAACCAACCCTGGAAAGAAAATAATATCCAAAATAACGAACAATGCAACAACAAATTGTATGATATTTTTTAGGGCCTTATGTCCAAATTGATTCGGGCGGTATTGCCTAAAGTCATGGCAAAGTAGCTACTTGACTGAGCATTTACTTCACATTAAAAGGGAAATAAAACCACTCAGAGTTTTCAGAATTTATTTCCCACCTTACAAGGGAACTTAGTCCCTCAGTGGACTTAGTTCCCTGGGACTTATTTCCATGCACCAATTTTATTCACGAAAATACCACAAAAATGTCAAAATATTGCAAAAAAAAGATTATTTCGACTAGGTATGTTCCTCGGAATCCAAATAAGTCACAACTAAATTGTTGGTATCGCTGAGTTCATTCAAGAATGCTCCAAAGGATAGGATATTCTGTTGGGAATTTATGCTTTTATTTTAAAACTAGCTGTACCCGCCCAGCTTTGCCCGTGCACAGGAATTGTATTGCTTAGGTCTTAGATACAATCATAATAATATTCTTTCGTAAAATGCGAAAAATGAGAATAAATCTATTTTCTGGAATTTTCTTTCTGAAATATACCTACAGCAATGCGAAAAAAACAAAAAAAGAATCATGAAAATCATAGAAGATGTTTTTTGTATGCGAGGCGTCACCCCCGTTTCGGCGTGGCGATATCGATAATGGATGTAATGTATTCGATATATAATGTGCACCCTCTGCATCGCTCTCCCCCTCCTTGATCGTGCTACTTTTTTGTAATGCTGTATTTCCTTTCCTTTGTTTCCCTCTTCCTATGGAATCCGAACAACTACCTACCCCAACCCTACACTGTTACCATACCCCATATGCATATCAGAATGAACGTCTGTACGTATCTTCTCTTCTGAAGATTATTAATATACCCCATGCCATAATATACATACCTATATACATAACTGACCACTGCGAAAACAAATCAACCCTTTTCGAATGCGAGGTAGGTATACGTATACTAGTGTTGTTTTGTCGCACGATCGCAAAAGTATAAACATCCATTTGTAGCAAGGTATATGTGTATGTACATATATATTTTCACTTCATAAAATACATACGTCATATCAGAATGAAATTCCTACTGCGTTGCGTGGCGATATGCGATAATGGCTGTAATGTATTGGATATAATAATGCGCACCCTCTGCATCGCCCTCCCTCTCCGTGATCTTGCTACTTGTTTTTGTTTCCCTCTTCCGATGGAATCCAAGCAACTACCTACCCTAACCCTACACTGTTACCACACACCATATCGAATGAAATTCTGAAATGAAACCTGTTTTGTATTATACGTCTCTTCTCTTATGAAGATTATTAATATACCCCATGCCATACTGCAGCACGCACGACGCACCCCATCCCCATCCTGAATGCATCGGACATACGATCATAATATACATACCTAAATATACAACTGACCATAGCCCTCACTGCGAAAACAAATCAACCCTTTTCCAATGTGTAGTTTACGTATTGTTTTTGTTTGACGATCGCAAAAGTATAAACATCGATTTGTAGCAAGGTATGTATATATTTTCACTTCAGAAAATACATTTTGGCTAAAACCTGTTCCTAAGGACGTGGCTATATAAACGACATAGCCTATAGCAGTCTTACAGTCTTAAGGAACATTTTAAAAAAAGTGACACTGAAATCTGTCCAGTAGTTTTCGAGTTTTTAGCTGACAAAGAAAAGTCCTACAGTTTTATTATATGTATAGATGTTGTAGGTAGTACGTTATGACATTGGTTATATTCATTTGGCACAAAAACCCAAAAGTCGAAATGGGTTTGGTACCTATGTACTAAAAAATTTTAAAATATAAATTTAAATGCAATTTTGAAGAGCCAAAGGGCCCAACGAAAAACAAAAACAAACTAGAAAGAGGGAAATTGAATTTTTGACGACAGTTTGGAAGATAAAAATGCTGCCAAATTTGCATTAAATTTGAAATTAATTGAATGTATTAAGGTTGAAATTACAATTTGCTGGAAGTGTAAAATATTTTAGGTCTTTGAAAGAAATTGGAGTACGAATGTGAGAGGAGGAGTATGGGAGTACGGAGGTGTTGAAAGTAGTACAATACTCCTATGGGAGTACTTTCGGCAACACTGCCCGACATATTTCGGGTTATTTTTTAGCTTTGGGTTATGCTCAGAGAGTGTGGACAGTTCTAATACTAATGATAATGAAGGGTCTGTGCTTCCGTGTGTGCTTAAAAATAAAGTTCAATTGAGTTTGGTGGGGTCGGTTCAGGGTGTGTAGCTTGCGCAGATAAATAGATACATTACATATATTAAGTTAATCCCGCGGGTTTTATGTTGCTCGTTTTTTTAATAAACAGTGTTGTGTAGCTAAAACTGAAACTTGAAAAGGCAACTCGATAGGAATTGGGTTATATGGACGCCACGCCACTGATAGGAGCTAATGGTTTGCATGAGTAGTTAGCACAGGTTGAGAGGGCAATGGATTTCCTATACTTCTGTCGTAAACACAATGTGCCGATAAACCTCAGTGTTTCTTGTATGAAATAAGTAGTGCGAATGCAAAATTATAGCAAGTTTCGGTCCTTGATGTCGTGGGCTCTTCTCAAGTGACCAGATTTCTGCTATTAGTTACTAGTTTTATATTATGACTACTTTAACTTCTGACAGCTCTTTATTCATCTTGAGGTTGTTAAAGAAATATATTTACTTTAACATTAAAACAAACTGTTATTTCTTTAAGATCGTTGAATCGTTGAACCGAACTGTTCACGGATAATAAACTTAAATCTAGCTTTCACTTTCATGACATACTGTTCTTCAGTAAAAAAAAAAATGTATAACATATCCTCACTCCCATGTCGCATCATGGATGAGTTCACCAGCAGTCATCATAGTTGCTGCCTCGACGCACACATGAGCCATTCACACAAAAAAATTATATTTCTCCTCTATTCGAGAGCGTATTTAACTACATACCCGCTTTAATGATGTTAAACTAACTAAATCGTTTGTTAACGTTCTCACGCCAACTTCCCTAACGTCGACCCTGTGTTCGGTACTACCGAGTGTCGCAGAAATAATGGCATTGCAGTTCTATATGTAGTCCTTCAAATGTTGGTTTTTATCTTCTGCATAGGGTAGGTACGCCTACATTTTCTCCCATATGTCCTGGCGAAATATTTTTAAGAAATAGGATTTTAAACTTTGCCATTATCTATCGAACCCGTCGCTCAGTAGTTTGGGGGTACTGCTTCTTCCTCCTTCAGAGCTAATTTACCAACACTAATTTTTAATTTCATTGAGAGTAAACCCTATGAACATTTTTTTCCTAAAAATAAGCGAGTATTTTTTCTTTTACTTCCGATGGCCAGCGTCAGGGGAGCAATTGCCATACCCATACCCACTGTTTCGAATTGTTAATTTTATGTACACCCAAAAATATTGATGTGAATCATGTGATTCTCAGGTTTTTTTGGGTTCTTCCCACCTAGTTCGGTTAATTTTAAATCTGATTTCACCTGATATACTTACGAGAGCTCCAATCCTGTGAAAAGGTTCATTTGAATCCAGAGGGACTCTACTAAACTCCATTTATAGGGTACCTCATTTTCTATACCAAGCGCTCTAAATCTTTCAGTATGTCTATCACAATCAACATTGAATAGAATGATACTACCTATGTAATTGAGATGAGCATCACACACACAGACACACACTGAACTAGAATATCCTTTTTACAAGCTTACGGTGCAACTCATTCAGGAATATTTAAATTCACTTTGGCCGTTCTACTTTTACGGTTTTTTTTGTTCACTTTTTTATTTTTTTTATTGAACTACTGTAGCATGTAAATTGTGTCTGCACTGGCAGATGCATCTCATGGGGAATGAAGGGACTGTAAAATGTTTGGTGTAATCGAATTTGATGCAAGGCAAACGAAGTTTAAACTTTGAAAGGGGTACTTCGTATTCATGTGTGGATGTACCTGATCATAGGAACCGGGTGGGGGAGTACTTCAATAAATATGTTTTAAAGACTGAAAGTATACCTACACTTGACCTGGCAGTAAGGACAAAGAGATGCTTTGACGTTAAAAGACTAGAAATATATTTTGATTGAAATGGGTTGGGACTCTGTGGTAAACAAATACTATTGCATTATGACTGGTGCAGAAAATGAATTAAAATAATTGATTAATTCAAATCTGGGAATGAAAATACCGAAAGCAGTAACGGAAGAGGGATTTAGTACGCATGTAAATATTGCAAGGCAGGGTCGCGGAATCTTTGGACCTTTTACCATTTTGAGGAAATAGTCTAAATAGTACATGTTTAAAAGGTCATATAATTTCTGATGAGATTAATCGTGCTGACAAATTCAGAAGAGTCATCGTGGCAAATTTGCAGAATAAAAAAGTGGTAGCTACTTAACCAGTGTGTACTACTTTACTATCTAGGTGAGTGGAAAAAAGACAGCCCGCCATATTAATATCAACATCAGGTCCCACTGCACTGTCAGTTGGTTCACTATTGGCCGCAAAGACGCAAACGCTATCCCTTTTCCTCTCTCTCTACAAACAGCGTTAATCACTCTCAGCTCAGCATCATTCATCTTCATCAAATCAAGTGCTGGCTGACAGTACTGACTTGGCTGAGTTAAGTTATTTAACTACGAGACGTGATCGGGTTGGGTACGAAAATTCCAAAATTAAAATCCCCAAACTGAAATCCGCAAGTCAATATCAAACCAAAAATCCCCAAATCCAAAATCCCCAAAAACCAAAATACCCAAATAGATTTCGAGTGTATTCACAATGCATTAAAACAGTAAAATGCTGCCCCCCTGCAACCCCCCTGCTTGGGGTCACTGTTGGATTTTGAGTAGTCGCAAGGTTAGGTAGACGAAAATTTCTTTAAATATTTTGAATTAACATTTTGGGGATTTTTAATTTGATGGATTTTGAATTTGGGGATTTTGTATTTGGGGATAATCAATTTGAGGATTTTTACAAAAAGTGGGGATTTTGGGGTTTGGGTATTTTGCACTTGTGTATTATGTAGGTATCCCGACGTGAGCACATTCGGATGGTTAATCAATAAATCAAAATAAATAAAAATTGTTGTTTTATTTTGTGAGAAGTTCAAAGTTAACACGACCGGCTATTCACCTGTCGATAAAGAAGTGAAAGCGCCGCAATTTGCAGGACCTGCCCAACGGTAATGCGAGCACTTTCAGCGAGAGCATAGCACCAGACGCATAACTTGCATTTCCTGCACGCGCGGACGTGTTCGAAACAAGGCCAATGCAAGATCAGATTTTAAGCATCTCACTCTGTTGTAGTTATTTCTAAGCGGGGCGTGAACATATAACCGCCTAATTTATAGGAATACATTTATAACGTAATTTTGTTGTTTCCTTTCAATACGAACATTTGGGCCAACAAAAAGTTGGCGTTCAGTTTTTTTGGTAGAATCCTTCAATTATACAAAAAAAAAAGTTTAGAGTAGAATGGGTTGGGGTTGAAATACTGTATGGTCAAAATTCTGTTTTCAAAATACTGTAGGTATTTCAAAATTCTGTATGCACAAAATTCTGTATGAACAAAATTCTGTATGAGCAAAATTCTGTATGAACAAAACACTGTATTTCCAAATTCTGTATTTCAAAATTCTGTATATCAAAATTCTGTATTTAAAAAAATGGTTTTGATAATGTAAAAAAGTGCGCACTTCTTAACATTATCAAAACCATTTTTTGTAAATACAGAATTTTGATATACAGAATTTTGAAATTTTTTGTATAATTTACCTCTCCTTGAATGTCAACATAGATTTATGACAACAAAGTGCTACGGCAATCAAAGCTTTACCTTTAGCGCTTGCCGAATTTTTATTTGCATCAATTTAGAACTTGTGGTTATCTTTATGCAGTAATTCATATTATTTCTTTGAAGTACATATTAAGTTTACTCTTAGACAAGGCGCGCAACGAAGTGGTGAAGCAGTGGCGTAGCGGTGGCATAGGAGTGGTGTGGCGATGGAAGGGCGGCAAGTGGTATGAAAGGGACTTAAGTGGCAAACAACGTATAGTGCCACGAATTCATCAGTTCTTAAAATGTCGTACCTGTTAATTATTGGTCGTTTCGCATGTTTATAGTTTCCGGGTAAACAAAAGTACGCGGTTGTAATGTAAAAATCCACGTCGTCACCAGCCCCTACAATATGATATGACTAGTTTAAACTAAACCACTTCCATTCCGTCGCCGTCACCACAGCACTTCTATGCCACCTGCCACTTAGTCACCACGCCACTGCCACTATCTTCTGGCTTATGTTTTTGTTAAATTATGTAGGCACCTGAATTTCAGTTTATTTTACATGTTTTGTTCTCAATACATTTTAAAAATTATATCAAAGCTTGCTTATTGTTATGCAAACGCTTTTTCAAAGTATAGAATTATTGGAGCATAAACAGTATTTCGGAAAACAGAATTTTGCATTTACAGCATTTTGGAAATACAGTATTTTGGATATACAGCATTTTGAAATACAGAATTCTGAAATACAGAATTTTGTTCATACCGTATTTTCAAAAAATATATATACAGAATTTTGTCGATACAGAATTTTGAAATGCAGAATTATGACCCGCTCCCGAGTAGAATATTGAATTTGAGTAGTATGAAAGTGAATGACTTATGGAACAAAGGAAGTTATCATACTTAGTATCAAGAAGAAATCCATTGCGCAGTTCGTTTTGAAATAAAATCGCCGACATCAGTTCTCAAAAATATTTTCAAGCTGCCTAATATCACCCCCAAATCATTCGCTCATCAGGGAGTACGACGAATCTCAGTCACATCTACACTCACAAAATACCGCCTGTGCTTGGATTGAATACGTCGCCGAAAAAAATGCATTTATAGGAATGTAACCAACACCACATCAATGAACCTGTAATTAGGAAGGCATACCGTCTACCTTTCGTCAAAAGGCCGAGTGCAGCTGCCACAATCAGGGACCTTTTAGAGAGCATATGCAATAAGACGGTCGAGAAGTACTCACTTATCTCGATAGATTCCTGTCGCTTTTGGCCTAATATGGTCATACTTTTTGGTTCGAAAATTGTTAATGTGTACAACAAAAGAGTTCATTCTTTCACCATTCACCAAGGTAGTCATCTAGCTCACGCAGATGCTCTAAGACAGACGATCCTCTGACGAACTGCCAATTGACATTGATTCCTGAATTAGTTTCTAGGGTGCACACAGACGCTTCCAATTGGCTCGTCTTGATGCAACTTCAATACGAAGGAACTCGCGAAATTATAGAATTTTTAACCTCAGGATACCAATAGGGGTGATACAGCACCCCAACGAAATAAAAAGCTTTCCATTTCACACATTCGCGCCATACAATCGCTCTCTTCTTTTCTCTATTCTCAAATTGACAGCTAAACTTACAGTTCCGGTTCACAGTTGGCTGCAGTAAGTCGTACTTTTTGTTTTAGGGGCATGGCTGGGGTGTCATGTCACCCCAGTTGCTATTCACGTTACTATTTGTTTTTTGTAGGTTTTGTATTGAACTTCATAATTTTGGAGTTTAAAATAGCTTTTCGATCGATTAGAATTAAGATGTGCCATTTGTCCAAGAAACCGCGACAGAAAAAATGAAAATTTGCTCAAAATGAGGGTTGCCAATGTCTCCAGAGCACTGCAGTGAAAATTGCTTAAGCTGTTTTTAATTTAAAAAAATAAGTATAATAAAATTTGTAAGTTTTCCCGAAAATCCTAATTAAATTAATTTCTCTTATGAATTCAATAAAATATTTTCAGAAATAAAAGTTAAATTTTGAGTTAATTTATTACTATTTATTTTAGTTAAATACACTGGGGTGACAGGTCACCCTGAAGACCAATTACACCTATTATAGGAATAACAGAATCTATTCAATTTGATACACCTCATCCGAATTTTTTATTGCTCAGCGTTTTATTTTTCACTTAATTCTCTTTCTGCTATTGACTTGGAATATTCTCAACGCCATTTAAGGACACGAACTCCAAACAACCATTCCAATAAAACTCATTAAGGACCAATAAAAATATTCTCAAGTATCTACATCGCTATGAAAATATTATTGAACTGTAAAACTGACTAAGTCAACCCTATCAATAAAGACATCAATGTATGTGACTTCAGTTGACACGCTCAAATGACAATCACTGTTAAATTTGTACGGAATATATCATTTAATAACCTACTAACCTATAAAAACCATTTTACAACTCCATTTCGTTGTTAAAGTCTTCTACCACCCGCTCGCATATAATAAGCTGTCATTTCATGGCTCATACCTGTCACATAAAAACTGCCAGAAACCTCATCTCACTTCATAGTCAACCAATCGTTTTTTATGACAATTTAAATTCAGCATGCAAAATTCTACTTCAATATTTTTTTTCAACTCATGTCAAATGCGCGCCCAACCACTGACATAAAAATCAGAAAGAAGAAAAAAAAAAATCACTAAAAGTGAGGAAATATTTTCGGGCTACCAACTAAAATGGCAGCGCATTTTTCATGTCCCTTTATACCTTTCCCGAGAGCGAGTCCTCCATCAGCGGCAGCAGCATCGACGAGAAGAATGAAAAACCTAACCATGTGTCAATCCATCAATCAGGCAGCCAATTGGAAATTTATATTCGAAAGTAAATTATTTTGCTTGATTCGCGTTGCCACTCTGTAGAGGGCAAAGGAGTACCGGTATCGACTCACCCCATTTGTAATTTTCTTGATGTTTTCCCAACCGTTAGCTCTTTATTTCTTTTTCGCCCCATTTTGCTTTTGCTGTTGTTGTTTTTTTTTTGTTACTTTATTTCAAAAATACAGCTAAAAGAAGTCGAAAATAAAATTTCTCCATACCCCCCGTCGTCGATCCATTTGCTAAGATTTATGCTGAGCGGACCAAATTGATCTAGGGTGGGGGGGGGGGGAGCGCTCAGTTGAAACAAAATCTTTTGACTTTCGGTCGAGTTACTTGTAAATGGGTTAAATTTTAAGGACGATTGGAATGGATTTGCCGATTTATCTGAAGGATGCTGGAGAACAGAGAATTGATCCTTAGCTATGGCATTGGGTGGGATCCCACGGGTGCGTTTGAATAGGAAACTCTCAATGGCTGTTCGAGGGCGAGTACCCTCTGTGATGCACTCTGGTGGGAAATTAAATTACGGAATAATATTTTAGGTAATGTTCAATGATAACAGTTGTCTCCTTTGAGGGATGGATGGATAAGTGCTGCTTGTTTGGGGGGAATACTATTTCACTGATGGATCGTCGGCTGTTTTAGAAGATACAGTCGTGCAAATTTTAGATGAGGAGCTGGCTTATGGTTACAATATTTTTCTTATGGTTAGTGAGAGAACAGAATGGTCTTTTGGAGTTCATACATTCGCAATAAACATTGTACGGACGGAATGACATTTCAAGACGTCCACTAACATTTTGAGCTTAGGTTATTAAGGTTACTAAGTTTAGGTACCAAAATCCAAAGTGTCTCTATTTTCCCTTTTTTTCAGGAAATTTTATTCTTAAATATACCAATGTAGGTTAACTTGAACTGCAGCAAAAATAATATCCTTTAATGAAAGATTGCCTCCAATCATGCCACATTTTGAAATAATAATTTCATAAAAAAAAGTCCAATACATCGCATAGTCTCAACTTCGACACGCTTCAATTAAACACTTTTCACAAGAAACCAGCTTCTTGGGCTCTGACTATAACCGCGTGCAATTTAGCCGTAAATTATTCCAATATTCCAACAAATACTGATTTGTTGTTTCTATCAACGAATTAGCTCCTTGTTAATGAACACTTTGAGCGCAAATCATGAAATCAACTGCAGTCCCTATGGTATGGTGTGTCAAATGTTCATTTTGCAATTGCACCCAATAAGTTAAATTCACAGGTAATGTCATGGAACGGTTATTTAGTGGTTGGGAGTGTTATTTTGATGGCACGGAATCACGAAATAGGTGATTTGTTATAGAGGCGTTCGTGTCTCTTTTTTTTTGTAGTTTTTAATATGGGGCTGGTGAGTGGAATAAGGAGAATCTATTTGGATAAAGGTTTACCATGTAACAAGTTAAAAAATGCAAAAGTTATGGTGGCTTGTATGTAGACGAAATTGGGTTGTCTGAAGGATATTCTCAGATAAGCAAGTTTCAGTGAAATTTCACTTTTGTACTTTTTATTGCAAATTTTAGGTTGTATGCTTTAGAGAACGAACTGATAAATAGACATGAAATGGCAGAATTGATCCATTATGTATCACCAAGTTCGTGACCAAGTGAGTGCCTTATACCCTCTCTGTCCAACTGCCAAATAAAATAAATATACCACGTAACGATCATACCAATTTTATTGACAGCCAGGTGGTTAAAAAAACAGTCTCTGATATTGAAATAAAATCCAAGCTAGTTCACCACTGTCGCGAAGAGCACAAGGTTAATTGTTCGCAGTACACCACGAATCGCTGCTAGGTCGCTGGAAACAGCGAAAAAGCCGGCAATGAAAGGGCTGACAAACTGGCAAGAATCATGATAGAGCACTACAGTCGATCAAGCCTCAACTCTGTAATCTCAGAGAACGAGTGGAGAACAAGATTCGTATAAAAACCAAGGAAATGTAGAAACAATGACCTCTGCAGTATCACGGAATATATGAATATGACAGAGGCCGGACCATCAAACTTCTATAATTTGACAAGTTATGGCTGCCTAACCTGGTAGGGCTTCGAGCGGGTCATAACTTCCTAAGAAACAATACAATAAAAGGCGGATTTTTTTGAGACTCTTTACTATACTCACTTTTCGAGTCTCAAAAAAACATCCCTAACTCACTTTGGCACACTTTATTTTTATTTGGAAGTTGGTACGCGTGTTTTCAACTTGACATATTAGTTGGAAAAGGGTATGTTCAAAAAATTGATACTCATTGGAGAAACTGAAAATCGTTCTTAAATTGTATCGACTACAAAGGTTCGTTAACTAATACTGAATGAACTGTATTTCGAAATTCCAGCCGTATTCATACTGCTGGCAGAATTCAGGAAAACATGCAAATGCGTGTTGATCGTAGGTATTGTCTTTCGCTGGGTTTTAATTAATTAGTTTACGACCCCTAATGGTGATGGTGCAGATGTTTTATTGCTGGGTGCTACTGCGACTATCTGCGCTGCCAAGACATATATCCGGTTCTAGACAGATGTTTATAATTTTTAAAACAATAAAATCCATCATCTTATGAAATTAAATTACTTACCCTTTTTAAAAAATATTTTGTTTGAAGGTGGAATAAAACAAAACAAAAATAGCTTGAAAAATGTTGTTGGTCTATTTTGTTGATCTAATATGAGCATCAAAATTTAATACGCCTTGTTTACGGGAAAATGCGGTGAAATTATGTGCATACATCAACCCCTGTGCTCAATTCCGGGTGAAATTGAATTCGTGCGGATTTCGAATTTTCGGTGTACCAAACATGCATTTTTGATTACCTAAAGTCGCATTGACTTCTGTTTTCCAATTACCTATCTCTTAATTGAAACAAATCAAGTCAGCTACTGTAAAAAAAACTAAATATGTATTAAGCGAACTGATCACACAGAAAACTCGAAATCCGCACGAATTCAATTTCGGTCGCAATTCAGCACAGGAGTGATTATCTTTAAAATATTCAAAAATGAATCGCGTCTATTACATCTATTGAATGTCCACGTTGCATTTTGTTACCTTCAATACAACAAATTGCAGTAAGTACATATTAATATCTATTTTTCAACAAAGTTTATGTAGCATTTTCAATCGTATTTTAAATAATATTATGTAAGAATATGAAGTATTAAAAAGTATAAATGCATTTCAACCAATCAGAGAATTGCAAAATATTTACCAATTCAGACAACAATCAACGAACACAACCCATTAGTGACCAATAGCCGCTCTCAACGTTCAAGGATGAAAAATAATTCCTCCTTATTTACAACACCGCCATCTATGAATGACATTTTTCAACTTTCCTATCTCCACTTTATTACTGCGTTAATTATAGCCACTTTTATACCCACTTTTGGTTTTGCATGTAAAAGTAAAAGTGAGCTAGCTATAGATTGCCAAAAAAATACGCCTAAAATTAAATCTCAAAGATGGCGATATAATGTATACTGTATAGGTACTTGTATAGGCTGTGGAGACGAAGAATTCAATGAAAACACACTTTATGTCCTCTGTCACTGCCCGAGTCCCTGTCACTTGAGAAACAGAACACTTGGAACTCATTACCAAATCGTTAACTTGGAAGCCATGCCTTACAAGAACTTTCTGATGTCTCACTTTCCGATCTTTAGGTTTTTGAGGATATCAGGATGGCTGATCGGCGTCGGGTAAATACAAGAAGGAGAGACACGAAACCAACCATCTTTAACACCAATGATCAACTATCACAATGGGTCCACAAGGACCTAAGTGTGGTACAGTAGGGTTCACCGTACTCTACCAACCCGGAAACCTAACCCAACCTAACCTAGTATCCACTTTAACAAGGGATTCACAACCGTCACGCAGGATTGTGTTAAGCTAATTTAACCTATCGTAAGGTAGAGTTGTTCTTCCATGTTGACAAAGCCACTAATAGTAGCCCACTGTGCCAGTTTTTCCTCTTCCCGAGTAGAAGATACCATTTGAACTTCCTAAAAAAGGCGAAACTTTTTTTTCCACCAATTACCGAATGATCCATTTTTTTCATCGTCATGAAAACGCTACATTTTCTTCAGCTTAATAAATATATGGACTCATGGGAACTAATGACGGTTTTCGTGGCGACAGATTCACAGATGATTTGATTGCTTTTCTCGCCGAGACTGGAACCACTCTCTCCATAACTCTGGTGAAATGAACATTGTTGCGCTTTCAGATTTCCAAATCATTTAACAAAGTTCAGCATCGCGCTCAATGCGCCTTTTAATCAATGGATTACAAACTTTCTTTTTGGCAGTTCAATTCAAGTTGTTTTTTAATGGTTTAGAGTGTAAAACTCACCCTATCACGTTTCCCAAAGCTCAGTTTTGTCTCCAACTCTCGGAAATCTCCTGTCCGCAACTTTGAACCTTCATTCGAATTTTGTGAATGCACAGAATGTGAATGCTTTACTTAGCTCTGTCAGTCTAACTTACAGATATTTAATACCATTGTGAATCTATGTATATTATTTCCCATCTATTCAATTCAAATTTTCTTGTTTAAATCACACAAGAGTTGTCATAACCTCTTTAGCGCGTGTTAATTAAAAAAAGGGAAGGCTTTCATCTAATGATTTATTCCACTTTGTCATTTGTTGCTATGAATTTCTATACTATAGTCATTCCCTAGATCACGCAAGTCCCATAGTCAACCAAACTTAATAAGACAAATAAATAATCCGTTGTAATTAGCAGAGTTTAACCCCCCCCCTTCCCTCTGTTCGCATTATCCCTTCTGCACCAGTTAGCACGAAAACTCAAACGACATCGAATTGCCATAAAGAGAAATCCAACTTTCTACTCATAGAAAAGTGTCTTCCTGTGTAGCCTTCACTCTGCTATGGTACGGTGTCATTAATTACAGTATTCATCTTAATAAAATATAATGCCCTGCAGTACTCGCAGAGTAACACACAACCGATGTAGACACATGCCATCGGATGTGCCAGCAAATAAAAGTCAATTAATGTCCTTGCTCTGTGAAGTGAACTATAAAATTAAGTGCCTGTACCTGTAGTCAGGTGGAAAAACTCCTCCATCTTTGATGTGGGGCAGATTATCTCCCTTTCGCCATCCGAAGCAATGCCCCAATTTATGTCCTGCAATTAAGAGACCGTTCAATATTATCATCATCATCGTCGTCATCTCCATGACGACCAATTAATTTCTCTACATGTCGTGTCCTTTTTCAGTTCGCAGTAGAAATGATCGGTGGAGACAACTCTGCTGCTGCTGCTGATGATGACAGTATTCTAAAATAATAAATATTCATTGAAAAGAGTACAGAGGCTATTCCCATCACGACTACTCACAGCAGGATATATTCAGATTCACTCATCCTGGCAAAATGGTTAGCGCTCGAGAATTTGCTCAAAAATGCGGAATGTTTTAATTTAATTCTTCGTTTCAACAAAATGCACACAGCACGGAACACGGCGCACACAATCATCCAGCCACACTGCTCTGTTCGGTTATATACATTTTATATATGCTGAAAGTAAACCAAACCCTCGGAACTCTGGCCGAGAGGAGAGCTCAAAGTCTCCGGTGATGGTAATGCGGCTGTTGGCTTTGGCTGGCAGCTGGAGTTGCAAAACTCAATTTCCAGTCGATGAATTGCGAAAATGTTATTTTCACTCTTCAAAACGGATGGATGCAAAATTTTCCGAGGTTAATCCGAACTCGAATGGTGTGTGTATGTACCTACAGCCACATGCTGGCACATCGAGGATGCAGGTTATCCCATGGGACTTATATACCATTTTAACAAGTCGGTAATTAACGCTGATTTAAATGTTGCCACTGAAGTGAGTAAAGGAAAACAGCTCCTTCGAAACTCTGCCATGTTCGTGTGGTTTCTCCGCAGTCGTCATGAATACATCGTCACCATGTTCACACCGCGGAAAGCTGAGAATATAGGGGCTTGTCGGATTTGCAGGTGCGGGTCGGTGGTGTGGTGGTATTGATGGAAAGGTTTTGAGGTTTTCTTGACGTAAAACTTTTCAATTTGAGTACTTTGCTCATTTTATTTTTGCACATCCCACTTATGTATCTGTGTGTGTTTGTGTATCCAGTCGCCTCTGCCACTGAAAGATGCGATGTGTTGGTATTCGAAAGGCTCGAGAGATGATTAAAACGCCGAAATTGCAGATGTTAACTTATATTCGTTCGTTTGGTTTTTAAGTTAAAACTTTAGTGGGATAAGGCAATTGTTTGTAAAGCCAATGTGTGGGCATTGTAAAGCTGTCGGAAGTATTTGGTTATCGTTTCGGGTTTTGCTTAGAAGGAGGAGTTTCTTGCCATGACTTATTCGTTCAATCGATTTTTGTAATTTTTTTTTACTGTAGGGTCTATACTGTATAGGTTATTGATTGCTGTATTTGCCATGACATGGCCATTACCATTGAGGAATTAACTTAAATGGTGACTGGCGACACACTTTTAACGCTCTCCATTCAAGGTGTATGAATTTAAATTCACACTGCATTTTGTGGCGGATTACGAAAGTGGTAGCCTTATGTGTGAAAAACAAAATATCAGCTGCAAGTTTAATTTTTGGGAGCCACGCACCGATTTCGTCTGATAGTTTGGCATTGTATACTTTTGAAAGAAAAAAAAAAAAATAAATAAATAGGCAGCGCAACAGGCGGTAGACACCCAAGGCCTAGCTTCTCGCAACCATTCGTTTTGTGTGAGTTTCTATTTTTGGAACGAATGGAAGGGACCTACAATTTTATGCCGAGTCCGAACGGCTGAATTGAGAAGCCTTTTCAGGACAGTCATACTCTCGGGTGTTTGTCAGACGTTCGCGAGAGTTCGCACAGTAGTCAAGCACACTAACCACTGCGCTACTGCGCCCACGTTTCTTTTGAGAGAATGTAGGTATATTTCTGGTACTCAACAACGCTAGTATTTAGAAATCTTTTATGAGTAGGTAGTTAGTAGTATATATGTAGTTTATCATATATGTATGTAGTTTATCCAGGAACTTCGCGGACTGTCTGGAATTGTACTGGCACTTCGTTTTGTCGACTTTGATATTTTAGTAGCACGGCAGGGCTTCGCATTTTCTGGTCTAAAGCCCCACCAGCACTTCGCTTTGTCGGACTTGAGATCTACCACATCACATTTCGTGATCCGGCAATACTGCTATGGAAATTATATGGACTGTCTATGTACCGCATTTTTATTAGACAGATGATGGCCATTTAATTTTTCTAACCCACTTCCCTGATTTTGGCTTCTTTTTCAAGGTCCTTATCATTCGATGCTCCAAAAATGATTGGGTAAATGAAAAAAAGAGAACACGTAATGTTGCTAATTTTATGTAGGCTTTCATTTTGTTGCAACGCAACAAACCATGATGACCTACATTATAAGTCGATCATTGGAATCCCCTTTGAAAATCGACGATCTGAATTGCCGTCGGCAAATACTGATATCACTGCAGCAGCTAACATACGAATAAATCGAGCGACCAAATTCCCATAGACAAAATTGGGCGCTCAGACACGTCAGCAGCAAACCAATGCGGAAGCCAAGCAGTGGTGTTGTGTGGGAGGCGTCATAACTATGCAAAAAAAATGCATTGTTTTGGTTAATTGGCAGTTTGGCACCGCCCACTGAGCAACTCTAGTCAACAATGTGTGGGTGCATGTTTTGGCGATGGCTAAACCCGCTGACCAGCTGATAAAATAAAAACATGATGCGCGGGGCGGGAGCAGCTTAGCTTAGCGGTGAAGATTTGTTGTCAATACGGCAAAACGCATCATAGCAGTCAGGAAGAGCCGTATCCCCAAGTCAATGACCAGAGGAAGAGTCAAGGACAACTAGATGCAAGGTTTCGTGTAGAGGTGCAAAAGAAGAATTTGGCATTCCCATTTGTATGAAACCAAAGCGGAAAATAAAATCCCTATAATTATTAGAAAACCAAGTAGTTGGTGTTTTTATTTTCGTTGATTTCCCGTCGGTAGTTTTGTTCTTTTGATCGCTGTGCTAGGTCCGACGGCATTTTAGTAAATTTGAATTGCTTGTGGATTCAGTCTAAATGACATTTTTTGCTGGTATCCTTGCGTTACACATTTAATATAAAAGCAGGTCTTACCTCGATGAGGGTTAGTAAAAAAAAGAGGTAGTGAGTAGACAGGAAATTGCTGAGAATGGCTGAAAGATGAAGGATTCTTTGTAACTCCTATCTTACACTAGAGCCATCTATGCTGTCTGAAGTTAAAATATTCTTAAGGTAATATTACAAGTTACTTAAGTTAGTTATGCAGCATTTGGCTTAAACACATACCATTGGCATAAATTTGCATCGCAAAGCCGGGATGGATTCCAGTGCCAAGAGGCAAGAGCTGGGCTTGTTGGTCAGATGTTACTAGATACCGCTGGTCTAGGTTACTACTAAAAGTTTGCAATCTGAAACATTATTAACTGTCGTTCCAACCATCACAACATTGCAGTCTACGAGAACGATAGCCTATTAGCTGGGGATCATGACGTAATCTCGAATGACAAAAATCTCGAAAAGCTTTTTTTAATCTCGAATGCAAAAATTTTGAATGTACAAAAATCTCGAATGTAAAAAAATCTCGAAAGAATATACATATCTCGAAAAAATCTCGAAAATAAAAAGTAAATTCGAGATTTTTTTTTTGAGATCCCATAATATGTATAAGCTTTGCATATACCCAACCTTTGCACCTGCTCCAAATCCTACAGTGACCACAAGCAGGGGGGTTGCAGTGGGGCAGTATGCCCCATCATACGTAACTCACTTTTTAACACCATTTTTAGATTTGGTCTTATTAATTCTGTCGCGCGGAAATTGTTACCATTGCCTCAAAAATTAATATTAATTCCAAATTTTTTTTTCGATATTTTTACATTCGAGATTTTTGCTTTCGAGATTGTTTTTTTTTCGAAATATCGTGGTAGACCCCTGTAGCTGGTCTCAGTAGCGTTTTAACAATTCACACGAACCAATTTCATGATTGTAACCAAAAATGCCGATAAACGCTAACAGAGCGTATCAAAGAGCATGGTAGTGCCCCAGCCAAGTTCTCAGGCTGTTTTCGGCCCCCATCTTACTTCGGAACCAATTAAGCCAATAACTTCAACATTGAAACATTTACCAAGCTCATTAAAAATGTCCAATTCACCAAATTTCATCCATATAGCATTAGTAGTTCTCAACATACAGGACTTCAAAAATCGCAAAAACCGTAACTGACTGACTCACTCACTCACTCAATTAGCCATCCTAGAATCGTGAAATTTGTCAGAATGCTAGATCCTGTGGTGCATACACTGGGAAAAGTCAAAGTCCAAAACTTGAGATTTCCCATTCAGGAGGCGTGGTATACACCCACATTTGAAAATTGGTTATTATTTATTTGGGCCACTTCCCATTACCGTAGAATGTTGAAATTTGGTAGAGCGATAGGACTTGTAGTGTGCGAAAGGAGAAATATCAAAAATTAAAAATTGTCCGTTTAAGGGGCGTGGAATATGCCCACTTAAAGTATAAATAGAAGTTAATCTACCTGCTGAATTTTAATGCATAGTTTAAAAGAAAGCCAAAGTGATGGTAGTTAGAGTCTGTTGACACTACCAATTTTGTTAACATTTAACCTTCTTAAACTAAGAACTTGGCGTACATTTAAATGTCATTACTTTTCGTGGCTGACTAGTTACGCACCTAATTTTTGTTGTTCAATATAAGAGAACTTGGCTCTTTTCTTACATTTATGTTTTTGGTGTGATGCCTTTTACCGGATTTTTTTTTTAAACTTTCGGCTATTGCTTGTGGTACATTACGTAATTAGATGGCGCTACGATCCATACAGACCTGGGCATCAATCAACAGACAGTACTAGTCAAGTTGATCTTGCCTTATTAGGTCAAAGTAACAACGATTTTCGCTAGTTCGGATTGACCCTGATAATTTCTGTTGGGAAATTTTGTCGATTTTCAGTCTATAAATTATTGTTTGAGAGAATACCATTAACAACAACTCGTAGACACAGTCACTTTGGAAATTCATCATCAGACTACTTTTAAGTGATTGTCTGAATAGTTTCAATTCTCCATATATAATCCACTTGGGCAGACATAAATCTGCTCTCCCCTTAATTTCAAACGCTAAACATTAAAATAAAACAATCACAAAAAAAAAAAACATTTCAGTGAGCGCTCAATTTAATAACTTAGAATACGTTCATCACTATCGAAAGACATCACAATTTTCATATAAATTTCAATGGCCTGCTAATTTCCATTCAAAACACATTTGTACACTCAAATCAATTTCCAACTCGTGGCAAATAAATGAACAAAAAATATAAAATTTACTGCCATCCTGTCATCGATTACTACCGTCAATAACGACGGTATTGACAACAATACGCCAAAGTGAACCACGCTACTATTTACTAATCAATCAAAGCCTCCTACGTTCCCTTTATCTAACCGTTATCCTTGCAAATCATAGAATTAGTGTCCCACGGCAAACAAGAAAATCGAAAACAACTCACTCGAACTGGCAAAATAAATAAACAAACGAGCAACTATAACGACAACATAACAAAACCCGACAGACACATAATAAATTGAAATGCTGTCATTAGTAGAAAGGATATGCTTGGCGCGCGATTATAAATCATAATCAAATATGATTGCGACGGAATCTAAGGATATGGTGTGGAATTTCATTCCTTAGTATTGATCAATCCAAGCAATTGGTTGGCATACATAATCGAAATAATCGCTCCCTGATCTATTTGTCCTCTTGAGTCAACTCACCGATCTGTCATCCAGTTGATATCTGCATGCTAACGAAAAGTCCTTCATTAATCAGGATTAATGAAACAAACTGTAAATTTTCTGTTCATTCCCCAAGCAAATATATGACCTCGTGTCCGCAACAAGACTAGCAATTCAATGAAGAAATCACTTCAACAAATGGAGTCATGCACACAGACTCACACTCAAAAACGAGTATTATCCTCAGACAAAATTTGTGCCGCTGCTCATTCCATGGAGAGATCCAATCACATCGCATCGCATCATCATAAAATCACATCTCTTCATTTCGAGAAGAGGATTCTTACAAATTTATCACAGCACAATGCATCCTTGTTTTTTGGCGGGCGACTGTAGAAGACAGGATTCCGCTATGTCATTTAGACTACTCCACATATATACACTCATTTGTGCTCCGCTTGGTTTCTAATTTAAAGTTTATTCATGAAGAAATGTCAAATGAACTGAAGATTTGGAGCACCGCACTTGGCGTCCTTGGAGGCGAACGCAGGGAGTATTTATTTAAATGTTCCTCCTGGTGATGGTATACTTGTTTGCGCTCGCATCGACTACTTGACTTTTATAAATCGCGTATAACCATGTGTGGGTGACTCAATTTGCCTGCTAGTGTAAAGTGAAATTGGTGCTTCGGGGCGTATACGTAACATTTTTTTTCTTTCACATTTTGTTGTAGAAACAAATTCTCGGTTGTATAGTTTGGGCTGCCTGCTCTAACCCTTTGAATTATTGATCTATCTGAATATCCCAGATTAGCATTGGGATATTTTTAATTTAATTACACAACTATGGTCCTTGAATCGTCAGGAAAATATATAATTAATGCGAATAGTTTTAATATCTGCCACAGGCGGAAATATTATGACAGCCCTACCGAGACTATCTCAAATTATACCAGGAATTTAAGAGAGTAGCCAAATAACAGTCATGGATATGTCAATCCATCGAAATTATAAAAGACTCTGCAAGACTCAAGACTGAAATACTATCCAAGGAACACTCCAACCCATCTCTTCTGAGAATGGCGGATAGAATGTGGACTAAGCCAACTGCAGAATCACTTCAGATATTACTTAATACTTAGTTTCCAGGGTAGAAGGATAACAGTTCGGAATGTGACAATTTACAAGTCTCGCAAACCAGTACCTGGGTATGGAAATCCAACCATAAACATCGATCCATACAAATCTTAGGTTCTGGCCGGCGTTCTGCGTATTATGCTACAGAAATTTCAATACATGACACTTTCACGACTTACGTCGATTTTGATGAGCTGTATATTCAGCAGAAATATCACTCTCCAAATTACAGCACGCATATCTCAAAGGAAGATTGACAGAGACGGCTCTTTACGAAGTAGTGCGAAAATTGAATGCACTATACTATACACCCTAGCGACCTTTCTAGACTTAGAAGGTGCCTTCAACAACGTACATACTGAAGGAATGCTAGAGTCCAGTGCTTGGTATCTGGGAGTGGTCTTGGATCCCAAACTCAACTGAAAACTCAACATCGAACAAGGGGTAAAGACAGAATGCATAGCTTTCTATGCTTGCCAGTAAATTTGGCAAAAGATGGGGCCTGCAACCAAAACTGATACTGACAGTCGTAGTATGATCAATCCTCAACTATGGCACAATAGTTTGGTGACCGGCTCTATGAAAAGCTTACAACATAACCCAACCCAACAAAGTCCAAAGAACAGCATGCATAGGCTTAATCGGCATTCTGCGGCCAAAGCCGTGAGACGTCCTCATAGTCCTTCTGCATCTTTTTCTTTCTTCAAAGAGTCGGGGTGCTGTACTGAAAGACCCTACGGCCATAGCAACATTCTGATTTCTCTATCAAGACACGAAAAGATATAGCTCAGAATAACATCAATTAATACCATGAAGTCCGATTAGGCATCCTACATAATACACACTGTCGCAGTTGTAATGACGCAACCTAAAAAGAAACCCTCACTCACTATTTATGGGCCTGTGCGGCACTAGCTCGGACCAGACAGCGATCTCTGGGAAACCCCTTCTTCGAATCTGTCGAGGAGGTCTCGAAGAGTAGCATTAAATAACTGATAACCTTTATGAATTCCACAGGCTGGATCTAAACTCTCCCGTGTGGTAATAAAACGGCACTTAGTGCTAGTTGGGTGGTTCAAACCGCCACGCCTACCTACGTACCCTAACGCAAATACTTGTCAAGGGCCTGTTGGAGGTAATAGAGAACTTGCATAATATCCCACTATTCCCAACATAATAAGCCAGAGATTTGTTCGACGCAAACAAGCTAGCTAAGTAGGGTTTCATTATGTGGTAACACATTTTTAAATTTGCGCCTGAACAGAGTTCATAAAACCTCTTTAAGGGGACAAGATACGCCGCTAGAAACTGAAACTATTCCTTTCTTTTTGTAGTCTGTAAAATATTATTACTAACCCTCATCGGGTTCGAGCCCAGTTAAAGTATTGACGTCATCTCATTCTGTGGTAGTGATTTTGATTCCTTTCCTTGATTTCGATAAGATAGGATGATTGCCCTAGTTACACTAATTACGAATGACATCCATATGCCGGAAAGTAATAGAATTAGACATGGGTATGTTACATACCATGATCTGCAGTAATAAGTTTACCACCCCGAACATTATTCAAATCCTCAACAATTATGCTCGCCAAAGATGGCTTCGCAGATCCCGTTTGGCTACTGAACAGGATTAATACATTAAATCCAATAGCATTGGACACTTGGACAGTGCCATCAACATCTACGTCAACATCCTTCTACAACTGCTACACTGTTGGCGATCATCCATCCATCCATACATGGATGGAATTAATAGCAACGACGAAATCCTCTCACTGCGAACATTCGAACTCTAGCCAATATGACCGCCTGAAAATGGCAACGGTCCCCTCCGCACATAATCCGCTGTTGCCATCAGAACGAACGAACGAACGAACAGGGATACTCGTAACCTAGTAAATTACGAAAAGTCCACCGATGTAAATTGTTGCGAACAATTTCGCAGGACTATATACCAATCGCTCACTCCGGTAGTATCGCAAACTTTTTTTTTGCCTTGTATCCAGTTTGCATTTCGATGAATGTGAAACTGGTCGTATCTATCTACTGCTGCAGAACGCATTGGAACAATGCCGAATAGCACAGGATTAATGCTCGCTTGCCAGGGAGTTCCGGTGGAAATTTAATAAAAATGTTTCGTCGCTGCTGCCCTTCCATATCGTAGTGAGGGATGCAAAAAGCCTGATTGAATTAAGCACTTTTGAGTGAGTCGATGTGTGTACATGTGCATGGTAATGGGCCAACTTACAGTATACCCAGCCCACCACCACCGTTGCCGTGTGGATATCAAACAAAGTAATTTCGAGACCCTTTTACTCACTTTTGTTAACAATTTTCAATTTTGCCCAAGTGCGATGCGCGTCTTTGCGCGCCACCCAACCCAATAGCACCTATCGAACGAAGACTATGACGCTGCTCCCCAAAAGCAATTTGCATAATTCAATTCGTATGACATCAAAAGGACCCACGAGGTGGAGCGTTCGCACGCGATTTCCAGGCGCCACTCTGCGGCAGGGTTTAAGTGGCTGAAATCTAATTTCGCCGCTGTTTTAAGCATTACTCACGAGAAAAGGAATCATTTTCCAGAGACGACAGTAATGGCAGCAGCCCAGCAACATTAGATCCTAAAATAATTTCGGGCAAATTTCCTGCCACCAACAATGGTGATTACGACCGGCATCGGGGTATCGTTCCTCACGTATACCGATGATGATTTATCTACGAGTATTCGAAGGGCGGCTAACTCCTACCCTTCGTTATTATCCTTTGATTTTGTTTCACTTGGGCGCACTTACTTTTGTGCGAATGAAAAGCGCTTTCAATTGAAATTAATGAAATTTTGTTTCCACAGAGAAAAAAGGACGCTTATGAGTATGATGATAATGATGAGAGAGCAAAAGGTGCAACGTTGATTTGATTTCGTACAATTTTCTTTACCCCTTTACATGGTCGTTCGGGTTTGGTTTCAATGAAAGTTGAATTTTCATTTGAATTCTAATTTAATGGTCGTAAATATTTCGGGCAAGGAGCCCGCCAGCCTGATTGCGTTGAATGGAAACTCATTTAGATATACACCGCTGTATGCTTTCCTTGTAATTCGGTTTACTATACACACATCTTGCGAAATTCCAGTGTTTGGTGGTATTTACTTAACGTAAACATGTCCTTGGTATAGCAAAACGCTGCACTCATGCTGGCTAAAGGATTAATCGAAAATTGCAATCATAGCAGTGTGCACGTGTACTTAGGGTTATTTTTCGCATAGCTGATAAGTAAACAAAATTTCGTGGAGCACATTGTCGAATGTAATGCAAAGTGCGTGCTTCATATGAATGTAGCTAGACGTCCTGGAATACGAAGCTCATATAAATCTGTTTTGGCCTATGATTGACATCACGATGGACATTAGTTCGAATAATCCTACAGTCAAGAAGAAGGTACACGCCAGATGGATTCCACGACTGTATAGTATTCCAGCCCTAAGCATCGCTATCAAAAAACGGGTGAACTTATTTCGAGTGTCTTGAAGAGGGCTAGTTAAAGTGCCAATGAAAATTCATACTACCGAAAGAAATTCATACTTCCTCTTAGCGTAAAATTTTGTTACTAGACATGATTGGTGAAATCTTAAGGCGGTTAATTTCCAATAGGCTCTAGTATCTCCGGAGAAAGCTTCTCGGAATAGTGATATGGCTTTCGTAGGTCAAGATCTACCGTACACGTTATTCAGACAGTAATAGTAAGAGCCTTAGCGGCTATAGATAACCGACTTAGAAAAGATAATGTACCAAATACAAACAGTGCTCCCTTAAATCTTTAGATGTAAAAATTCCAATTAGTTCGGCGAATTGGAATATAATTCATGAGCTATATTTACCAGATTAAAATGCTGGACTATCATCGTAAAATGCACCAGATGCAGCCAGATTGGGTGTAGCGTTTGTCTTAGTTTCTCCCCCTCTTGTTCGTTTTGGTATCCATCTAAAAATGGTATCATATGATTCCAAACGGAATTCCAAGAGCAATTTTTATATTGATGACGCAATATCAAAGCGATATAGGGCCATGTGTTCGAATATGGCCTCATGTCGCTTTCCGCAAGCGTTATAGGGCCATATTTCGAAATATAGTGTCGTTTCCCTTTGTCTAAATGCGTTTCATTTACCGCGGTGTTTGAACAGCATAAGCGTAAGTAGCTAGAGACGTCGTACTGATCTGCAGTGATGTAGCTGCGATTAAAATCTGTACTGATCTGCAGTGATGTAGCTGCAGATTAGCAGCTGTTGGCATGTAGAAGGTGCGATAGAACTTGGTAATGCAAATACGTATCAACATACAACTTCAACGTAGCCCGTCCCGTAAATATTGAAGAAAGCTAAAACCCTTGTATAAGTAGGTATGAATTATCGGAATGCTGGTCTCACTAGTCATTTAGCCACTAACTTTCTTACTTACTTACTTTGCTTGCACTTGAATCTGGAACTGCTTAGCAAAAGTTGTTTTTTTCTTAGCAAAAACAGTAACAGTGATTTTATAGGTTTCATTTATTTATTCGGAGTAGGTAGGTGGTAGTCAAATTCTACTACACCTTTAGTTTAAATGATTTATATGTCATTCAAATCTAATGTCTACCAAGACAAGATAACAAGAATGTAAATTCTATACTGTTCAGTGAATCTCCCAGCTGCATATACATACATACATTTTTCCAATCACTGCATATGTAATGTGCTCCGCCAACTCTCCTCCTGCTATCTGAGCCTCATTTCAATACTATGTATGTCCTTTCTGCACAAACAACCTTGATGTGAAGAAAAATGAAAAACACAACTATGTTCACAAGAATCGTGAGTGCCTTGCAGGAAAATATACATTAACCCCCACAGCCTTTCATACTTCACAACGCTCATACTGAAGTGCATTACAGTCTCCAATAGCTGTATGTAGTTCGATATTGTGCAGTAGCTCTGGTGTGGTTACCACCGTCATGCAACACAATACATTCGCTACATGTCTGGTGTAGTTACAACAGCACCAAGTATCCTTAGATGTGAATTTCAAAACGTTGTGCGCGGAAAAATAGCAATCATTACTAGAGATTTTCCATTAGAGATTAAGTGGCACCCCCCTCTCCGATAGTAAACAGTAATGAAAAAGAAAAAAACCAGAAACATACTGGCTTGCCATTGCCTCCAGGATACTCATATTGAAATTGTTTGCGAAGGACATCGGGGAGCAGAACAACGCAAAAAAGAAAATATAAATATCTTTTGTGCGGTTTTCCAATATTCCATTGTGGCAAATAAACTTTCCCTCCACAAGCCCCTCACAGTATAGGATAGTCTCCCGTTCTTAATGACATGTGAGGCCCAACAAACTCCCTTCCGTTATTATTTCCTGCCAACACGGTTGTGATTTTTTAATCGATTCCTTGGATACTCATTTGTTTCCTGTTTACAATGAAAGCAAATCTAAATTTGAAAACAAACGTACACTGTCCCATATTCTGGCAAACAGGGTGGGCGGAGGCCATTCACATTAATTTGTTTTCTTTATTAAGCCTTAATGTGCATGTGTGCGCGCTTTCGCTTGGCATTTATATATAGGAGCGCGCGTCCTATTCAGGCTAACCCATTTGTTTCCCATCCATTGTGTCGTTTATAATGACAGAACTTAAGACTCGAGGGGGCGACCACCATCCCCATCGCTCTGCCACCACCAACGACGATAATAATTGAGCTCGCCTTAACTTGAATTGGCCACGCGTAGGAGTATGGAACTGCAGCTGACGGAAATGACTATATTTCGTGCGGCTATGCGCGTGCTATTGCGGTGACCGCGAAATGTCGTTAAACGGCAATATTATTGCCCACGGAAAGGGTGGGTATTCGACGACGAAAAGGGATATTTCAAAACAATATTAACGCCGAGTGTGTCATTTGCGAACGGAATTTTTCATAGACCAGCAGCAGGGTAGCTAGCGTGCTTATTCATTTTGTTCTGTATTGTCGAGTGATTTCGTCCTGTCATGCATGTGACAAATTCGCTTGGAGGTGTGTATTGGTCAATATCCGATTGTTGTTTGTAAGTGTTTTCATAGGGATCTCCAAGGCAGAGTAGTGTTCCACGTGCGACAACACAACAGGCCCAAGTTGATTGGGGGTGAATTGGGGGCGTATACGCAATTTTCTTAAACACCACGTCAGTGTATCACTTGACGTCTGTATAAGTAAATAAAATTATGGGGTATCCACCTAATTGCAGGTTAGATTCGTACAGTGCGTTGGTATTATGTTTTAATAAAAGTAAGTAGGTAAGCTTTATCTCCACTATCGGGTGGCCCTTCGAGACCTTTTTTGTCTCATAGCTTTTTATATGCTACAATTAACATCTATACGGGTTTCTTTTCTATTCCTTTATTGTAAAAGAGAACTTCCACAGCAAATCAAGATAATTCTTAAACCTAATATCAGAACGCTGTTTCAGTCTCCGGGGACTTTCAGCTTATCGCATGTAGGAACCAGTTTGCAAATCATCTGCCTAAGTCGTATCTTGAAGGGCAATACGTAATGTTTAGACATTTTATGAAAGCGAAGCCAAGACACGAGCTTGAAGAGCAAAAGAAGCGTGATGAACATCGACTCCCCAGGAAGAAAACGAAAGAGCGTTCGATTGGCGAAATTGATAGATTCTACTCGAATAACAATATACGGAAGATACACCAACTGAGACTGAGGGTTTAACCGCACATATTTTCAGAGTAGCTGACAACAGTGCTGCCAGTGTTTTGTCATAAGAATTCCCACGCAAGTGCCAAAAAAATCCCTTTTTTCCCTCGCCTGGCTCGAATAAGTACCTCAGATTTTCCCACACATAGTTTACGAAAGGAAAACAAAATAATTAACGAAACAAAAAAACAGTCTCAATAACTATGGGGAAAAACTTTAGTGTATTACAGGCAAAGCTCCACGCTATACTCAAGAATGAGCCAGGCCAGGCACATCAAAAAATTAGCTCCGAAGCCGTTCACATCTATATATTCCCGGACAATCAAGCAGCTATAAAAGCCCTTAGCTCACCTAACATTGGATCCAAATCAGTATTACACTATGACTATTTCTACACCCTTCAAAGACTTAGGGCCAGCTTCAAAGGTTCCGGGAAAAGTTTTGGATAATATTATCCGACACATAACGCTAAACAACAGATAAAGGAGTGTGCAATAAAATCCCTGTGATACTAGTTTCTAAGATTCAATTATTTATATACAACTTGTTTGTCATAGTGTTTATGTATTATGAATATTTATTATTGTTCATGATAAAATTGTTCCAATTACTTTTCACATAGAGACTGATGTAGAAATTTGTTTTCTAAAAATTCAAATTAATGTTGTGGCTGAAATCTACGCTCGTCAACGAAAAAATGCTCTGAAACTGTGATAGGTTATCCTATAGACTTTAACTGTTAGATATCACTATCCAAGACCTTTGAAACCAAAAGCTGATGTTCATTTGGCAGATAAGTTCGTGATAGGCTATTCGAGATTTTAAATGACATAAAAGATTTTTCTTGAAATTGGCCTTAGCCTCGGGAACAGAACCAAATTTGGTGGGTTCCTGTCCGTGAATGCTTCGAAGGAAACGAAAAGCAGACGAATTGGCCAGAATAGGTTCCGAAACCCCTTTCACGTGCCCTTTCTGATATACCCCCAAATTGGCTAAAAACTTAACAGGTTTAACAATGACCTGCCCATAGCAGACATGATATCAGAAACCTTGTATAGGATTCCTTATAGGGTATCATGTGTAACAATACTACCTAAGCTAAATAAATCCAGCCAACTCATCGGAGAGCAGGTTATGTATGGAAGAAGACGAAACAACATTATATGCTAATTTCGAAGGAAGATCTTCTCCAAGGACCAACTTGACCAAAAGATTTGAAAAAAATCCTCTGCAGCAGTATCATAAACTTTATAAAAAAAGTGGAGAACCTCCTAGCCTAAACCCTCTTTCTAATGTATGGTCCAATATGTACATCTTAATCAGGTCGACGTGCCGCTTTTATTGGCTAGGATAAAAGGCGAGGATAGGATAGTCAGTCTCCATTAGTTATTGCAAAAAACAGGGGTGGGATTCTGTAAAATACGAAACGAAAACCGCTTTCGTTCTCACTAAACAGTAAAGATGGCTCTATCATATCTGTGGTAATAGACAGAGACGATATCGATTAGTTGTTTTCATTTTACGTTATTTGGTCCCAGGTCTTCTGTCTTTTTGTGTCAATACAAGCGCTTGTTCAATGTTCATGAAATCAGTTAGGTGTATAAAATAAATTGTCTTCCTGAAGTTGAACAATAAAATTAAAGTAAAGTTTCAAAGAACAAAAATTCCCTTATGTTTGTTCTGGAAAACAGAAAGTTTCCCTTTTTCCCTTTTAGCTCATTTCGAGTACAAAAATTCCCTCAAAAAGGGAAATTTCCCACAATCTGGCAGCACTGGCTGACAATGACTTTATAAAAAACGCATGCGCCAACTCTTTTCTAAAATTTGGTCTGGCGTGATTTGGCGTATTTGATGAATGGAATTTCAGCATCGTTTGCTTGGTCCACAAGTATTGGGACCCCTTCAGTTTAACCAACTAAAGACAGGTACTAGTGTCATTAACATGTCTGCCATATTGTGTGAACGCCTAAGCCCTTCGTAAATAACCTGATTGATTGATTGATTGTTTTAGGCCACAAAAGACTACTATTGATTAAATTTTCAGACTTAGGCAAATCATCGAAAAAACCCAATCGATTTCGATATCATCCTTCATTAATTGATTAAAAAAACCCGCCTAAAGCATCTATAGAGACGAGCTATACTCTATAGAGAGAGATGTCTAAGTAGGGATGAAACGATACCTTCAAGGTATCGAGTACTTGTGCTTGTACTCGATACTAGTATCGAAACCTAGTCGGGTATCGGATGAAAAGTATTGAATCGAATTAAAATTCCAGATGATAAATATAACCATATTTCTGAAGCTGGTGGGCTCATTTTAAATCATTTATTAATATTTATTTTGAAACAACAAACGATTGCACAAAAGCGACCAAACTCACCACTGATAATCGACAAAAGAATTAAGACTTAAGAATTATTTACGACTTTACATGGAAAGAGAAAGACTAAACGCATTCCTAGAGTTAATTTCATTTTGTAAAAGAATTCATAAAGACCGTTAAGAGTGTGCGTAAAGAGATATAAAATGCGTGGTGTATGTGTTTAAGTAATGCAAGAATTGTTATGTGTGTGCGGAAAGTGTGTGATTTCTGTTTTGGGCGAAGAGGAATACAAAATTGCATGAACATTGAGTATGTGTGTGAAACTAGTTTGGTTGTTAAGTAAAAGTGCGATACTTTCATTCGATGCAAGTACTTTTAAACGATACTTACTTGGTATCGCAACCTTACTGAAACCTTTATCCCAAGAGATCACTCCTATATCCTCCATCTCGAACAGTGGGTCTGTAAATGCGGCTACATCACATAGTCAGAGATGTGAACAAATTAGTTCTCTAAATAATGATCTGGACAAAATCTTGGAGTGAGGAAAAGACAACTTGGTTGTATTTAATGCAAACAAGACACAGCTCACAACATTTTCTATGAAAAATGCATCAACAGTTCCTCAGATCCAAATGGATGACCATCCAATCCATTCCAAGGACTCAATGCACCTTCTAGGAGTCACAGTCAATAACCCTTTTCGAATGGAAGGTATACGTATGCTAGTGTTTTTTTTTTGTTTTTGTTTGTCCTGTCGCACGATCGCAAAATTATAAACATCCATTTGTAGCAAGGTATATGTGTAGTGTATGTATGTATTTTCACTTCAGGAAATACATTTTGGCTAAAAACTGTTCCTAAGGACGTGGCTGTAAACGACATAGCCTATAGCAGTCTCAAAGTCTTAAGGAACATTTAAAAAAAAGTTTCATCGAAATCTGTCCAGTAGTTTTCGAGTTTTTAGCTCACAAAGAAAATGCCTACAGTTTTATTATATGTATAGATATAGATAGATCAAGCTAATTTTCAGTACCATTCCACCAGTGGATGCCATTTTAAGCATATACATACATACATGGTTAGAAAACTAAGAAAGAAAGTAGCCGCTCGCTACTCTAGCTAACCACAATTTTACCTCCACTAACAAGAAATGCAAACGTTAAGCACAGAAAAAATTGACTTAATTTCTGAACATGAAATGTAAATGTCTTCCTTTGCTCCTTCCAAATGGATTGTACAGTTTTTTTTATATAGTTTCCTCCTTATCATGCCTTATCCCAAGTACCAACCCATGAGGAAAATAAATTTTTCTCTTATCACATCCACTAAACAAACCAAAACCAACCCAACCCGAATGCATGCATATGGATGCTCGAATAAATTTACAACATCTCATATCCAGCTACACATCTCTTTTCATTCATTTTTTTCCACCCTTTCGCTATAACCTGCAGCCAGGAGGAGTAGGTACAGCATCAGCTAGGAATAGTAGCTAAAGCACTATCACCGGATTACATAGGGAACAACTTGAAAATGCTAATGCATATGTATGAGAAGAAGCACACACATTTTCCGTAGTCCTGCCGTCACACCCAGATCCTTAGCGATTATTTCATTACCATTTATGCTCAGTATATGCATGAGAGTGGGAGTTTTGTGGTGGCGTAATTAATTTATCTCGAGTGCGACATAAAATTGCGAAAAATGTCCGTGGGTATCCTTGTTTTAGGAAAAAAGCAGAAGAAGCTTGAAAAGTGCAAGCTATCATTCATGCACTCGACTCGGCCAAAGATGTATGTTGCGATGTGTTGTGAGTGTAAGGGATCTTTCAAGAGCAGATTACAAGATGATAAGGGCTCTGTCGTTAGGAAATACTGTAATTGCTGTTAGTAAAGTAAAGTGCACTCAAAGTCAAAATGCATACGTTGTTGCGAGGCGTTAAAAAGTGCTCGACGCAGGGGAGTCTGAACCGAGAAGCGACTAAATTTGCATTTTTCAGATATTCAAGTAAATTGCTCTGGCAGTCCGCACGTTCAACAGTTCATATGTCAGTTAAGTCCATTATGGCCTCTTCCCCCTCCGGTTGAGGAATGATCATGGAATACATTTTCGTCTGTCGAAGGAATTTATGCAAATTTGATGGAGGAAAAAAAAATTCGCGGAGGGATACTGCAATCAAGCAACATTAGCTCGTTTGCGATGCTTCCAAATTTTTGCAACAGAGCGGGTCAGAATTATACCCACACACAGAAGATATCCTTCAGTTCCTCTATTTGACTTCAGAGTACGGCAACTTCTCTCTCTTCCAAGTCCGACTACACAATAGTGCTGCACATTTTGTTTTCATTTTGCAATTGTTCCTTCAAACATATCCAATTAGACTAGCTCAACCATAAAAACGAACCAAGTAATCCCCCCCAGATCATGTTCCATTTCGGTGTTCAGTCGGCTCCCTTTGCAAAAAACAAAAACACTTCCTTCACCCCAAAACAAGTGAGAATAGAAAAATGGAACAAAAAATATTCTCCATTCGTCCCGCAGGATATACTGAATGCAAAACGCATGCTGTGAAACATACTATCCCAATTCGGATGGATAGATTCCACAGACCCACCCACTCTGTCATGTGTGTCCAGCCCCAGGGGGCATATGGTTCGTTGGTGCTAACTTTTAATCTACTATTTTGCGATCTGAATTCCATGCACCTCGGTGTACACTAATTCGATGGCGGATATGCAAATAGAGATGAGTTCGTATGTTGTGGGATAGATTGGCGTTTGCGATAGAACCGTATTCTGTTCGAGTTATTGGGTACGCTTTTTTGGCTGTCCTCCGAAATAGTTTGACGGGTCAAGCGGTGCTTCCCCGCTAAATATTCTAAATTGTTAACGAAAAACTTTCCGAAATTTGTCATAATTATTGCAATTTTGTGCAGCGGATTTCATTTCGTTGTACACTGGCGTTTTGATTAGCATCAGCGGATAGTGAAAGCTTTTAGTTTTAATGAAATAAAATGGAAATTAGGCGAAATTTTTTTTAGGTAATCTGTGTGTATTTTTTTTTTAGCCATGCATAATAATTGTTGGTCCGAAATATATTTGGTGAATTTATTAGGTATTTGGTTTATTAATTATTTGGAGGGGAGATTGGGATAGCTTAACGTTTCTTAAAATTCGATTCGGCCCAGGAAAAAAAATATTTTAACCAAAAAGTATATCTACCCAACAAATCAATTGCTTACCACCCACCTCGATGGTCAACGATGCTCCAATTATAAATCTATACCATTCAGGAACCCACTCAAATACACACTCTCATCAAATCGGCCCAGCAGTTTAGGAGAAAAAATAGTTTCACTTTTATTTACATTTTATTTTGATTTACTATTCATTTAAACCTAACTACAAAAAAATATGCATAACCCTATACATATACATACTAGTTGTTGACCCGCCACTCATCCCGCAAACGTTAATGATACGGGCAACTAATTAATGAAAGTATGTAACTAACAGAGTCATTTTTTAATTACCAAATCCAGTTTTGTATCACTTCCTCCAATTGCACACCACAAGTCACTTGAAAAATTTAGAATTTTAACAAACGATATTGAATGGAATTTCCGAAGTCTCTTTCCTTCTTATGTTGTTGATATGGAGAAGTTTTGGTGTAAGGCCTTAAACTTTTCCTATTTTCAGCTAAATAAATCATCCCTATTGTTGTCGTCGTCTGTCGCAAACGACTGGCGACGTTTGTCGTGTCGAGTCGTTTGGAATTTGGTATTGCGTAACTGAAACGACTCGACTCTCTGAACTCTCACATCCCACATACTTTCCACAAACTATGACACATGGGATTTGACATTTCTGTCGACGAATTTATATTTGGTCTCGTGTTTTGTTTGTGACTTGGTTAACTATTTCATAAAACAAATCAAAAATGAATAGCGTGACATGTTTTTTGAAAGCAGTGATGTAGAAAAAAACCAGAAAAAAGTGCTGGTAAAGTTAAGGAAGGAAATTCGAACCAAATCCAATCCATTGGATTTGCCCGACATTAAGTGGGTGGTAGAAATAATTTAAATTGCATACATTGTGTTAATAACAATTATTTTCAGATTTTAAATGTATTTTAGACTATCGAAGTCGAAGGTGGTCCAAGTCAATTCAGAGATAAGGCTATGTCGTCCCATTGCCGATTAACCTCACTTTTGTTAGGACTTCGTGAATGATTTTGCCAAAGGTATATTTTTCTGCATTTCGTTCACTAAATGTAGAAATTGCCTTTTATTTGTTATCTCCATTCTGGAAAATAACTATAATTGTCTTTTTGTTAACTAAAAATTAAGTACACATACTTTTTTTTTAACACATTATCACACAGTCGTCCGCAAAATAGTCGACGACAGAAATGTATCATTTCCACGACAAACGTCGTCACAAAACGCCTCACGCAATACCGACGATCGTCGTCAAAAATACAATCCACATTTTTTGACATTTCAGACGCCATTTGTCGATCGTCGCCGCGACAAAAGTCGTTTATTTTCAGTCGCCAATACCAAACAGTCGTGTCCCTTTTTTTTAGAGTCGTAAACGACGACGACAATAGGGGTGAATGTTTAACTTTAAATAAAAAAAAATAAATAAATAAATAGGCGGCGCAACAGGCGGTAGACACCCAAGGCCTAGCTTCTCGCAACCATTCGTTTTGTGTGAGTTTCTATTTTTGGAACGAATGGAAGGGACCTACAATTTTATGCCGAGTCCGAACGGCTGAATTGAGAAGCTTTTTCAGGACAGTCATACTCTCGGATGTTTGTCAGACATTCGCGAGAGGTGGCGCAGTAGAAAAAACCTTAAGATGTCATTTTTATTTTTCCGGGGATCGAACCTGGTATCCCTCGCACAGTACTCCAACACACTAACCACTGCGCTACTGCGTTTAACTTTGGCGGATAAAATTATCTCAAAAATGCAACATCTTCACTTATGGTCACTGTAGGACTTGGAGTGGGTACGAATTTTTGGTTTGTTCGTTTTTGTGTGCAGATTACGAACAGAAAATGTGATTGGTAGCGCTATGATTGGGTATCTCAAACAAAAGTTGGGAAGGATTATTTGTAAAATCTGAATTGGTTTGACGAATAAGCTACTCTTTGCGTACGTGCATGTAGGAGAAAAATTTGTAAGTCAGATGGCGTTTACGTCAATTCCATTCTGAACAAATCCCTAAATTTAAAAAAATTTTCTATCGTTCCAAGGCAAAACCACTATAGAAATGAGTTGTCCCTTTGCATATAACTTCATAAGAAAAAATTAAGGAATCCTATCGGGCAGAATATTAAAAAATCGCTTTCAAACTTTAAACACGAATTTGCAAAAAAGCTGTTTCGGCGTTTACGTCAAACCAATTCTAAGGCGACGATATTATAAAGGGTAATTTTTTTCTGTTTGGTTTTTCAGCCTGAATTTTTTGCCAGTTCACGCGTGATTCGTGACACGTGTCAGAGTTAAAAATGCTCAGTTAGCATTGGCATTTTACCATGGATAGACTTACGCCCGAACAACGTTTGCAAATTATATTGAATTTTATTATTACCAAAAATTGGTACCAACGCGTACCCGCTGCGGGCCCGCGCGGTAAAAAAGGGAATTTTTTAGAATAAATAAATGTTAATAAAATACAAAAACAACCATGCTCAAGAAACGTGTCCATGCAACATCTCACTTTTTTGTTTGTTTTCTGAATGCATTCATTCTTTTGACATTTCATAAAACTATTACCGTGGCCTGGCCATACACTCCTTACCATGAACAACGTGTCAGAGACATCAGGTAGATTTTGAGTGAGTATAGAAAAGAGATAGGTAGATCATACAGAAAATGGACCAAAAATCCACTTTCAGAAATAATTCTCGCATGGGCATGACATGACGCATGAAGGTTCTTTTTCGAAACCATAGCGCTTTCGATACAAATGTTCCTTTGGTATTTGCGTTGGTAGAGTGAGGACGTAAAAAGCGGGAGTTCGCTTTGGCTTTGCCATAATTATAATGTTTGTATTTTCGATTTCATTATTCCTGTCAAACTTTATTTCATTGCAATGAGGCGTTGTTTTTGAGTATAGCCAAGTCGTTCATGTGAATGAAAGTCATGCCCGTGTACTGGGCCACACATTTCGTCCTATGAAAGTCGTTTTGGGCAAGACAGGTCGATTTTAAGTGAATAGAAAAGAGAGAAGCGATTTATGGGCGCAGTAGCGCAGTGGTTAGTGTGCTGGACTGCTGTGCGAGGGATCCCAGGTTCGATCCCCGGAAAAACACAAATTACATCTTAGTGTTTTTTTTCTACTGCGCCACTTCTCGCGAACGTCTGACAAACATCCGAGAGTATAACTGTCATGAAAAAGCTTCTCAATTCAGCCGTTCGGAATCGGCATAAAATTGTAGGACCCTTTCATTCATGATGGAATAAGTATAAGGTGGTCTCGTCGGCAAAAAGTAGTCCCTTAACGACACGTTTTTCTCTTTATTCAGCGTAGTAAGTGTTCGTTAACGAAGCGTTAAGGGACCAAAAAACGAACGAGTCGGCAGCCGACGAGACCACCTTATACTTATTCCATCATGCTTTCATTCGTCCCAAAAATAAAAACTCACACAAACGAATGGTTGCGAGAAGCTAGGCCTAGGGTGTCTACCGCCTGTTGCGCCACCTATTTATTTTTTTTTTTCATAGAAAATCATTGGCCGAATGCGTAGGTATTCCTAAATGATTTGCATTTTATTTAAAGACACAAACAGTGATTTTTGTATTTCTCCAGGCTGCCGTTTGAAAGTTTTTGAAATGAGTGCGACATTAAGCGGCCCATAGACACTACACTTGTGTCTGCACCGGTGTCGGTGTACGGAAATGTGTGCTGTGTGTGGGCTGGTGCGCACACCGATTTTGGTGTCAGGCACGGTGCGAGTAAAATCAAAAGTTTTTGATTTTTGGTGTCGGTGTCTCGACCAGTGTGATGTGTATGGCGGAATGCCACCACACAAGTGTGGTGTCTATGGGCCGCTTAATGTCGCACTCATTTCAAAAACTTCAAGAGGGATATACGGCAAGAAATAAACCCCACCTCACGTTAAGGCATTCTCAAACCAATGCGAAACGCGAAAGTGGAAGCCGGAGCGGGGAAAAAAAAAGGGTGGGCCATCTAGTGTTTTCTTTTTAAATCATATGTTATTTTGACACTGACAGCTGTTTCCCGCTCGAAATCTTGACAGAAAGTCAGTATCATACCTCCTTGGTACGAAATGAGTCGCTTTACGCTTGAACAACATCGGGAAATATTGAAAACTTATTTCCAAATTGAGTGCCGTGTAGCGTTCCGTAGCGTGCCAGTGCGTTTTTTTGAAAATAAGTTTTGGCCGAAATGAAGCACCCACCGCGCCTGCTATACGCAAGTTTGTGCAAAAAGTTCGTGAGACTGGTACGTATGCTAGTGGACAACATTCATGGTCCCCGTGCGTCGGCGTACGATGCGCACAGACAGTTTGGTGCGGATTGTTGAGTGGTGGCATCATTGGACCATTTTTCTTCGAAAATGAGGCTGGGAACAATGTTTCGGTCAACGGTGGGCGTTACAGAGCCATGTTAACCGACTTTTTTTTTACTTAAATTGACATGGATTTGGACGACCTCTGGTTCATGCAGGATGGCGCGCCATGCCACACAGCCCATGCTATCGATCGTTGGCGCACCAAATTCCGAAATCGTGTTACCAGCCATGAAGGACCGATGTTATGCCAACAATTGGTGAGCTACAGCCCGAAATCATCAACAAGCTCTTGGAAAATTGTAGTGACAGAATGCGCTACTGCGAAGCCAGTCGAGGCAGCCACTTGAACAACGTTGTATTCCATAATTAATGGGAATGTTTGCTCTTACTAATAAAGCCATAATATATGTAAAAAATAATTTTGTTCATTGTATTGCATTTCTACCAACGACTAACGCGACTTTAAGCATTTCATTCGATAAAACATGTATCGCCTGTGATTCTCTGATGAACTCGCCGGCCAGCGGCGAATGGAATCTTCTTTATGGGAACTCAGAGGGAACGAAAAGCGAATTGTCTGTTTTTCTAGAATGAGAAGCTGTTGGAAAAAGTTTATGACGACAATAAATAGCTTTAAAAAATCCATTTAAAGTTTAATTGTCTTATAGAGTTATGAAGGTATAGAAAGGAAATAGCTATTTACCTACCAGTAGAATGACAAAAAGTGGTAGAATTTGTGGGTGCAGTGGTAGATGTGGTAGATTGGAAAAATATTCAGAAATTGTGGTAGATCTACCACATTGTGGTAGAAGTGTCAACACTGATCGTGTGTGTGCATGAGATTTGCGGTTGTACCGACATGGCATGGTCGAACGCTGTCGACCGAAAAATAACTGTTGTCTGCGACAGATTGTATGAAAATCGTACCGTTTGTTTGCGTCCGTACAATTGTTGTACCGATTTCATTTCTTTTCTGATATTGATAGTGAAAATATGACAATGGTGTCTATAAGTGATAAAAGGAATTTTGGTTTGAATTATTATTGAGAAATATCGCTCATTTTCCTGTTGGAATATTTACATTCCAGAATATATTAATAACTAGCTGATGACCCGTGCTCGCCTTGCGCCACATAAATCCACTCCAAGGACGTGCCAGGTCGCACTTTACTAAAGAAACATTGACAGCATATATTCTATATTCGTTTCCCATATAATATTCTCATATCGTTATTTCAAAACGTTGTTGCATTTTATTTCCATCTGCATCAAAAAATAGATTTTTTTCGAAAATTACTTTAAAATCATTGTCCTTTTACTGCTCAAAAATAGTCTGCCCTCTCTTTATTTTTAAAACCTTGAGGAGACAGCACCAGATTTAAGATATAAAAAAAAAAAAAATATAGGCGGCGCAACAGGCGGTAGACACCCAAGGCCTAGCTTCTCGCAACCATTCGTTTTGTGTGAGTTTCTATTTTTGGAACGAATGGAAGGGACCTACAATTTTATGCCGAGTCCGAACGGCTGAATTGAGAAGCTTTTTCAGGACAGTCATACTCTCGGATGTTTTTCAGACGTTCGCGAGAGGAGGCGCAGTAGAAAAAACCTTAAGCACACTAACCACTGCGCTACTGCGCCCACAGATTTAAGATATAGGTAAAGCAGATATTTTGGACATTTTTTAATTGTCATCTGAAGTATACATAAAAGTGGCCAATCATAACAGCGTCCCCGTCGTAAGTCGGGGCTACAAGATTATGTCTAAAATTCTATTTTTCTAGTTTTTCTTTAATTAATTTAAGGAAATTGTCCACTGTTTTGCCAACGCCAGAGCTTAGTTAGTAATAAAATATTTACGGATTTTGCTGTTAATTTAACAGAAATGCAACAATTGTGACTTTCTTTGAATCTTTGAAGTTATTTCGAGTATTATTCTTTCATTAATCTATTTAAAAAGTTTGCGGGAGTAATTTGCTTAAGTGGATACTCCATAGCTGTGTATATTGCGCCTCCGACTTTAAATTCTCAGGATTTCATATCGCTCATTTACTTGAAGACTGTCATAACTCAAAAAACTCGATTTTGCAGAAAACATGTTTAAAGTTTTCAATTGACTACCGCCTTGCAGAAATCTGAAGAAATCTTATAATTTCGAAATTAACTAGTAAACTTTTATAAATTTAATATATCCATAAAGGTAAATCGACAACAACTAGTCTTTTATGGTTTTTACCTGAACGAAAATATTCCCTACTTCGAATTGTGACGTTATTGTTGCAAAAATTATATTCATAGGAGTGTCATAAGTTCGAATATGTCGTTATTATTGAGAAAAAAAACAATAGTTTTGTACTTAGTCATTTCATTTTCAAAGTCTTATAATTTGAACTTTTTGAACTTAATATAAAGGGAGTTTTTTTTAGAGGTATACAAATACAATATGGAATAAAATACTTCCAGCTAATATTAATGTCTATGATATTAGCTTTATTTAATAGCTAATAATTTTTTGCCATTACTTTTTAAATTTCGGGCGAACCGAACCATGGTTTTCAAAATAAGTTTGCACAATTTGCACTCGTTGTTCTGGAGTTCATTCATCGTAAAATGGCAAAACGTACTTACCACAAATCAACTTTCAACTGCCATTTGACAATCTGTAGAAACAGAGTTGCCAATTTAAGAACCAAAACTCTAGAAAAACACCCTTTACTTCTAGTATTTAATTAATAAAAATAATAATTCAATAACAAGAAAATATCTTCAGCGTAACTTCTTTTTTTGAGTACACTACCCTACTTGAATTGCTCTTTAGTGTATGCAGATTTGTAAAAAACTGAATTTGGTGATTCTCATTAAATTTTAAGTATTTTTACTTGTGAACGTTTCAGCTCTACCATATTTAACGGAGCAATGTCATTTGCCAGCATTTTTAAATCAAAAAAATTCTCAAAACAAAGCTATTTTACAATAAATGGATCTCCTGTTTTTTTCGCCGATCGGATTATTGAAAAAAATAATTCGGGAGTATAAATGGGACCACTTTTAAGCATTCGTTCCGTTCCCTCTCAATTAAGGAATGCACAGAGTCTCCTTTGTTTTGTGTATGGATAACCATGCCAATTTCAATGAAAATCCTGTAGAAAAATTACTCCTGTGTTTATGAGAAAAACCCTGTTTTATCGTGTAATCATACTGTTTTATTCCCATTTGAATAAACTTGAAAAATTCTATTGATCGACGCACGGTCGAGTGTTTGCTTCCATGAATAAGACGTGAACGTGGACGTTCGAAAAATTGCAAGACTAAGATCAACTTGAACATGTCGTACATCGCCTTATAGATATCATTGGATAAAAAACGAAGCCGGACACGCTGTGATTCGAAAAAGAAGTATTCTGTTCAAACTCAAGGTAGTATTGATCGAACTGAAGACAAATTAGATAACGAAACCATAGACAAAGGTATGGAGGGTCCACTTCAGCAACCTACACCCGCGACCCACTTAATGGATAAGCGGGCCATAGAAAATGAATGAATTAAAATATTTATCATTTATTTCATATTTAATTAATAGTTCCTATTCTATTCTTACATTTCGAAGAAAAAAATGCACTCCAATGAAAAAGAGTTCCTGTATACAATTTATTATGCCGGCAGAAATCATTCCGTGTGCGGTGGCCATTGTGTATTATTTCTAAAAATTTATAATTTTTATCAACAATTTCGTCTCATTTTGAGTTATTGAGATCTATTGAGAGTTTCCATCGACAAAATTATCTTCAACAACGACACATTGTCTTATAATATAAACGGCTGACTTCTAAACAGCCAGTCTTTTTTACAAAAATAACGTCATAAGAAGAAATACTTCAGTTGACGAAAGTATTTTTTTCATCAAGAACGTCACATGTTGCAGTATATGGAGTTTGATTCAAGTTAAATATTTCAACAAATCAGTCACAACACGAAATAATGCACTTTATATGAAATTTATCTACATTACAAATATCATAACATTTTAACGAATAATGTCACAACACAAAATATGCCAGTTTTTTAGAAAAGCAAACCAACTAACACACGATGACGACTGTAGCAAACTGAGATATGTCGCTCTTATGAGTAAAAAATGTTAGGATATATGAAATGAAATAACGGCATATTCTCTTCTAACGCGGAAGGTATACAGGATATTAATACGAAACTTTTACACAATAATGAAGCATCATAAAACGAATATTTCTGCATCATTAACTCAAAAATCGCGTTTTTTGAGTTATGACAGTCTTCTAGTAAATGAGCGACCTCCTCATTATGGGAATACCTAGAGGACGCCAGCCTATAATAACACGGATTCCATATAGTACATTTTGAGATCTAGTACACACATTTAAAGTGATTAAACTACCGAGAATGGAACACTCTATAAGGAGAAGTAGCCTTTTTTACCTTTATCGAAAGCCCATTCAAGACTTTGTTTCATAAACTCTCTCGTATATTATAATATTTAATATGTTTAATTTAGATGTACTTAGGAAGCCTTCACAACGACTGATTTGATTGGATAACATTTCAAGCAAAGTCCTGCCAATGGCCTTGCTTGGCTTACTAAATTTGAACAATTCCAACCTCGATTAAAATATCCGAATATTCTTTCTATGGGCTCTACATTCGAATAAGTTGCAACCCCTTATTCAAATGATGTCCTTTCCAAAAAAAAAAAAAAGAAGAAAAGAGAGAAAATGGACTGCAACTCGTAATTTCCCTAAGGACAAACGTTACAAAAGCTTTTACTGAATTTAAAATATACCCCAGCTACCAAGTACCTACCGAAAAATATTTCATGGTTCATGTTCATGTTGAATACATTAAAATATTTGCAATGGAGGAGAGCCCCCTCATTCAGGCGATTTATTTTATTAAATCATATTATCCATTGAAGCTAAAAGATGACTTGACTCTTCGAAATGCAAATGATCGGACATACCGTGTCGGCACGTAGACACATTTTAATGGCTAATTAATCTTGTTGTATACCAAACGAGATACTCTCTTCAATTTCCAACAAACACCGGAATCAAATTACGCGGAAGTTATCCTTTTTTTTTTTTTGAAATACATAAAGTGAAACATAGTTTCATTCAACACAGCGCCCATTTAGCTAGCTCAGTGTTGAGTTTAACATTCTTTTACGTTCGCTGAGGTTGGTTGTCATAAATAATCCGCTTACCCACGAAGATGCTCACGTTGGGGAATTTATATTCCCTGCCGTCGCTGGAAAAATGTGTAAAATATACATAAAATGCGCATCCTTGACTCTATCAAAGAAACGTGAAAAGCCGTTGAGTAGGAGAGAGGGTGATGAGGGGAGTGGTGAAAATCCTTGCAATCCTTGGATGTGCAAGGTACCTTTAGAGCTCCCGCGCACGTACAATTCGGACAGGAATTTTGAATAAAATTACTATTTTAATGAATAGTTCGAGATGAAGGCAGGTATAGTAGTGGTGATGGGATGCCCAAACTGAATGGAGGAAACAAGGTGCAGCAAAATGGCGCTGGGGAAAGCAAGAGAAAAATCAGGGAATAAGTATTGCTGGTAGTTTACGGTTGCAATTTTGGGGCAACATTTTCTGGCAGAGTAGGGCATAAACTGGATGCTTCTTTGAAATACACTGTGGTCGGATAAAATGTAGGCAACTAGGTGCTAGGTATTTGAGACATTAAGTGGTTAAGGTCGTCGCAATGCAAACTATTCGAGAGTGGTGTTAGGTAGGTAGGTAGGTAATTGGGTGCTCTTGTGGCGGCTGCCACAGCTTCACTTAGACCAGCAGTTGGGTCCATTGTGTCCAGTCACGGGAACCTTCCATTTCATACCTGTTGGAGACAAATAATATACCGCTTTTGTTTGAGTCGCCTAGATTTAGTATTAATCACAGGCAATCGCAAGCTCTCGTGTCCGGATTTCCGGCTTGTCCTAGGAGTAACCGAAGGGTTTTGGAGTTTGTTGACTTTCTGGAACCACCCCGATTTGAGTATGAATCTCAGGAGTTCTTTAAGATCAACATTCTCCAGATCTCCTAGCTCATCGAAGAACAAGCTGTTGAGAATCCTCTGTCTACTGTTTTTAAGGGCTGGGCATTCGCAAAGCAGATGACGAACAGATTCTATTTCTTCAACGTCTCTGCAGCTTCTGCAAAAGTCATTATGCAGTATGCCCAGCCTTTCCGCGTGTACCCCTATCGCACAGTGTCCAGTAATGACCCCCGTGAGTATGCGGATATCTTTGCGGCTAAGTCCGATCATGAATTTGGATCTCTTTTTGCTCACTTCTGGCCATAATTCTTTTGCATGCCTGTAGGTATTGAGATTGGTCCAGCGTAGATTTGTTCTACTCAAGGATTCAATGTCAATCTTCCTAGCAACCGTGCTTAGCGGAGTTTTTACAGATTTTAGGGCCATTGATGCATGCATCTTCGACCCGTTCCTTGCAGTCTCATCCGCCTCTTCATTACCCGGAATATCCATATGCCCCGGTACCCAGCATAGGGTCACCGTGTTGGCTTGCGATAGTTCGTTCGTCCAGGTATTTCTTGCAATGACTTACTGCCCTCGACTTCACCACGACTGACTCCATGGCTTTTATGTCAGGCTTGGCTGTCAGAGTATATAGTGACTTGTTTATCGGCGATATGTCGTCTCATTAGGTCCTTTGCCGCTAGGGTTATAGCAGCAATTTCCGCTTGAAACACACTACAGTCATCGTTGATCCGGAATGATTCTCGCAGGTTTAGTGTTTCGCTGAAGATGCCCGCGCCCGTACCAACATCCATCTTAGAACCATCGGTATAGAGGGCTATCTCCCCTTCTTCTGTAACTGCATTATGCTCCCATTCACTTCTGTCCGGAATTCTGCTTGTGAATTTCCTTTCAAAAGCGAGTGTGGGTGGTAGATAGTCTGTGGTTATCTTCTCCTTCGCCGTGCTCCATTGTGCTTCGATGGACGCGTGCCCATAGGATTTGGATGACCATATTCCAGACTCTCTTAGTCTGATTGCGGTTTTTGAGAGTGGTGTTAGGTATGACACTAGTTTTATTGCAGATCGACAAATATGTTGTTGCTCTCATGATGATCTTGTGTATAGAGCAGTAAATAGGGATTATCGTATGTCTTGTTGGTGAATATGATTCGATGAACCTATATATCATGAAGTAGATTCGAGTCGATTGCATAGAGTGACAAGGTGATACGATTGATGAATGAAATGGGTAGCGCTGCAAAATTACCTTTCAAAAATGAACCAGTATTCAGTACTTACTGGCGCAAGCACTTGAATAGAGTTATCTTAAGATTTCAGCTGTACTTCATAGGTACTGCTGGTTAGGTTAAGTTTTGTAGGATTTCAGTTCATCTCAGTAAACTAGGTACTATGTCGGGCCTATCGGCATTCCTGGGGAACCTTCACGGTCCAGTTGTAATGCCAAAATCCACATCTTCACCGGCCTCTAAACCTGCCACTTGGGCACCACGCCACTGACACGCCACTTCGGTGCACGCCTTGTCTTATAATACTCGCCGAAACCAAAACACAAAATACAAATTCAAAGAAAAAGATAGTTATATGAAAGGACCTCCAGTTCACTAATGAAAGTATATTTCAGAACAGGGAAGGAGTAAAGGAAACGAATTTATTTGGATATAATGTATGGTATGTCTTTTCGGCGATTTTATTATGTAAAATTCGCTGCGTTTTCTAATTACGCTGCACAACACGCAACACTCCACATTGCATAGAAGTGAATTCGGTAGGAACCTACCAAATATTTTTTTCATGTGGAAAAACTGTATAAATGCTGTATTCTCATGTTTTTGCTGTATATGTTTTTCTGACAATTTCGCGCTGTATCGACTGACTGAAAAACTGTACTATACAGCGAAAAACTGTACAGTTGGTCACTTTAGTTATACCTTATACACTATGCGACATGTAGGTACGTCCTCAAAATACCTGCACGTATCCGTATTTGTTAAACCTAATTGCCAAGCCTGCTTCCTCAGAATGCTATGCCCAGAATGTATCCAAAGCGCCATTTGTAGCCTTGATCTTCTGAGTTTTAACAGTTCTACACAATTCTTTATATGTGACCATATTACGCTGCTGCATATTTATACGTACGTTTGTCTCAGCTACCCTTAGCCATATCGCTCAGAACAAAGGTCTGGTCTGTGCTGTTGTAAGATCAAAAGAGCAGTCACTCGAATGAGCAACAGCAGCAACAGGGAAAAAGTTGTCAATCGCTACATGTATGATACTGTAGGAGTTCGTGCAGTGCCACGGGTTTGATGTTGGTAATGTCTGACAAGCTGTCCCAATTGCATTGATAAATAGACAACAATACAAAAGAGACAACACACGGACACTAACAGAAGAAAGCTAGCAACAGATTTCTGCAACATTCGAGGTCTAGGATTCAACAATGTCAACGTCAGCTGCGTGCACCAGCATCTGCAAGAAAATAAGCCAGACATCCTAGTCTTAACCGAGACTCAAATAAACTCAAACACTGACTACACATATCTTCGCTGTCCAGGATACGAACTACTTCTTCGTTTTCGATATAAGGGGGGACTATGTGTGTTTGCCCAATCAGATCTGGCGTGTAAAAGAAAAGAAGAGATGAAACCTGCGGATCTCGACATAATATGGCTAAAGGTCGTACTACAAAGCTGTACCAAATTCGTTTGCTGCCTGTACCGCTCTCCAAACGATAACGAACCATCTAAATTATTTCATCATTTATTCGATAAGGTATAGACTGGATAAAAATTCATCACCTAACCGCTGAAGTTATTATACTTGGTGACTTCAATGCACATAACATGGATTGGCTACGATATTCTAACCAAACGGACGAGGCAGGGAAACAAGTTGAAGTCTTTGCAAGCACGTTGTGAGCCCACACGAATTCCAGACAATCCATCAAATTACGGAAACACTCTCGATCTGATTCTCACAACAGAGCCAGATAATTATGAAATAAAAGAGTCTGCTCCCTTAGGGAATTCGGATTATGCTCTAATATCTGCTGTCCTCTCTATACCGATAACTGGGACGAGCTGCGCAATTTCTTCGCTTCGTTGCCATGGGCTGATATGTGTTTTAGAGATACCGATGTCAATATGTGCGCAGAAGCCGTAACCGAAAGGATTTTACTCGGTATGGAATGCAAGCGAGTTACCGCAGCGAAAAACAAGGCTTTCCGTAAAATGGCGGTCAAACCCTTCGGAGCAAAAAGATCTGAATTTATTCTTCGAAATAGATGCAACCAAATTATTGAATCGGCAAAGACAACTTACAGCGAAAGAGTCACTAACAGAGTGATTGGATGTCCTAACGGCTCACGCGCATTCTGGTCCATGGCAAAGGCAATCAGTAATAACTTTAGTTGCTCTTCTTTTCCACCTCTAGTAAAAGAAGACGGCACGTTAGCAACAGCACCTAAAGAAAAGGCTAATCTTATCGCTAGCATGTTTTCAGAGAATTCCACCCTAGATTCTGCACAACTAGAGCCACCAAATATCCCGAGGGTGCAATCATCGATGGCAGAAGTGAAATTTCGGCCTCAAATAATTCAACGCATCCTTAAAGAACTAGATTACAATAATGCAACGGGACCCGACGGAATCCCGGCTATATCAAGAGCTGTGCACCAGAACTTACACCTGTATTCTGTTTTCTGTAAGCTGTTTAGCATGTCGTACTCACAGAAGACGTTTCCTTCTTGCTGGAAGACCGCTCGAATTCAACCTATTCCAAAGAAAGGGAGGAAAGGTCTGCCACAAAACTATCGTCCAATAGCGTTACTTTCAATGTCTCAAAAGTAATGGAAAAGGCAATAAATGTCGAAATAATCAAATATCTAGAAGGTCACCGGTTAATAAGCGACAGGCAATACGGATTTCGGAGCCGTCGTTCCACTGGAGACCTGTTAAGCTAGGTAACGCACTTATGGACGCAAGCAATTCAACAACACGGCGAATCAAGAGCCGTAGCCTTAGACATGTCAAAGGCATTTGACCGAGTTTGGTATAGAACCCTATTAGGCAAGTTAGCGTCTTATGGATTACCACAACAACTCTTCGGATGGATGCAAAATTTTCTTCTGGGAAGATCGATCCAAGTTGTTGTAGATGGTGTATCATCTAATTCGTTTGCTATCAATGCAGGAGTGCCTCAAGGATCTATTCTTTCTCCAACTCTATTTCTTCTCCACATCAACGATTTGCTTGGATCGACAAGTAATAAAATCTACAGCTTTGCTGATTATATTATATCCTCTATCTCGAAGAGTGGGCCTGTGAATGCGACTACATCACACAGTCAGAGATGTAAACAAATTAGTTCTCTAAATGATGATCTGGACAACATCTTGCAGTGGGGAAAAGACAACTTGGTTGTATTTAATGCAAACAAGACACAGCTCACAACATTTTCTATGAAAAATGCATCAACAGTTCCTCAGATCCAAATGGATGACCATCCAATCCATCCCAAGGACTCAATAAACCTTATAGGGGTCGCAGTCAATTCAGGAATCACATGGCAGGATCACATTTCCTATATCGCAAGATCGTCGTCCGCTAAGTTGAGCTACCTATTTAGAGCAAAGAGGTACTTTAGTCCCAAGCAACTTCTCCTTCTCTACAAAGCTCAGGTTAGATCTTGAATATTGTTCCCATATATGCAGCTCGGCCCATTTACTTAACCTACTTGACAGCATACAGAGACGAGCAGTTCGACTTATTGGAGACCCTACACTCACATCGAATCTTCAACCGTTGGTGCACAGAAGACAAGTCGCTGACCTATGCTTGTTCTATAGGTACTTCCATGGTAGATGTTCCGAGGAACTCAAAGACATTATCCCTCGAAATGCAACTTTTGGGCGCCCCACAAGACAGGCTGCATTGCTCATGACCATACAGTTCACTTGACAATCGCAAGGGCATCAACTTTCCAAAACTCCTTCTGTTACAGGACAAGCAAACTTTGGAACACGCTTCCTGGGGATATATTTCCAGAAGTATACAATTTGCAGCAATTTTAGTGCAGAACTAACATACATCTGCAAGCATCTCGGGACGCTGTTGAAGCGTTATAGGTTCGCCTTTCCCGAGAGAAGTATTTAAAAAAAAAAAAAAAAAATTGATCATCCAAATCAGTCTTTTGAACGTGACATCCAAGTCGTCTCAATGATAATAATGATTTGCTGCATAACAGTTGAGCACACAAAATGACAGCTTTAGAATCAAATCCGATGTCATAGTAACGTCAGCATGTCACGAAATGACACTATTCTCGATATGCATAGTTGTAGCTTTATAAATGATTAACATCGTTCGATTTTCGCACATATCAAGTAACCCTCCATTGAAAAATCCTTTCTCTTCCCAAGGCCAAATTCGTAGAATATTTTGCGTAAAAATAGACCCAGCCGTGATGCACTCTCATAAATCTGATACTTCATTGTATTAGTCTGCAACTTTCAGCCAATAGATTTCTAAGGAGGAATTAATGAAATTCCAGACAAACACCAGTCCCCAGAGTCTCACCTGAGCTAAATCGACGGTGCAGACTTAGGCAATCACTTAAATCGTATAAGTCCCCATAGATAAACAGACAAATTCCCTAAGTAATAGATCAATGTCGCATCGCATCAACCATCAACGATCTCTCGCATTCTCTGCCTCCCCTCGCATGAATTCTTTATTCGCTGAGTCTGTCTCAACCCACAGGATAGAGCATAACAAATGCCTACAATTCGAAGGAAATGCTGAAATTAAATTTTTCATGAGGTGAGGACTTCTGGCGATATAACAAAAGCGATACACGAACTCGCGCGCGCTGAATACACGACACGAAACTCCCGAGCTTCGCCATGATGAATCCTTATGGAAAAGTGTATAATAGAAAATTCTTTATCCACTACCAGGAGGAGTAGTAAAAAGTTTAAGATTCTGTATAAAACACGCGACATTTAATAAACGAGTAACACTTTGTGCGGATTCAATTTTGGTAGAAAGGTTGCGTGGCAGAGGCAAGGGCAACAACAACAAAAAAAATTCTATAAAACGAAAAAGACTCAAGCAAAAGGATTACATTTTTAAAGGATTATTGTGTGTGATTACGTTCCCCTATGAATCGAAATGGCTTCTTCTTATTTTGTTGCTATAACCCTCTTTGACATGTGAATGTGCGTTAAGAGGGAAGCTTGGCTCTTTATTGAAATTGAATTTTCGCATTTCTTTTCTGTTCCCAATTCCCATTCCAGCAGCTCTAAAGGCAAGAGAAGAAACAATTTCTGGGATCAAAAGTCTACTGTTGTTGGCATAGCTGGTGCTGGAGGTTAAACGTACTTCAAGGATATGTTGAAGTGATTTGCTCAAATCTTTTGTACGACATTTGTAAGAATACGATTGATCCCATTTTTTGGGTAATTTCCCTAAGTTACATTTCAATTACAATATAGCGTTGAAGGTATGAGAAGGAGAGCAATGTTGGGTTTCTTGTTTCCATTTAGCTGGAGATTTAGATTATAGAGCATCGTAATCCATTGAAATGGCTGTCTATTAAGAGTGATGCATTTGTTAACCGTAAACGACTTGAATTGATCTTTGGAATGACATACAGTCCTGTACTGGGCATAAATTCATTTTGACAGAGTTGGAAGACAGAACGGTTCAAGTATCAAGTATCCATTTGAGTTGACTGTCAGAAATGTCAACCTAGATTGGGTGGTCTGCATTGGTACTTTTTTTTTCGAAAATTAGGCCGGAGCTTGTGTTACAGACGATGCCAAATATAACCGGACATCGGGCAATCACCAGTGATAAGTTATGTTCTATAATATATAGCCGACATTGATCCGGATAATCCGGTTCCAGTTGAATGGCTCTACGTGCCTCTAACTTCTTATGGCATCGATAACGACGTGTGGGAATGTGAATGTGGGCCTAATGATACGAGGGGAGTTCAAAATATTCTCGGTATCGACATGAACAAAAACGCGAATCAAATTAAAAGTATTTTTATTTATCAATATTATCTCCTCTTACATTAATGCATTTATTACATCTTGAGATTAACTTTTCTATACCCTCAAAAAAATAATTTTCATCCTTCTCTTCAAAATGTTCATTTATTGCGGCCTTGAGCTCCTAATCATCGGTAATCGCTTCTAACGAAGATTTTTTTTAAATCTGGGAACAAAAAATTATCACTAGGGGCAAGGTCCGGACTATAGGGTGGGTGTTCAATCTCTTCGAAGCCACAATCTCGCAATGCAGCCTTACAAACATGAGCCGTATGCACCGGAGCGTTGTCGTGAAGAAGCAAGACTCCAGCAGCCAGTTTATCCCCGTCTTTTTTCTTTATTTCTTCCCGTAAATTATGCAAAGTTGTGGCGTTTATGGTTTCACCTTTTTTTTTTTACTCTATTAGCAAAATTCCCTTTGAGTTCCAAAACACTGTAGCCATCATCTTCCCAGCAGACTGAGGGACCTTGAACTTCTTCGGGGGACCTGTGCCCTTTTTGTGCCACTGCATAGACTCCTGTTTGCTTTAAGGGTTTAATGATGAACCCACGTTTCGCCCCCAATAACAGTTCTATTAAAAATTCTTACCGGATCTTCCCTACACAGCCCCAAAAATGCCTTAAAATACAGCTCGGTGCTCAATTTTCGTTATCTTGGTCACGCCAGCCATTGCAATTAGGTTCAACACAAGACAAAAAGCAAACTGATAATAACAGCCAAATGAAATTTTACAGTAAAACACTTGAATAATTGAATTACTAAAATCCAAAAATTATTTACTCATATTCTTGGAGTATCCCCCCCATACAGAGAATATATTGAACTCCCCTCGTAAAGGGTCCGCCAAAAAACTTTTTTTTTTTTGGAAATGCTATAAAAAATAACTACTGAATATTTTCTCAAATTTCTTTTTTTATTTGAAAGTACAATCCTTCCGGTTACTTACTTACTTAGATGGCGCTACAGTCCGGGGTGGACCTGGGCCTCAACCAACATGCCTCTCCAGTTAGCCCGATCTTTGGCTAACCGCCTCCAGTTGCGCACTCCAAGTTGGTTGAGGTCCCCTTCCACTTGTGCGCGCCACCTAAGGCGAGGTCTTCCTCTACTGCGTTGTCCCTCCGGGTTGGAATCGAAGACTCTTCGGGCCGGAGCGTTGGTGTCCATTCGCTCTACATGTCCTAGCCATCTTAGTCGACTGATACGCACTTTTCTGACCAGGTCTATGTCGCTGTACAGCTCGTAGAGTTCGCTGTTAAATCTTCTCCTCCAAAGCCCGTCAACGCAAACGGGACCGAAAATCACTCGAAGAATTTTGCGTTCGAAACGACCAAGAAGATCTTCATCCGCCTTTGTTAACGTCCATGCTTCTGCGCCATAGAGTAGGACTGGGATGATGAGGGTCTTATATAGAGTCTCCTTAGTGTTTCTTGACAAGGCCTTACTAGTCAGTTGCCTTCTTAGGCCAAAGAAACAGCGGTTGGCAAGTGTAACTCTTCGTTTGATTTCTGCTGTGGTGTCATTATCAGAGTTTATAGCGGAGCCGAGGTAGATAAAGTCCCTAACCACCTCAAAGTTTAACAATCCTTCCGGTTAATAATGGAAAATAATTTCATTCAAATGGCTGCCTCGGCTGGCCATGCAGTAGCCTACACGATCGGTCCAATTTTTAAGCACATTATCGATTGTGTGCAGCTGTATTTCACCAATGGCTTCACGAATATTGTCCTTTAAAGCGTCAATTGTCTCTGGCATGTCGGCGTAACACTTATCTTTTACGGCACCCCACAAATAATAGTCCAACGGTGTCAAATCGCAGCTCCGCGGTGGCCAAACGACATCAGCTCTGCGGCTGATAATGCGATCTTCAAAAACAGGGCGCAAAACATCGAGTGTAGCTTCGGCTGTGTGGCACGTAGCGCCGTCCTGTTGAAACCAAATGTTGCCAATATCCTCCTCTTCAATTTTTGTGAACAAAAATTCGTTCAACATGGCCCGATAACGATCGCCATTGAATGTAACGGCCACTTCTTGCTCATTTTCGAAGAAAAATGACCCAATTATGCCTCTGGACCAAAATCCGCACCAAACAGTGACTCGTTTTGGGTATATCGGCTTTTCAATGTATGCGTGCGGGTTTTCTGTGCCCCAAATGCGACAATTTTGCTTGTTTACATACCCGGCATGATCAAAATGAGCTTCATTTGAAAATATGCTTTTTTTGGCAAAATCGGCATCTTCTCTAAGTCGATCGCAGGCCCACTTAGCGAAGCGAAAACGCATTGGATGGTCAGTTGGCTTCAACTCCTGAACCAATTGGACTTTGTATGGCGTCATACCAAGGTCTTTATGCAAAATTCGTCTCAATGATGTCTCCGAAATGTTCAATTGTGGAGAACGACGGTGAATTGATGTTGATGGCGCTTCACGCACACTTTCAGCCACAGCAGCAATTTTCTCGGGTGTACGCACTGTTTTTGGCTTTTCACGCTTTGGTTTATCGATGAGGGTGCCACTTTCACTTTTTTCACAAGATAACGAACATACGGAGCTGACGGTGCTTCTCTTCTTCCAAAATCCGTACGCAATTTTCGCACACATTCTGCAACATTACCATGATTTTCAAAGTAATGTTGCAATATTTCCCAGCGTTGTTCAAGCGTATACACAACCATATTCGTTCAGCGGAAGGATAAAACTAATTATCTGTCAAATCAGACATGAGCTAAGTATTAACATTCGCGAAATAAGCACTAGTTGAAAAAAAAAACGTTAGATGGCGGACCCTTTATATGCTTATGAAATACTAACTATTTAGGCCTTGAAATGGAAGCCATACGCGTGATGAGATGGAGCACAAAATGCTCGAAAGAGTGGCCTAAAAATGAACTTAAATTAAATGGCATAGTGAGGACGGGGACTATAGTGTCTACAAGGCCCAGGCGTCACTCGCAGAAGGGCGTCAAATGGTCCTACAAGATTTTGACGAACATTTTAATTTTTTCGATCAATTTCTGGGAAATAAATTTTAGTCCAGCTGACCCGTGCTCGCCTTGCGTCACCTGCTCGGCTCTTGGCAATAAGTATGAAAGGAATTAGACAGTATAAAGGAAAGTGTACATTATTGTCGATTTAAAAAAATTAACGATGCTTGTTTTTTTATTTAAACGTATCTCATTTCCTTTTGGAACGAAACACAATATAATTTGTGATTTGTGTAGGTTAGGTATAGGTATCTTAAAAGCTGAGCAGCAATTGGAAATATTCGGTCTTAAATTTGACATTTTCGTTTAAAAAACTTTAAATTCGTACCTACCTGTGTCTTGTGAATGAGTCGGCCAATTACGTTTAAATGAAAACTGCAAATAAATATTGCTCCATTAAGCATAGCATGTTGCAAGTAGAATGACACTTAGTGAGATGCACTTGAGGTAATAAAGAACGTCGTATCCGCACAGTGTGCGACTGGTACCTAGTCATGGCCTGGACGTAAAAAACACGTTTAATTCCGCGAATTGGGTACGTATCATGAGCTATCTTTACCGGATTGAAATACCGGAATATACCCGTAAAATGGTAACGAATTACTTTTCGGATACTTTCCTGCTGTATGATCCTGATGAGGGAATAAAAGAATAAGAAGTAGAACGGTTGTAGAACGGTATGTATGACGAAATTCTGTCTCTACCGTTTCCAAGGGAAGCGTCAATTATTAGGTTTGAAGACGATATTGACGTTGCGATTGTGGCAAAAACAAAAGAAGCTATTGAACTGCACTGCAACGAGACAGTTGCAGCTGTGCGTAGTTGGTTAGTCAACCCCAGTTTGCAACTCGCGGATGATAAAACGCAGGCAGTGCTTATTACGAGTATAGGAAAGTTCGGGAAACCTGTAGCGTTGGAGGACATGAAGGAGTTCCTCAACTAATTACATGTAGCAAAAAGACGAAAACTGAACCATTATAAGCAACGTGGCCATGCGTATACTCAGCGATCTAAGGCGTTTGGCACGTCATCGTAGTACATATTATATAGGAGGAGTCTGGCAGTACTAATCACCCTCGGATCACGTTTTACCAAGATTTTGTGGGTATTTTCGACAGAAATATTAAATGTTTAGATTTTAAAAAATGAGAAAAGATCCAGTGTTGGTGTCAGATACTAAGATCTACTATGTTTCAAATTTCAACTTCGTAGGCCTAATATTCCCCGAGTTATTTTTCACCTGACAGAGGATTTGTTACAGAGGACATGGGTTAATGTTAGTGGGAGATGATTAGTAAGTATACAATGCTTTACCAATCAATTTTAATCTTCAGTTTAAGTTTGATGTAGGTCACAGTAGATAGTTTTATTATGGAATGGTAGCGATTTTTAATTTTAAAATATAATAATATTTATTATTAGTTATTATTAGAAACACGCAATCATTATAAAGCTAATCTTTCTGAAACGTATAGCCCATCACTAGCCTAGGTTGCTTTACTACTCGCTCGATGAATTAAAAACAAAATTTTTCCACATACAAACTGTCGCTTCCAGTCGCTAATAACTCGGGCGCCAGTCAAAATTTACAAAATCGGAGAAATTTATTTTTTTTATATATAATCTATCTATGTATGTATTCATATTAAAAAAATCGAGTTTGAAGTCAATCTAATTAAAGACATTCAAAAAAAGTTTGACCCTACTTTTTCCATATTTGAAGTTCGAATTTCCTGAAATTGCTTCAAAATTTGTTTCAGAATATTACCTTCCTATAGGTTAGGGCTGGACGACCTTGATTCAGGACAATATGTGCATAGGTATTTCACAATAAATGAGATTAACCATGGCAGCTTCTGCTCGTTAGCAATCTAGTTACAATCAGTTAAATAATTTACTCGAGCTCTAATACAAAACAAATTTCATATTCTCAAGTGATGCCAGCGGCAGTAAATCAGTAAATCCGCAATCGATTTTTTAGGTCAATGTAAACACACTCCAATCACTTAATATTCCATATGCGAAAAGCATCCTTGAAATCCTGCGTCACTCGTTATGCACTGCAACGTATTTCATGTCAACCTAGAGTCGGGGCTTTCTCAATTTTCAAGATCTCGCAGCTATTACAACTCGTGCACACTCGTTGAAGTCGATTTTTCTTTCCTGCAACAGTAATCACTTTCCATGTTCTCATGTGCGCATTTTTAATCCCACCATCGGTAGACGTTCTCCCCACAATACCTGCATTTATTACCTGCAGTATACATTTATCGAGAGCTATGAGGAAATGTTTTCTCACACAATATATATACAGCTGCAACCCAGGATGTGTGCACGCCATTCATTAAAATCGCAAACATGGAAAATCCGACATGGAAAGCCGTTTCACCCTCATAGTCATCGTCATCGTCAGCCGCTCTCCCTCAGCTAGTCGATAATAAATCTCAAATTGAATACGTTTCCATGCCATTCAGTGGCAGGGCCTTCTCGCCGAGTTGTTCTCCCATTATTCTCAGGTTAGTCCCTTCCGAGAAGCAGGAAGGAAGGATCCTTGTCGAATGACATAAATTATCGACAAAAAAGCTTACGATTTTCGCTTTTGTGGCTTTCAATTGAATGTTTGGTATGTCCTTCTGCGTTTCTTTTCCAATTGTAAGGAGTCCTTAATGTGGCCCCTTATTTCTCTTATAGCTCGTTCAACAATGAATAGCTATCCCCAGTCGGTAGGGATTTTCAGCTCTGATTTTAAAAATACCTTTTCAATTATTCTAATCGTTTATGTGGGCCGCTGTTTGGTTGGGCTGTCTTCACTGGATGCAGTCTTAACTCCTTGTGCAATCAATGGATACCCCAAAAGTTCGATTCGATAACGTAGCTACAAAAAAAAAAAAAAAAACACACCACTGAACAAGGAGTCGAGCGTTAATTGAATTAATGAAAATTTATACACATTCTGAAGCTTCGTATGCCGGAGCCGTCTTAACCCGACCCTAACCATTTGCAGAAACTCCCTACGAAATGCACTTCTGATTTCCGAAGGAGCAACTTTGCACCGAATGAAATTTATTTGCCAAGCACTAAAGACTTCCTCCAGCAGTAGCAGCAGCAGCAGCAGCTCATGGGGGACCGATTTCCACACGATGCCGATAAGGTCGTGGAGCACAGTTCTAGTTTTGTTGAAAAGTTTTCACCACCACGAAGTTACTTGCTGATGGTGATGGTAATTGTATATGCGCGAGGCCTTTTCGATATGTATCCTCGAATCGGGCTCGAGACGAAGCGAGACAAAGACATCTCCATCTACATCTACAAAGCCATTGCCATTGCCATTGCTAGTCGCAGTTCCATCTGCCCCTTGGGCGTATTGGATTTTGCTGATGAATTCGGTTTTTGTGGTAATGATTTAACATGCATATACTGTTATCTGGCGGGAAGATGGGGTCGATGGATGGATGAAACTTGAGGCTGCCTCTCGAAGTTAGAGTAACAACCATTAATCCGTAACAATTGCTCGTTTGGGAGGATGGAAGGAGCATATAAAAAGTAAAACGCAACTTAACCCGGAAATGCAATTCACGATATGAAGTGGCGACAGACGGTTGAGGGCGTGGGCGAGGGAAAAACTTTTCGGATGCATTTTAATTGACTTTTTTTCGGTATTTAGTTTCGCTATGGGATTAGGATTTGGGGTAGAGAGCTCTCAAATGACATTTGTTTCGTTATCTAGGGAGTTATTTGATGGACTTTGTCAGACAAAATTGAAGAGCTACTTGACTCTTGAGCTCGTAAGCCGTTTTGAAGGCTTTTATGTTGATTTTGAAGCAGAGCTTTATTGAGATGCTTCTCGATGGGAACGAATGATGGTAGATTTTTCTGATCAGTTAAATTTTTGACAAGTCCGACTCAAGTTGTCTGGGCAACGCTTTATAAACATCATGGCAAACTGAGCATGGGGTAGTTGCAGCTACTTACCACTTAGCTTTGGATACAGATTTCAAGATCGTCATGCTAATTGAAGCTCTATATCGGCCCGGACTCTATTGTCATATAAGTAGTATAGCAAGTCTTGGTATTTAGCGTTTTACAGAGGAATCGGGTGATACAGGCTTATTCGTCACAGAATCATCAACTCCAAAGCTTCGGCGATCATGGCGATCTTTTCATAACTGTTTTAACAATCGCCAAGTGCTGGTGAAGTATTAACAATAGTTAGCCATAACAATGTTTATCTTTGCTATAGCTAACTAACGGCCACAAATGTATTGCAAGTATATTGACTGCGGATGAATTAGTTAGAGCTGGCTCAGAATCGTCTTTGAGAATATAATTTTGTAGCAGAGTAAATTGAGCTACTTACTAATGGGATAACCAACATCGTCTGGCAAAATATCACCGACACGACGCTTATACATATCAAAAGGCTAATGTAAAATTATTTGTATAAATATGTCATTTATCACTGTATGACAGTCAAAATTGAATCAACACCATTGCTGATTTCATTTGTCTTTGCAGTTCAGAAATATTGGCGCAAAATTATAGTTGCCTAGTATTAGGGGAGGTTAGTAGATACTAAGTAGCGGCACTCTAACTCTAAAACTGCCTAACTTTTTATTTAATTATAGACACTTTTTTATCATCCTACAACTAGTACCGACTTTAGTGTAGACCTGACGCAAATTTTTGACAAACAGGCTCACAAATTCACAGTTTGAGAAACCAAACTCAGTTTGGGGGTATAATAAAACTGTAGGACTTTTCTTTGTCAGCTAAAAACTCAAAAACTACTGGACAGATTTCAATGAAACTTTTTTTTAAATGTTCCTTAAAACTGTAAGACTGCTATAGGCTATGTCGTTTATACCCACGTCCTTAGGAACCGTTTTTAGCCAAAATGTATTTTCTGAAGTGAAAATATATACATACACATATACCTTGCTACAAATGGATGTTTATACTTTTGCGATCGTCAAACAAAAACAATACGTATACTACACATTCGAAAAGGGTTGATTTGTTTTCGCAGTGAGTGCCACTGTTGTTATATGATCTTAATTATCTTATTTTTTAAGATATTGAGGAGGTTTCCAGATGAGAAGATATTCACTCGTTTTTAGAACATTTTTTAAGATTTGTAGAATTACAATAAGATGTGTTAAGATTTTAACTTTAAATTTAAAATTAAATTCTAAAAATCTTTTCTGAATTAGCTCTTGTCATTAAGTTAGGTATATATGTAACTAATATCGAGGACCCTTTGGAATCGGTGATTCTGAACAGAATTTTTCTAAATTTTAACGCCTGCAGAGTCCGATTTAAATTAGCCGTGAAAAGTTGAAGATTCGTAGAGTACAATTCAACATTTTGTTACAATTATGTAGTTGAATCAGTTGCATTATTAAATGCAATTCCCAAACAGTTTGTCAGTTTGCTGAATACATTAAAAATGGCAGGCTTGGGCTTTTGACTTAGTACGGTAGAGCTTACTAAGTTAAAAGTTTGGGGAAATTGTCAAGGATATCGATCCAAAAATAAGTTCAAAGCGGGAAATGTTACTTTCCAAAAAGATTAAGGTAGGTACTGTTACAATCTTTCTAAATGATTTCTAAATGATTTCTAAAAACGTTATTTGCCTACAAATTTTTAAAATAAATACAAAGCTGTTTCATGATACTATAAAACTATAATGCAAATCTCGCAGTCGCAGACTTGCACAGCATCGAGTTACTGAATTATGGTAAATAATTCTCTCTGTACAATTTCTAAGTTTCAATTTGGCTTCAAAAAATGTTGCCGCGTAGAAATATATTATGTACATTACACGGTACAAAACGAATGGTTGTGAGAAGCTAGGCCTAGGGTGTCTACACGCCTGTTGCACCTATTTATTTATTTTTTTATAACACTCCTAGCAGATGAACACAAACTGATTCAATGTCGGAAAAACGATGTTAATACAAATTAACGATTTTAATGAAATTCTGCATTGAAATAATATGGCGTTCAAACTCAGTTCTTAAGAACGAACATTTAAAAATAGTGCTATCACTTCACTTTACGGGCTGTATTTATAATTAGGTAAATTTTAAAATTAGAATAATTTGACTAGAGAATAGGGTAGGTACATACCCAATTTTGGTCTTTCCAAAATTTGTTTATTTTTTATTATTTCGTTCAAACTTGTAGTTTACTAACCTGCAGATTATATAATATGTGCACTCGCACTACATTTATAGCCTTATGAAACACTCTACTTATTAACCTATTTTCGAAGAAAAAAAAACCTTGACATGCCGCGATATAAAATGGTTTGACTACATTGAACCTGTTTACTTGGTTGGTATTGTTTCATGAATTTATGCCATAATCTCAAAATTTGATGCGTTTTTGCGATTTAGGTACTGTTCACTCACATTTAAGATGAGTTAAGATATGAAACCGAAATTTGTAAGATCTAGAAAAAATCTTTATAACAACACTGGTGAGTGCTATGGTCAGTTATATATATGTAGTATGTATATTAGATATGATCGAAAGACGTATAATACAAAACAGGTTTCATTTCAGAATTTCATTCGATATGGTGTATGGTAACAGTGTAGGGTTGGGGTAGGTAGTTGTTCGGATTCCATAGGAAGAGGGAAACAAAGGAAAGGAAATACAGCATTACAAATAAAATAAGTACCATGATCAAGGAGAGATATATCCAATACATTACATCCATTATCGATATCGCCACGCCTAAATTAGACAAACGGGGGGTGACGCCTCCCTTACAAAAAACATCTTATATGATTTTCATGATTCATTTTTTGTTTTTTTCGTATTGATGTACATATATTTGAGGTTTAGGCAGAAAGAAAATTCCAGAAAATAGATTTATTCTCATTTTTTGCATTTTACAAAAGAACATTATTATCTAAGACCTAGGTAAGCAATACAATTCCTGTGCACGGGCAAAGCTGGGCGGGTACAGCTAGTCTATCATAATCTGACAAATAGCAAAATGACAACAAATTGAAATTAATAAATAATATCTATAAAATTAATTTTATTTGTGGAGCAACATCAAGTCAAGTCATCAAGTCCAATAATTCGAAAGTAGCCTAAAAATGCCGCTCGTCTCTCCTAGAGATGGTAGAGCAGTTCAATATTCACCTGTTCTGGGTTCCGGGACATAGAGATATTTCAGGGAATTGTAGGGCCGATGAACTCGCCAGACGTGGAACAACTTTACCTTTGCTACCTGACAAAGCTAACTTAGGAATACCAATCGCTACATGTAAACATAGATTAAAGCTAACGCCTTTGAGAAAACAAATCTTAGATGGACAAACGGTACAAACGGTGTCCGTTGATTTGGCCAAAGCTGGATCTGAAACGCTCTAAGTGTCTGATAGGTAGGCACGTAACCAGACTAGGTGCTTTTTGTAGAAGCTGTAGAGACGAGAAGGAGAAGGAAACTGTTCCCCACCTTCTCTGATCATGCCCTGCTCTTTCTCGGAATATGAAAATCCACTTAGAAGCTTTCTTCTTCAACGACCCTGGAGACCTCATCACTAATGATATCAGGCGTTTACTACGCTTCATTAAAAGCTCAAAATGGTTCTAACGATTAGGCGTGGAGTAATATTATGATCCGGATGGTATCACAATGGACCTAACATTGGTCTAAATGTGGTGGCGTATGCCGGCAGCCACTTCAACTTAACATCAAGTCAACATCGTCATCAAGTTCTTCAAAAGGATTTGACCGGGTTTTATATATTTTAGATTTTCTTAACCTTTAGAGTACCGAGTGGGGGACTTTGGGTCCCCCACGAACATGTTTTTGTCTATATTTCGTCCAATAATATTTGCTTTTAATTCTTCTTTTAGATAGTCGAGTTTTTTTGGCTTGTTTAATACAAAATCAATGTGAATATTAATTTTTGGCAACATTTCATTAACAAAAATTTAATTATAAAGTCAGGGGGACCTAATTTACCCCACTTCGTACTTTAGGCAATTTTTTTTTACAGGTAAAAATGGCATATAGTCGAAGATTTCTTCATCAAACTGTTAGTAGATACGTTTTTTTTTTCAATTGAAAGTCAATAGAAGCTATTTATATTTATGAAATATATAAAAAAATCATGTAGGTACATATGTGTTGTGACCTTTTTCTTTGTATATTGTTGTTTTATATTGAGGTTTAGGTCAAATGAAAATATGTAAAAGCAGTTTACACCTGATGATGTCCATAGACATGGACGAAACGTCGTGAAAAATAAAAACTCCTTTTACATATTTTCATTTGACCTAAAGCCCCACCACAATATAATATAAGAAATGTTCCTACGAAATGTTCCTATACGTATATGTACCTAAAATTTTTTTTTTTAATTCATTTTTTTATTAATTTTTATGAAAGGAAATGAAATTTATGAAAAAAAAAACTTAGAAAATTTAATTTGTTTATATATTTAGTCTATAACTAATAATTAAACACAATAAAATACCATTAACAGTTAAGTTTTATTAGGGGGACCCAAAGTACCCCACTCCGTCTCTTAGGTCTGAAAATTTGCTCGGTACTCTAAAGGTTAATAGCCATTTGTTCATCGAAGTCTTCAAATATATTATCATCTTCATCCTCGGAAAACATTTTGTTCGCATGAAAATTCTCTAAAACAAAAAAAAAATTTATTTTGCTCTCAAATTGACGAATGACAGATTATTTAGTGTGTAACGAAACGTCCCCGTTCGTCACACTTTTATGGCCCCCACTGTAGACACTTTGTATGGCCACTACTGTACACAGCCAACCGCAGACACACCACCCGCTGCTATTGCACAAATTACCTAGATTGGCCAACCAAACAACATTCGTGACAAGAAATTTGCATTCGTCACTTATAAGTCACACTGTCCCATTGTAGGAAATTGCATGAGTACCCGAATGAAATTGCCATTCGGAGAGACTTGTCTGCTAGTGGTTTGTACCAATCTCGTGTACTAGATAAGGCTCCCGATACAGAAATTGATTTCGGTCAATAGTCTGAATTTTTGGTGGCTGAGTTTCCGTTGGGCCGCAGATCGGAGCCACGCTTGTCGCTGGGCCGCAGATCGGAGCCACGCTTGTCGTTGGGCCGCAGGTCGGAGCCACGCTTGTCGTTGGGCCGCAGATCGGAGCCACGCTTGTCGCTGGGCCGCAACGGAGCCACGTTTATCGCTGGGCCGCAACGGAGCCACGCTTGTCGCTGGGCCGCAACCGAGCCACGCTCGTCGTTGGGCCGCAACGGAGCCACGTTTATCGCTGGGCCGCAACTTGTAAACACGGAGCCACGCTTGTCGCTGGGCCGAATTTTGTAAACACGGAGCCACGCTTATCGTTGGGCCGCCTATTGTATTTGTATAGTGTATACTCAACCTAGGAAGTTAATCAATGTTAAGGTAATCATAAGATAGTAGTTTATACGTTGGTTAATAAAATAAAGAATATCTCTTAACCAAAGTTTGGTGTTTCTTTGGCGAATCCTGGATCCGGCGAGCAAAACCTCTGCCTTAGAAAAAGCACATCACAAGTGCGTACTAAGAGATAATAGATACTTTTCGTAGTTTTAAGTTTATTACGAGGTAACAATGATAAAGTGGTCTTTATGTTGACTATAATTAACAAAATACTAGTACTGACTTTGTCACGTAATAAAATAACTTAAAGTATACTTTATCTGACTATAATTTTGCGCCATTTTTTTTTTAAATCTATAAAGCATATTGTGCTGTCGAAATGAAATATGTTTTGTTATTGTTATTTGGTTATCAAACTTTTTACAGATCGTTGGTTTTTTAGACATATTTCAAGACATTAAAGAAAAATTAAAAGTGCATCTGTGTTTACTCACATTTGCCTCTCACTGTATGTATAAGGGAAGTGTAAGGATGTTAAGACACCATCTTAACGTTAATGCGTACCTGGAGACCTAATCTTCTGTCTGTAAGAGAATGAAATCTCTGAACATATTTCTTGCAAATACCTGGCACCAGATTGGCTAAGCTCTTTTAATTTCTACAAAAATAAAAAAATTAGAGAGGTGGTACATAGGTCTGTTAAACACTCTCTGATACAAAATACCGCTTAGGCCAAGACGGTCACCCATTTTGGCAAATTAAGAAAAAAGGCAGCCGAGTTATTTTTTTCTTGCGACTACTAACTGTACTATATCTTCTTTACGTTTCACTAGGTCTAACCTACTTGCTACTTCGTCTTTTGGACCCGTTCATTGCTCCCCGCCATTTTTTCACCAAGAAATTAAGATATATGTGACAAGACTATCATGTTCTCTCCTTTCTCCCTTCTATGTATTAAAACCCACCCTTTGGATAGGTTCCGGTATCATCGGAACTGAGGAGTTGAAATGTAAACATCATCATTGTCATCTATTGACCCTCCACACCTCTGGACATAATCAGATTTCAATTATTTTACCCACAAAGAAACCATTTTCCTGTCGAAAATTACATGTGCAAGAAATACATTGTAATGGGCATTGATTTATCTGTCTTTGTTTTGACATCATTAAAGCCAATTACCCTCCTGAAATGGGCAACATTCCTGTCTCGTTGCCTTCATGACCACTATTCCACGCCTCACTGAGCGGAACTACAAGACAATTCCTACATTGCGCTGTCCAACACTCTCAGAGTTACGACAAAAATTATGACACTTCTGCGGTTGAGCCAATTTTGTTGGGGCACCTTAACACCAACTCCAACCACACCGCTCCACTTCCGACTGGAAACTTAATTTTCACTTTAAAAGCCCTCACCGACACGCACTTCGATGTCTGTACCCGAAGGGAATTAGCACAACGAACATGCTACCGCTGCGGCTGCCACAAAATCGATTAACATGGATCTGCATATCGTGTTGTGTCTTGTACATGTTCACACTGGCTTGTGACCCAGTCCATGGCTCAGCGAGATATGACTTAGATGTGGCTGCTTCGAAGCACCATCACGAGCATGAAGATGAAAAATGGGAGCAGGGTGACGGCGAGGAGTCTCACGAAGAGCATCACTCCCACAAGGGGGATAAAGGAAAGAAAGGTGAAAAGAAGTCCGAACACTATGCCAAGGGTGAGAAGGGCCACCACGATAAGGAGGGCAAAAAAGGCGAACACGAGGAAGAGGACGAGTATGAGAAGAAACACGAGAACGAAGGTGGACACCACAAGAAGCACAAGAAGGGCGATAAGGCAGAAAAAGGACACGAATTCGAAGAGCATGGTTCCTTTAAGAAGGGTCACTCCATTAAGGGCAAACATCATATCCACAAACTGAACGAGGACAAAAAGGAAAAGAAGTACTATGACGAGGGCCACGATGAGGGTTCAGAAGAGAAGCACGGTGCCCACAAGGAGGAGAAAAAACACAAGAAAGGCGGCAGCCACAAAAAGGGTCATCACAAGAAATCGCATCACGAAGATGACTACGGCAAGAAGGGACACAGCAAGAAAGGTCATCACCACCACGGCCACAAGGGACACAAAGGCGAGCACGACGAAAAGAAGCACTGGGGTCATGAGGAGGAGCACAGCAAGAAGGGTGGTGATGAGTACCACAAGAAGAGCTCGCATAAAAAAGGACATCACGGATATTAATATGGCAATGGCCAAAATAGAAGTGGATGTCCGGTGTCCACCAGTGTCTGCTGTGTACAAATTTCATTTTCCTATTTAGTGTATTTGTTTTCTTTTGTTGGACCTATTTGGTGGTTTCTACCATCCTTCTGGACAGCAGAGAGTACTTGAGAGCTTTTGTTATATGACTGTGCCAGAGGAGATCGTTTATCTTGTTCACACGGGGAAGGGGTTTGGGAATTGGCTGAATACTTTTAATAAAGAAAACATTTTCAAATTTAGACACCGCTTTTATTTGGCCAACAATGTGCTTGAGGAAGACTCTTGCACAGTCAGTTATACAAACATCAACGAGTTTCACAACATTCGCCCGACGACACACTTGTCAACGCTGCATGCGGTCATCTCCTTTTGGCAATTAGCGCCAAATGTGCTTTGGCCAATTATTGTGCGTTAACCATTCAACCGAAATAATTGTAGAGATCCACTCCACCACATGATCACCACTCCACTAGCACTACATGTGTGCAGTTCGAATTTTCACGAGAATGCCACAAAGCTGGGGCGTATTAGCTCGCATTACAATAGCTCCTTCCGTTCCCCAAACGTGTCCATGCGATGCCATTGTCGGAGGCTTTTGTACAGTCAAACGCATTTAGCGTGCAATGTGGCTGTTCGAGTACTTTGTGCTGTTTCCTTGGAACCGCAAAATGGCACATAAAATCGTAGTGACACCCACAGACCGCCGGATATGTATTTGATTGCATACGCGAGGATGGCAAGCGGAATTGATTTCACTATACCGCGTACTGTGCCCGTTACTGAGGTAGAGTGCAGCACCATGGTGTTGATTTGACTGTGGTGCCGTTAGTCCTGCCTAATAATAATGGACAGACGAGTATGGTGTCTTTTTTCGAAAACCAAAAATTTCAGCAATATGTCGTCAAACAAACATAATATCCATGTGTGTCCTTGAATGTGGGGGATGAAATCTTTTCTCTCCCGGAAACCCCAACGATATGGCATGTTTTGGGAAATCAGACCAAGAGGACATGTGCAACAGCCAACTATCTGCACTCGCACTGTTGGACCCCAAATTAAACTCATTGCAAAGTTCTTAGCAAGTTTTGGGCAGTAATTAAATGTTCTTTGTGTGTTCGGTTGATCGCCTCCCTATGTTGATAGTTTTGCTTAGTTATGTGATGACGAAAAAGCAAGCTGCTTGGGTAGGTTTGTGGAATAATTTCTTAACCAACAATAGGAACATGTTTTGGCAGTACAGAGTACAAATAAGGTTGCACTGATGAACGGAGATGTACATCAGCAGACGTATATATAGGACTAGCTGTACCCGGCCAGCTTTGCCCGTGCACAGGAATTGTATTGCTTAGGTCTTAGATAATAATGTTCTTTCGTAAAATGCGAAAAATGAGAATCTGCATGTTTTCTGGAATTTTCTTTCTGCCTAAACCTGAAATACAGCAATACGAAAAAAAAATAAAAAAAGAATCATGAAAATCATAGAAGATGTTTTTTTTGTATGGGAGGCGTCACCCCCGTTTGTCCAATTTTGGCGTGGCGATATCGATAATGGATGTAATGAATTGGAATTGAATTGTTTGTAATACTGCATTTCCTTTCCTTTCCTTTGTTTCCCTCTTCCTATGGAATCCGAACAACTATCCCAACCCTACACTGTTACCATACACCATATCGAATGAAATTCTGAAATGAAACCTGTTTGGTATTATACGTCTCTTCTCTTATGAAGATTATTAATATACGCCATGCCATACTGCAGCACGCACGCCGCACCCCATCACTATCCTGCATGCATCGGACATACGATCATAATATACATACATACCTGCATATACAACTGACCATAGCACTCACTGCGAAAACAAATCAACCCTTTTCGAATTTGTAGTATGCTAGACTTGTTTTGTTTTTGTTTGACGATCGCAAAAGTATAAACATCCATTTGTAGCAAGGCCGAGAGCAAGGCATATGTGTATGTATATTATATTTTCACTTCAGAAAATACATTTTGGCTAAAACTGTTCCTAAGGATGTGGCTATAAACAACACAGCCTATAGCAGTTTCACAGTCTTAAGGAACATTTAAAAAAAAGTTTCATCGAAATCTGTCCAGTAGTTTTCGAGTTTTTAGCTGACAAAGAAAAGTCCTACAGTTTATTATAGGTATAGATTGATTTTGATCTGATTTTAAGGTAGTAGGTAAGTTTTGACTTTGCAGCGGAAAAGGTTCCTTCACCTCATGTTTTTAACAGCTGATTAAACCCTTACAAAATTGATTATATTGCGACCGACGCGACGTAACACACTCCTCAGTATTCTAGATATCTGAACTTCCAGAGCTGTCAACTTAGACTTGGACCATTACCTGGTGCAGTTGGTAACAACGGTCAAATGCTGTGGGGAGATTTAATGGTGACGGCTACAATCACAACAAACTGCCTGAATATTTCCTGGTCGCTTATTCTTTAACTCATCGAGAAGCCCCATGCATCCACCATCAAGTGCTGAAGAATAGTGGAATGCCAAGAAGCCATCGGAAACGCCGCAACTAGTGTACTAGGTTTCACCCAACCTCCTCACGAAACCGTTGGTTTGGTGAAGAGTGTCACCAAGTACATGGTAGTTATAACAACTCGCCAACAAAGCGGTGCAAAGGAAGCTCTATAAACAAAATCTGCTGAACCAGATGGCATGCCAGAAAAACTATATAAATAAAGAACATAAACCAACTCATGTGACAGATGATGCCACAAAAATGGAGATCCTCCAAATTGCGCTAACTATACAGGCATCAGCCTAAAGGATCCTGTCTGCTGTACTGAATAAATGCCTGAAACCAATTATAAAGAAACCAAGACCACTGCGGGTTTCGGTGCGGTATGTCTATTGCAAATCCTTGAGCAAACCCAAGACGTCCAGATCGATAACCATCATCTCTTTAAGACCGTACATGATAGAATTTATAAAGACGAGTTGGGTATAGAGAGCCATATCTAGTTTTGGCATCCTAGACAAACTCGTCAGATGATGATGGAGAACATTCGAGGCTCGGTTATACACGGAAGCAATCTCATCGATGTCCTTGATATTGAAAAAATAGTTTAGACAACCAGAAAAAAATATTTCTCGTATACCCAAACGCCATTGTGATTCTGATATTTTTTGCGAATTTGTACTTTGTTTGAAGTCTCTAACTAGTGTAATGATCCTTATAAGACATTTTATTGAGATAGCCAGGCAATCACAATTTCGCATTCACTTATAATTGTCAGCAATGCCAATAATAATTAAAGTCTAGTATAATAATTAAAATAATAATTAAAATAATAATTAAAGTCTAGTAAATAAATTAAAAGTTCTTAAACTTCAACAAAATCCTTTAGCTATCACAAGATACACATATACAATCCTTTTCGATTATGTACATCGTTTTAAAGTATCCTTAAGAAAACAGAAGCAAAATATTCAAATTCTGTCTGAGCAACAGCAAGCGGAATGCATTTCTCTTTCCTGTTGCAAGAGTAGCTACGTGCCAATTATAGTAACTGCCACAGCGCAAAAGTTTATCATTTTTCCATTTTCTCTGGTGACCCTCCGAGTTTTCAAAGACGGGAAGGGGTGGTGAACTTTTCAATTCTTTTGCTTTTCTCCATAAGTGTATAGAAATATCAACGGAAACCGCTTTTTATAAATTTTTTTTCTCGCTTTCTCGCATGCCCAATGTACCTACAGTGGAAGTTTTACAAATTTTGGTGGCCAAAAATCATCAGTCATGTAAACATGTTTTGGATGTTTTTTGCCAGTAGATTTTACTTAAGTTTTCTTTTAGTTCGATAACCATACCATCACCCGCGATGTGAAAAAAATTTATAAAGCAAACATTTTTCAGATACTATATACTAGAAATACTATACAATACATATAACCCGTCCCAACTTAGGTAAGTGAAAATTTCTTGCGCAGATTTCTTCACATTAGGGATTTTATTCTCTTAGCGACAACAAAACCAATTTTCAAACCAGAACTACAGCTAAAAGAAATATGTGCGCATTTCAAACAACAAAAATAGGGGTATGATTTTTTGAATGGGATGATCTCAGAAAAATTTTGTATGAAAAGGAGGAAAAAGTGGCTAAAATAGTCATTTTTAGCAATTTTCAATAAAAAATATTAGTGAAGAGATTTTTGAAAAAAGTTTTTTGCAGTTACTATTAGAATTGTTTGGAGAAACTTTTTGCATCAAAACATTTTTTTTTTTGATACCGAGGAAAAAAGTCAAAAAAGTAGACATTAAAAAAAATTCTAAATTCTAAAATTTTTAAATGGGTACTTAATGTGTTAAGGAAAGTTTTGTATCATTCAAACGGAATTTAAATGACCTTTCTATTGGTGCCAAAACTTACATGAAGTAAGTTTGAAATTATGAGCAGAATTAACTTTAGTTTTGTTAAATACTTGTGCCGGCCACTGTACCTATTTATGCAAAAATCATTTTCTATCGGGTAAAACTCGATGACGTTAGAGCTCGATAACCGCTGCACAGTGGGTACCCGCCCATACAAATCAAAAATAGACTACATGCTTTTTTTACATTAAACACTGTTATTATTATTTTTATTTGTTTTAACTTACAAAATGAGAAAGAAAATGTAAACAAATTCATACAAAAAAAGAAAAATATTTGGAAAATTAGATTTTTAACAATTCTAATGCATTTTTTGATAAAAACGATTTTTTTTGGTAGGCAATTTTCTCAAATTTGAAATACCTAAGCGGATCAGAAGTTAAAATAAGTCTATTCAAAAGGTCCTTATTAGTGAGGATCCGAGACATTTTTCTTGTATGATCCATTCGGTAAGTTTTAATGTCCTTATTTCTAGACTCTGCCGCTTCCTCACTTAACTCGCCTATAGAAATAAGTCCATGATGCTCCATCACCGATGCACCATGCAACAACACTTTCTGAACTGAAGCAGGTAAATAGTACCATGGATATGTTCCAATTATTTGTTCAGCTGTATCTAAGGCGAAAACTTTGAACTTATCTGCATCGATGTTATAACCTGAATTTAAAGCCTGTAAAATAGTTGCGCATCTGTCAATCAATGTTTTGTCGATTCCAGTTATTTGAGCTGAAATTTCGGAATTGTAAACAAATTTCCTGGCTGTATTGCCATCATTTGAGGAACCACTTCCTCCCGGTTTCGGTCTATCCACAATCAATCCTAGTTTTGCTCTGAACTCAGCTTGGACGATTTTCTTTTTTCTTTCGAATTCTATTTTCATCACCTCTAATCTGCCATTTTTTAATATTGAGTCTGTAGGAAATATGAACGAAAAACTCGAAAAATCTAATCCAAGCATGAAGCGGGGACAAACCAAAACATAAACTATTCTCATTGACCTCTTTTTGAAGGCATAATTCAATGTTGTTCATTTCCTTTGGTGTCGCTCCGCAAATGTAACATTTTAAAGATGTTGTTTCGTTAAGTGCGTTGCACACTTTTCCATCAACCATAGTTAAACGTAAGTTGTTAGTGACTGTCCATTCTTTATCATTGATTGTTATAGTTAAAGGCTGCAAGGCATTTATTTTTTCAGTATAATATTGTTCTTCAAAAACAGATACTTCAGTAGTTTCTTTTTTAAATTGAAATCTAATTGGGCGACAGTATCGTGTTGGGGCAGGTCGAGGATTTTTCCAAACAACAACATCTTCATTACTGTCATTTTTGAATTTAAGCTGCAATGGCACATAAGATGTAACAAATAATTCGCTGTCTTTAGCATTAGGATCATGAAAGCTTTGTTTGTATTCGCTTTGGCCAGTACTTCCATCAAATCCCCATTTTCCTTCTAATTGTAGGTTTTTGCATGAGTCTTTATTGAGAGTGTCAAGAACGTCTTTCTGCGAAGAAGTAAGTAAGTAAGTAAGAATTCTTGTTGCCGTATGGTTAATTAAAGCCTGTAAGTCTACTTCGGCACCTGTCTCGGTGACACTAATTTTGTCGGCTTCTGGATAACAGTTTTCTTTTTCCGTCTTTATAATTTTGTAGCTAGGCAATGCATTTTTTAATCTTGGTGTAGACAAAACTCTGAATAAGTAAATACTGATTCTTTGTAAGCTTTGCTTCAACAAAAAGCGACAGTACTTCACAAGGCGTTACACTCATGGTATTTTCTTCTCCCAAATCCGAATTACATGACGTTTCACGCAAAGCTGTGGCAATTGATTCGTCGGATTTCGAGATTTCAGCCACACGTCTTCGTTTAGTCCGCGCAGAACATTCTTGAAAACTTTTTCTAGGACGACCTCGTTGTTGTGATGTACTTGCATAATTTTCGTCAGGGTAACTTAAAAAGACAGTCTCAGATTTGTCAAGCCAAGAGGAATGATTTGTCATAATTGCATTTTTTCTGGCTTTATTTTTCTTCCAAAATTCGGTTAACTTCTTGCATACGAAATAAATTCGGTCATAGAGGGGATCAAATTCAACATTTTCAACTCCCTGATAAGGCCAACTGCATTTGATGTTTTCCAGGATTTGGTTGGCTTGCGTTGACCATGTTGCATTATTTCCTCGACTTTCAAGCCATTTATCAATTAAAAAATTGCGTTGAACTACGCTTTGATAACCAGCACCTACCAAAGATAAAACGATCAGCCAAAACAGTTTTTTTTGTTTATATTTCAAAACCGAAAATTAAAGAAATATGGTTCATAACTCGAAAATGGGAAAAAACGGGAAAAAAAACTTTATTATTTAAAAAGGTAGAACAATATTCTTCATTTTAGTACCTCATTTGTAGCGGGCACTCGAAGGCAAACCAACAAAATCTTTAATTTATTCTAAACTAAGCTATAAAAAAAAATTACAAAAAGTGCTTCGCGCAGGGGTCCTATTACATTTACTTACGCTTTAAGTTATTAAACAATAAAATGTATGTTTTTATAAAGTAATCACCTTCTTGTTTAATATCCATAACAATTAAATATTGCTCACACTTTCTTAACACAAGTTATCACTATCACAAGATCTGTAGTAAAAAAAATGCACCGATAAGCGAGCTCTATATTTTATTATACATTAACTTTGAATGGCTATAAAGGAATGGAAAAAAAATAATGCGTCAATATTTTTTTTTGTTTTGGTTTAGCGGGAGTTTGAAGAACCGTATTGCCACTTTGAATTCTTGATTAATGACATCTATTTTTTTTAATTTTGGCCTATGGAGGTACCCACTGTGCGCTGGGGCGATTTTCGTGATTCTTTTTTTTGTTCTTTCCGTATTGCTGTATTTTAGGTTAAGGCAGAAAGCGATTTATTCTCATTTTTCGCGCGTACATAAGTTGGACTCAATATATCCATGTTTTATTAGAATGCACTACAGATTTAACGTAATTAAACAATAGTGTACCAAATTCCATGACCTTGCCTTCGATATCTCCAGTGTTTCATTTGACGTGTATAGGGCATCCCACAAGTCGCCAATATCCAAACCATTAAATCAAACCCACGCTCATCTTTGAACAATTCTTAACAAACAGTGAATTTTTCGGTGTGCAATGATGTTGACATAATCTTTCTCAAAAAATTATAATTGCTCCAAAATTGACAATTTTGTTTGTTTACCCATACCCACCCATTGAGCTAAAAATGTGCCTTCTCGATGAAGATAATTATTGAATCGATTTCCACTCTCACAGTCAGCGAATGTGCGACTCATATGGAATCATCAGTTGGCTTCAGATCTGAAACTGTTTGAATTTTGTAACGAAACATGGCCAAGTGTTTCTTAAAAATTGGCGATGACATTACGAAAGGTTAGTTTTTGGAAAACTACTTGACAAAAAGATCGCTCGGAGTGCATTTCTGGTTATTGCCGGAACACTGTATAGGGGTCGGTACATCGGTCTTATCCTTATGATTCAGTGGTCTAATAAATCGGCTTGCAATATGGTATTCCAAAGTGAGTGTCATCTTGAAAATGTCTCTTATGTAAAGAACTTTGAAGCAGCCTCAATGCAGATTTGTTCGGTTTTTGTAGCTTTTGCATGAAGGTTGTTACTGCGTAACCCCAACCAAGAACACCATATCGGAACTTAGTATACCTTTCTTAAAAAGTCTATTTCCGGTGGGCTAGTCCATAGATAGCCTTCTTTAAGACCATACGTAGCTTATCGATATGTTTGTCTTATTTTTTTAAATATTTCTCCCGGAAAAGGCGAACCTAGAACGCTTCATGTTAGATCTGCACTTAAATTGCTGCAAATTGTAGTCTTCTGTAAATATATCCCCAGGAAGCGAGTTCCAAAGTTTGCTTGTCCAATACAGAAGGAGTTTTGGAAAATTGCTGTCCTCGCAGTTGTCAAGTGTACTGTATGGTCATGACTCATGACCCAAAAGTTGCATTTCGGGGGACAATGTCTTTGAGCTCCTCGGAACATCTACCATGGAAGTACCTATAATAAATGACAGTCGATTGTGACTCCTAAATATTTATATAGCTGTCAATAACTTTGATGACTTTAATGATGCAACTAGGGCCTGCATCATTTCTCATGTAACTTTATATCATTGGAAAACACGCCTATAACTTCTAAGTGTTCATGAATATGTAGGTGCTCGGTAAAAACCATTTAAGCCCTATGAATCTAAGTTCAGTACCGCTTTTAGTCATTTTAAACATTCCATCGACCACTGTATTTGTATTCCATACTCAGCGCAATTTAATGAAACTCAAAATGTGTCTCACAGTTAGTTGGCTAAACACAAATCGAAGGAAATGCACATGGGAAAGTTTATCCCCTTCAGAGTGCATAAATTTGAATGTGTAAAATTATTGACAAAAGGAAAATATTACTATACACTACACATGGATAAGGAGCGCAAGGATACGCGACGTAACAAGACAAATGCGAAGGAAAGAACCGTATATACCACTGAAATCCAAAATGTAACACATCGTTATATTCTGACACCTCCACCGCAGGATGATTGTACGGGTACGGTATGTAGAGCTCGGTGTCGGATTGACTTAGTCGGCGGAATGGTGTCTACCCTCGTTACTGTATGCAATGTCCTTGCACGACAGAATATTTTGTGAAGAAATTTACTGATGCAAAAGTTTTTACGTATTTTTGCAGCTGGAAATTTATGTGTGATGCGAGAAAATTATTGCACATCAAAAAAGTAAGAAAATATCCAATTCACTGGTATAAATCGTCGCATTTGAAAGTTGTAATTGGGTTTCGGGAAATATCTACACAACGGTTTTTTTTTTATATATTTTTTTTTTCCACGGAAGATTTGTGCAAGGACGTGGAAAATTTGTATGAATAATATTATTAGATAACGAATGTGGATTCAATGAAATCAAATATGTACCTATATACAGCACGTTATTGTAAATTCAAATTTGATGCGTGGGTGGTTTTCCTTGTCCTATCTCACCTGTCACCTATCTCAATGTCGGGCTACAATGACCATCAGATATATCAATTTTTAAGTCGGTACATAATCACCCAATTAAATAGATAAAATTCGGTCTCAAATATATGTATAGATATGTATGTACAATTGTAAGTGAAAATCGGACGAATAGTTCTCGAGTTATGGAGAAACGAACAGACGGACGTTGCATTTTATAAGTAGTATGGATATGGATGCGACGACCCCTTAATAGCAAGTCTCGCTTACCTTTTCCCAGCATTCGGCGGTTCCATGCAATAAGTGTTCACTTCCTTATCACCCATTAGTGAAAATCTAAAATGTCATTGTAGGCGCTATCATTCAAAAAAAGTATGTTAGATAGATCTGAAACCATCTTCCCAAAAAAAGAAAATGTCCAACACAAATAAACAGCTTGTTGACTTGGTTCAAATTATTTTATGAATTTATGTGATATTTATTTTTGTTGGCATTATCTCATAACATAAGTAATTTGTGATGGTTTAGGTATAACTTGCTATACCTACTTATTTTGTTGATGAAAATAAGCTCCTTAACAATAATTTCAACCTAACAAATCTGACATTCGTCCTATAAATAGATCAAAGCGTTTATTTTCTACATACTCTTACGGAAATCCTATATAACATGTCACGTTATAAGGATCCAATAACATTTTTGACACGTTTCACTTTATGTCCGTACAAACGAAAACATTAAAGGAAGGCAATAAACATTTTTCCCTGCTTTTAGCACACCACTTTAATTAAATTTCCTGTCGCCCAAAACATAAAGCGATATTCCCTCGCAAACCAAATCCTCTTAACTACAATGTAGGTATTTTATTTTTCATTTGAAGGAAACTCCCATGTACAATTATATTTCTGAATAGCCCGGAAAGCATATATCATACATCAGTCAGGAGAAGAAAGCAAATAACTCATGTTAAACAATTTAGCTTGTGTTTTTTTTTGTAACTTACGATGTGCGATGTAAGAAGCGTTGGGGGAAGCGTGAAATCCTTTGAAGTTTTTTCTTTCCTGCTCTTATTTATGTAGTTGGGAACACATAATTAACCCAGTCGCTTGCATTAAACACACATCGGTGAGTGTTGATTTAGTGCAGAGGTATATTCCTTCAGGCATGTAAAATTAAACATTTTTTTTTGCTTAAGGACATTATGTCACCTACTGCAGCGAACAACTTTTCCGAGACTACTAATGGATGAAAATGTTTTCGTTGTGGGCTTTTTTTTTGTTGAAGTATTATTTTCTCGAGGTTCTACGACTTTTGACTGGCAAACCGAAAAATTGATTAACCTTAATGACAGTTTATACGCTTGGGAAGACCACGGGACTGTAAGGTTTTCGAGTAGTTCATATGGAATTTTAGGTACTGCAAAACGTTCTTTTCGACAGGAAAATGTTGTTTGTTTTCTGAAATTAAGGCCATTTCCCGTGTTGTGAATTGAGAAGTTTCAGACTGCCAAGTAAGTGGTGAGTTTTAATACTCATGGCAGTCGGAGTCGGTGTATGTATGCAGATGAACGTTTTGGCGTTATTGCTATGTAGTTTTAACTTTAATGATATGTCAGGTATAACAGTGATAAAAATTGTATTTGCAGAGGTAATCCACTTGATACGGCATAGTCCTGAAACTTTGCTGCCACGAATGATATAATAATATTTTCGATATATCCAATACCCAATACTACAAATCGCGTATGGGTATGTCTTTTAAGTTGTTAAAGCAATTCTTTAGGCTGTGTTGAAAAGAACATTTATATAGTCAGAAGATTTTTGACAAATTTTATTGGAAAATTTTGAGCATGCTTAAAACTGGAGATTTATATACAAAATCAGTGTGTCGAACATAAATACATACTTATAAGCATATTAAGTCATTATAATAATTTGATGAATATTCATCGACGTTTGCAAAAGCTAAGAGGTCTGCCCATAAAATGTTACGTGGTTCATTGCCTTAAGGCCGTAGTACACGGGATGTAGAAATTCACATACGCAATGACGTCACTCCAATATGTGATATGATATTTGGCTTACTACATGTTGTGTTAGGTTAGGTTAGTGGGTTGGCAAGACACGAGAAATTTGTACGTGCCACACTTAGATCAATGTAAATGTAGATCCGCTGTGATGGCCTAGGGGTTTATGACCCCAAACACTGGAAATGGAAACCTATGGTAAACCAACCCATTTTATTTACAAATTTAAGTATAGGTCATTAATAGACCTATCTGAAAGTTCTTCTAAATCGTCGAAGAAGTAACTACCAAGGGCAAGGATTCTATTTCAAAGAAAGTGTGGGGTGTAATCATGCACCTCTTCATCACCGCATCCTCTGCTTAGGTCGTCTGTACTGATTCCCATTTTCTTGGTATGGTATTTGTTCATGTTCTGTTCGGTGATAATACCCACAATCGAGGACAATGATTGCTTGTTTAATTGTATGATTTTTTCCAGTTTTCTGTTTGTTGTAGATTGGCCACATTTTCCTGGTTTATGCCAAAGGAGTCGAGCTTGCTCCATCTTTCATTTGTCGCCATTAGTATTTTGTTTTCAATCGTCTGCCCGAGATTACAGGGGGATTCGTTACTATATGCCGATGCCGAGTACTAAGCGAACTGCTTGGAGTACCAAAGTCTGTAAGAGTGTACGCCAACCGGAGGCCTCCGAAGTGACAACATCAGCCCACGAGTCTGCGATATAGGCAATGTTACAAGAACGTATTGTAGGCACCAGTGGCGTGGCGTGAATTATTTCAAAAGATAAGTCGAAGTAAAAACCTGCAACGTAAATTAATTCTAAAACATATTGATAAGTAAGAGTAACCAAAATTAAAAAATGCATTGCAGATCTGATTTCCAGAACAAACGATCGAAGCAATTCAAGCCAATATTTTATACTTTAAATCATTAATTTATATATTAACAATGATTTTAAAGCATAATAAAAGTGGCTTCGAAAGAAACCGTTTTTGGCAAATGCAATATATTTAGGAAAATTTAAAGTAATGCTATAATAAAAAAATAAGGAACTTAAAAAATATTTAATTATTAAATAGGTAAATAAGAAAATAAAAGAAAAGAAAAATTCATAAATATATACAAAATATCAATAAATAAAAGTTTCTATAAATATTTATGTAAGAATATTTAAAAAATTGATATTATTTATGTTATTAAAATTAAAAACAGCAAAAAATAAGCTTTCTTTATTTATATTCTAAAGCTATTCTACGATCTTTCTTTATAAAATCTGCTAAAACTCTTTCATAAAAGCCAGGTCTATTCTTAATTTTTAAAAGGAGCCGCTTTTCTATGGAAATAAGTGCTAAATCTGAAAGCCTGTTTTCTCCTTGAGAATTCCTTAAATAAGTATGAATTCTCTTAAGGGCTGAATACGATCTTTCCACCGATGCGACTGTTATCGGAAGTGTTAAAAATAAACCACTTAAGTTCAAAATTTGAGGAAACGTATCACTTCACTTTTTAAATGATTGTGAAGTGCAAGAATATCAAAATGTCGAAGGGATATTGTAGTATACAAAATCTTCAGTTCATTTTTTAAAGCAGTAAAATCGAAAACTCCAGGAAAAAATGTGATTAATGAAGATATTTTTTCATCTGGATTCAATAGCGCAAAACTATCATATTTCGTTTTGTTCAATAAATGCAAAAAAATTAATTGCGTAAAAGATTTGTATCTTGTCTTAAGCTGGTATATAATATTATCTTTTATTTCTACATAAAGGCGCTTGAAATGAGTTTAAATCAAAATCGATCATTCGGCGTTTTCGTGGAGGTTCAGCCAAATCATTTATCTTTCAAAAATTTCATCAAATTTATTTAGGTATGCAGAGCATAGCCAAGACTCAAAACACTCGATTTCTCGCCTAGCTACTTCAACATCAGTTTTTTTATTTCGTATCAAATTAAACAGAACATCAGTTTTTGCAAAAATATCGGATAAAGTATTTAGCAAAAAACAAAAATCTTTGCTCTCTAATTTAAATAACAAACTCTCTGCCATAGAAAGCGCTTCACTATCCCATTCAGTGGGGTTATCTAATATTTGTGTAAACGTTTCTATAATATCTAATCTGCAATTTAAATTGACGTTAATTATTCGCGAATGATAATGCCATCGAGTCTCCGATACACCCGGCATGCGTCGGTTGGCTATTTGTTTTAAAAGATTTGAGCGTTTTGTAGATTTGTTAAAAAAACCAACTATGGTGTTTGTATTGCCAAAAAATGCCTTTAACTCTGGTATACTTTCTAACGATCGGGATATAGTACCAAATTTAAAACGTGGACATAACAAGGAACAAAATTGGCCATTGGACATACATCGAGGACTTTTTTTTTAACACCACCGACTTCCCCGGACATTACTGCAGCACCATCGTAAGATTGTCCAATTAACTTTTCTCGGTCGACATATACCTAACTCAAGAATATTAAGAATATGTTTTGACATTTCATCTGCATTACGACTCTCACTCACGTCAATAAACCCAAGAAATCGTTCCTCTATTCCCTCCTCCGATAAATACTTTAATATGGCACTTATTTGTTCCCTATGGCTAACATCTGGTGTTTCATCGATCATAATGGACACGAATCGGGTCTTACTAATTTCTAATTTGATTTCGGATTTTATAACCGCAGGAATACTATGTATCAAATCGTTTTGTATATCATTTGAGAGGCCCGAAAAAATTGGATTTTGTTCACTTGAACACTGCTCTAAATGGGAGTCCATTAATGTGTCATACAGCCCAAATATCAACACGATATTTGATAATAATTGATACGTATCAACAAAATGAATGAATTGGTATTATGGTTATCAACCTATCAACATTTTTGATGAATTGTGAATTGTATTAGATTTAAGATCTATTGTGAATAGTTTTATCGATAAACTTGGTATTACGGTTATCAAAAAATTTGATATTCATAAAATTTTCTATCAACCACAAATTTCTCGTTGATACGCATCAAATATTCGGTGCATCAAATTAAAAAATGTATATCCTCGTTTTTATTGTTAAATAACGACTTTAGAGCGAAATGTCTTCGGTAGACATCCCAAATGTACTCAAACCACGAATAGCAGCGATTTTAAAATTATTTACTCAATAAGGAAACTATCAACTGACCGTTGGGAATAACTTTAGCATTTGCATTGAACAGTGTTGTTCGTTGTTTTGATTTGCGAAAAAAACAACTTTTGTTTACAAAAAACAACAATATTATTTAACCAAAACTAGTAGGCAGCCATACAACAAAAACCAACTACAAATCAGAAACGTCAAAACAGAACCCATTCTCAATGAAATTTCGATAAGTATTCACAATGAGGTAAAATGTATCAATTGATACTCATAATACCAAACTATCAATGAATTGATAGATCTTATCAAGTATCAACTAATTGATATTTGATAGCCATAATAGGGCTGATACTTAGATAAGTATAATATGGTTTCGACATAATTGCCACGATTTTTGGAATCGGGTTTTTCATCGTGACCCCGAAATGCTTGCTCCTGTTTACCTAAAAGAACAACTGTGTCTATGAAACGCTCCATTAGTCTACGGTTTTTATCAACTTTTTTATTGTGAGCTACAAAGGTATTACCTAAGGAAGTTTCAATGCGGTTTGTCCCAAATTCGTACAAAGATAAAGAGCTACGAATATGTTTTTCTGTCTTTAAATGCTTTTTTGAACTATTTCTGAAGTTGTTTATGTCGGCGTAGCCTGTGCGACTCCAAACTCTAGGAGAATTTGAAAAAAGTAAACAAGGAAAGCAAAACATTTTATTAATCTTGCAACTACCAGTCAACCAAGTATATTTTTGGTAGAAGGATTCACTAAAATGCGAGATAAAACCATCCTTTCGTTTATAATCTATTTTCATAGAAGGAGTAGCGAGGCCTAACTCTAAAACTTTTTTTTTCTTAAGAAAACTTAATTTGGTAAACTCATTTGCTTCCTCCAATAGAAAATCGGTTAAGCAACAATCTAAATCTAATAATGCCATTTTTATCTAAGAAAAATCTGTAATTTGTATAGCTATACCTAAATACCTAAACAACACTGTGGTTTTAACAACAAACTTTTCACTGTTTTTATTTTGATTTGGATTATTTTATTTTCGATTCACAACAAATTAGCCTTCAACACATTAAATTAAATTAGCCTTGAACACATTGCACTCAAATCACCAACTGAATTTTTTGTTTTTCAAAATTCAAACGGTAACAAACTGACCTTGTCAACAGTGGCGTAACTATACCATCTGAGGCCCGTGGCAAATTCTTTGGATGGGGCCCTCCCAGAAAAATCGTAACGTTGTAATTTAATTTTAATAAGCCACTTAAGTAGTTAACCAACACTATTAATAATATTGTATGCATTTTAGTTAAATATCTAATGAATTTTATTTTCAAGAGCATAGGTTTATACATACATATTTATAATGAAATAACAGTTTAATATTTCAATAGAATAGCCAAGTTACGTAGCCTGTCTTCTCCCATATACTTTCTTAAATAGGTTTTTATTAATTTTAGTTTTAAAAACGATCGTTCAGCACTATCTATAGTCATAGGAATTGTAACAAATAACATTAACACAGACATGACATAAAATTATTCTTTATTAATAAATCATCAAGTTCTCTAATACACGAAGACTTTTCTATTTCGTCTCTGAAAATGGACCGAAAACTGAGAATTTACCTGGCAAGTGATTAAGATATGTCGTTTTTATGTATATACACTCCGCGCCACTTGAATAGCACACCCCCTAAGGTCGGTTTTCTATGGCCCACTGGTCCCAAACCAAGCATGCTAGAGACTTAATTTTTTGTTTTTAAATTAAATTTCAATTAATTGTTGTGATTTGACCAGAAGGAAGATTTAAAACTAAAGCTTTAAGTATGTATTAACAAAAAATGTTTAACTAAAAACCGGCAAAACGTGGACTCATATTATTCTTTGATAATTTTTTTTTGTTAAAAAATGTGTGGAGAAAAAGCTTAACCGAGGCGGCAAAAGGACAAATCAAAGCTTAAAGGACGCTCGCCTATTTATTGCCAATTTAGCTAAGAAAATCGAGAGGAGCCGACCCGTTATATGCATATTTTTAAGTAATGAGTCTAACTATGGATATAAACGTGAAAGGCCGCATGCATAGTGTGCTTACAACTGCGGAAAGGCGACTTATATTAGGAAAAGGATCAAATTCTCACGACTCTCTTCCAAAAATCAGGAAAAAATGTGGTATCAAAGCAAGTCTCACAACTTCGTCGTATTATTTCGAATGCCAAGGATATAAAAAGACTAAAAATCAAGAAAAAGACACCCCTTAACCCGGTTCGAAAAGCGCAACGCCTTCGATTTTGTGGCCTGGACTTCGTAGTAGCACTGTGTGGTCTTTTCCGATGAAAAAAAATTAATTTGGAAGGCCTCGATGGCTATAGCTAGGTACTATTTCCATAACCTCCGCAAAGAAACTCATGATTTGGACCGGCTGCATAGCAGAGTTGAAATTGAAGGTGTGATGGTGTGGGGGCCGTTTCGTATTATGGCAGCCGAAAATTAAAATTTTTGTTAACCACAATGAATGCGTTGTCTTACTGATAAGGCTTTAACATATTTTCATAACCTTTTTGGACATCTGCTATGGATCTAACAACATGATAAAGCGCCAATACATACAGCCCGGGTTGTTAAAACGTATTTATAGAGCCAAAATGCGGAGCTATTAATGCTGACCGGACTACTCATCGGATTTGAATATCATCGAAAATGTTTGGCAATGGTTGATACGTCAAGTTTGTGGATCGGGACAACATTATTCGACTGTATCTAAACTAGTCCAAACCATCGAATTAGCTTGGAGCTCGATTTCGGTAAATTATTTGGCCAATGTGTAGATATGCATCCCTTACAAATCGGAGAGGTGTGAATTTTGGAGCAGAAGGTGGCTCTAAACACAAATTTTTTTTTAAATTTAAAATACTCCAATTACCTTTTGGAAACCAATTGGAAACAATTTCATTCATTGGAAGGAAACGCGATTTCAGTTGATTAATAATGATGTCCAATACTAGATAAAATATGTTCACTTTGAACAAATCTTGGAGACGCTCATCTTCACAAAGTTCGTCAAAATGGCATTTTACCTTCCTCTGACGAGTTTTAGAAAATTCAGGGTTGATGGACCATTTTTCTGCTACACTATTTGCTTGCATTTTTAAATTTTCAAATTCATGTCTATACCTTTCCAATTCTTCTAGACACAATTTCAAACGTTTTAAGGCATTTGCAAGATCGATGACTATAGACTGAAGTGCTTTAGAGCTTATAATTTTTTTTGAAATACTTAGGTACAACATTTTTGCAAAAATTTTAGGTTATTTCTGAGCTCGCGGCCTCTTGGGCCGGGGCCCTCTCGGGTCGGGGGCCCGTGGCATTTTGCCAGCCCTGCCACCCTATAGTTACGCCACTGCTTGTCAAATAATCCACCAAACCGTTGCGATAGAAGATACTCAGAAAATTCACTATTCACCAACTATATTCACTATTCGCTTTATAGAAAAGGAGGATTTGTTTCAATCTAAAATATCGATTTCCTCTGAATATATAACGGAAGTTGTCCCTAGCTTGCAAAGTGCGATCGTATTGCATTCCCAGAGAGCAAAGGACTTCATACAGAAATCGATGGGTAGCAAGGTTGGTTGTCCGTGGGGTGACCATTGAGACGTAGGTTTTTACACTCACTGCCGGACGATTATGGATGCAAATTTGTCTTCCATACGTTTCTCGATGTTTAAATAACTAGCAATGATTTTACTTACTTATTTATATTATATTTATTTACAATCTCGATAGCGCTGTGCAACGGATAGTTTTTGAATTTGTCAAGCAAAGCTGAACTTTCTTCTGGGCATGTCAATATAAGTTGTATTAGACGGTCTACAAATCCATCCGAATGCGACTTACATTTACATCACGGAGTCAAAGATCTTGTCAAACTAGTTCTCTCAACAAAGATCTTGACAAAATATTGAGAAAACTTGGTAGCTGTTTATATTAAGTCGATGAAGACTTATGGATCTCCAAAGTCGACTACAATTTAACTACAAAGAGATGGTTCACAAGGCAACGTACCTTTTGGGGTGTGTGATATAGCACCATTGCCTTCTTATCAAACCAAGTTCATCATTAGACTACAAAGTAAGCGACCCCGCCACAGCCATTTTCGTATCCTCTTTCATTCCCATCAAAGAAACATCCAAACTTTCGGTTTCTATTATCACCCTTAAATCATCCCTCCCTTTCGATGATACACAAATGTATTCTCTTCCATCAGCTGAACACCATTTGTATCACCGCAACAACAAAGTGTAAAATTGTCACATGCAATTAAAATTTCCCCCCTAACAGGAAAGATACACCACCCCACGGCCAAAACCGGATGCCATGTCCTAGATTCCAACGAAACAAACATATTCTCGAGGCAATAAAATTATTATTTCCAACTTTAACCATTCAGCTGGGACAAACATATTTTAATGTTGCTCCTTTGCTAATGATTGCTTGCGCACTCATATTACGTAGCGCGTATCGCTCCATTTGTTCACAATGTTGTCGTCATTTGAACTCCGCACATATATATACCCAGAGACGATGACGACGGGACATAGTCGCGCTCACACACAAACACATACATTATGCCAACCTATCTCTGAACACTAATCATTGTTCAACACCATTCCTACGCCAGTAAAGGAATAGCACTCAAATTCGTTTTTCGGGAAATGTGTGCGCCACCCTCCACCCCTCGAACACACGTTTTAACAGCAAGGAGCACTGCGGTCGATAGGGATATCATGGCCATAATGTTCTTTAATGTGAAAACTTTTGAATATCAGCACATATTTGACAACTGTGTGAATAGCACTGGAATTTTGCTACTTTTCAAGAAGAAGGACCTGCCCGCCACCGCCACTTTGCAAAAAAAAAAAATCGCTACACATTTTAAATATTATATTCATAGACTCACTCCAGAGTCCCCACCCATCTACACCCATGACTGAGTGCTGCGCGTGGGAGTATACGAGGAAGGACCTTTCTTCGAGGATATGAAACTTTTCCACATAAAAGTTTCTTCCGATGCTGGTACCGTCGGATGTATGTATATGTTGTGTGCTGTGAGCTCCTGAATCCTTCTGTGGGATTGGCGTTTCTTTTTTGTCACCCCATTCCAGTGGTTGGTGGGCAGTTCGGCTTCAGTGTTTTTATTAAGCGCCCAAGGATATAATTTATTACACCCCAGTGAATAATCAAATAAGTTTTACGCAAAGAAATACAAACTGTTTATCCTTCTCTTCTTCTCCTACGACTGGTATAGTTACTGCTATTGGTGTTGCTGCTGGTGATAATGGTGCGGCGACACACAGTGGCATCATGGTGTCGCTATGCGGTTGTGAAACTCACTCCGATAAGAAGTTCCTCAAGTTTTTATGTCCAATAGTGTGTGGGTGTGCTGTGCAAGCTGCAAGTGATTGTAATTAAGTCCAAAAGAAAGGCGAGCGACTGAGCGTTCCTCGCTCACCACACAGAACTCAGGAATGCTGTGCGTAAATGCTGCAGTGTAGCCGCATGACAAGGGACGATTTAATGTGTGCGGTTTCATAGTGCTTCCATATCGGTGGGCGTAGTTGCTGCTGGAACATCCTTGAACCATATTTAAATTGAAATCATTTTTCCACCACCTCCGCCGTCCTGTTGGTTTGGAAAATTTAATCAGATTGTATCAGCGGAATCCTTTAATACCACACATCCTGGCAGCGGAGGCTGTCTCTGTGAGATTGTGTGTGAAATGTGAATTTAATAGTGTGATTACGTTGGCTGGTGAACTGAGACATGGCTTCAGATTGAAATCAGGCGATTTTGGGCTTGTTTTTTTTTTCAACCAGGTAGCAGCTATACTGTGTCGTCCTTTTTGTTTTTTGTGTGCTTTGCCTAAACAAATGGGTTATTTATTAGCCCGGAAAGTCAGTCTTTCAACGATTTCTTTCTACCCAGTATGAATTTATTGTAATTTAATGATCACATAGGATCATTGGAGCTAGAATGGGTAGGTATAAGCGCTCGTGTCTTGAATGGATTGGCATATTAGGCGGCATGAAATGGGGGCGAATGGATTTGCTTTAAGTGGGCATCGTACCGCACACCGAAATGAGATTTCCACGAGAAGATGTCTGCTGGTTAACAATTTAGAAAGTGTAATCATGTATAATCAGAATAAGATGGAGAATTTATTTTCCATTGCTGGAGGTAACCTTGAAATTGGAAGCTCACTCAACGGATTTGCATTTTTTCTCGTGACCTTTGAAGAATTTTGTTCGAGATAATATTGTTTTTTTTTTTTTTTTTTTTTTTTTTTTTGTTGGGATACTAGCTTGTTAGTCCGGGTTAGGTTAGTTACTTTGTTCAACGGGCTTCCGACCCGTGAAGAGTCTCTGCCTGCCACACTGAAGGCTTCCATCTCTGCGATCTAGCTCTCTGGCATCTGCGATGGCTTGGTCTTTGAAACGGAGGTTCGGGTTTCCTTGTCAAAGAATCCTGGTATTCGAAGATGCTGGAGCAATATTGTCCATTCACTCAATTTAGCTGAGCCGTATTTTGAAGGTAAACGAACTCCTTAACTATTTGAAAACTGTCGCCATCAATAGTGACATTTTGTTGAGGTTTATTGTTTGTTGATAGTCTTGTCCTCGTTTACTTTAAGCCCAACAAATTTAGCCTATTCTTTCCGTGAAAGCCTCTATGACGTCGCTCTGGAACGACCAATGATGTCAATATCGTCCACATACCCCAGTCGCTTAACGGAGGTTTTGAAGATAGAGCCTTCAGTTTTGACGAATTCTCTTTCCACTAACTGCTCCATAACGAGATTGAAGAAGTCATACATGATAGCGCATCTCATTGCTACAATCCGGTGCACGTTTGAAATTGCGGATTGGACGGCGTGCTTTCCAGGTTCCAGCGTAACGCGGAACAGCTGGATCAGTTTTGCCGGGATCCCGAAATCGGTTATAATATGCGGCGTTGAAGTCCATGAATAGGTGGTGAGTCTCGACCAGAAATAGATTGGTATTTTCCGGGATTTGTCTCAGTACTTATGACAATTTGGTCTATAGTGATATTGGATCTGCGGGGCCAGAAGCCACACTGGTACATGTTAGTGTATTGTAGAACGGTTTGAGACGTTCACACAGTAAGTTGGATGGGATCTTATATGCGACCGACGTTAACCAGGGATATGACGCCATAGTTCTTGCAAGACATAGTGTCGCCTTTTCTGTAGACGTATGGAGGAAATCCAGAAGCCACAGTTGATTGGCCTTCTTGTGAAACCTGGGGATGTTGTTTCGATCGTGAGCCTCTTCGATCTCCTTAATCTGTGAGACTTCTTTCTTCACCTCCATTCTCCTGGCTCGATACTCTTCCATCGATGCCCTTGTTTAGTGTTGCAGCGTTTTCTTGTGTCACCTTTTTCTGGTATACGCATTTATCATCATACCTTGGGCTCTTTCTCTGGACTGGCTGGTACTCTAAAGTGGTCTCCACTACCTCCTTGGTTGGCCGAGGTTTCTAACACCCTGGCTCACTATTGAAAATCCCTCTAGACCTGGTCTTCGAATATGTCGAAGCAAATTGTAAACACAGTTGATTACATCTGGAGAATTCATCCGCTACCGCTTCGAACAAGAAGATGTGCGGTTTGAAGAATTCTTGTCGAAAATGTACACAACTTACAGTAAAATTACTTGTACAAGAACGCAGGTATTTCCATTCAGATCTATAGTTGACACTTTGACATCCCAACTAAAAAGCAAGTCTAAATAAGCGACAAACTAAGTGCACACTCAACTCACTTAATTTCATTCACCATATTAGCCCGACCAACAACTTTAAAGTGCGCTCGATTCTATCTAGGAGCACACAAAAATAAGCATCATTCGGTAGATCGAAAAATCCTTGCTAATCTTGAGGTATGTATCGGTCAATTTACCACCAACTATCACAACAACAGTAAAAATCACACTCATGCACCGTGTACAAAAATCCATTCCATCCACTCAAGTGCAAGAGTGAAATGAATTGCTAAAGACGTCCTCCTTATCCGGCGGCAGCAGGAAAATAAGTCCTTTTTCCCGACAAAGTGACGACACACTTTGTGTTTTCTCATTCAATCTCTCGCTGCTGTTGTTGGCTGCACTGGCACATCGTAATTACTTCGTTTTAAATTTTAAATCCTGATGCGGAAAATGGGAAAACATTTTCCTTAACCGATAGACCAAAACGGCGACAACGACGAAGGAAAACCATGAAAACACACCTCATAGTGCTGAATTGCGAAAGTGCAACCAATCCAATGGCATGAGTCTTGCCACCTCCTTGAATAATCCAATTTGCAGGAAGCACCAGCACCAGGATAATGCCATCACCGGCAGAGTGAAGCGGCAAATGACAGAAATACGGCGGTGAAGACGTTGTTGTCTATATACCTGCTCGCATATAGACGGGAAAGTCGTCTCGCATTCTTTCCGTCCGACAAAACTCCTTCGTGTTTATGTTTCCCTGTTATGACATCTAATTTTGCCTCTATAAGCAACGACACGAAGACGTCTCCGGATACCTTCGCCATAATAGACGAGACGACAAAGTTCACACAGGAGACGTCTTCGTTACTGTTTAGATGCAGTGCCAGTTCAAACAACAACATAAAACCGAAGAATATCATATCCAGCCGGGATTGCATTGCCAAGGATAAAATCAAAAGAAAACTCATATTTCCCAGAAACCAGAATCCCTTACGTTCTCGCGTACCTACCGTATACGGGGCCATAGGGAGGATATGCAAATCGTCTTCTCGAACGTTTGTATCTGTCCATTTAGCTGTCATTGTGTCAGTTTGAGTTCTCCGCACAGCCCCCACTACTGGCATTGTGTCTCGCAATTTGAGTCACTTCGTACCAAGCACCTTTAGTGCACCCCCCTCGGCCGGCCGTCGGCAGTGGCGGTGTTGCCGAAGGGCGAAGTGTAAACATACCTTGAGCCTTGCCAAAGAATGTTGTGTCTAATCATTCAGGAAATTAACACGTTAAAACTGTACTTAGGATCGGAATTTATGGTCGCATTCGTATTCGCCATTTTAGGAGGGCGGCATGGGATGGGGCGGCTCTAACGCGCGCGGTTTTATACATTGGTAACACGCAACTGCCCAGACCGGCTCCGTTAAATGGAAAAAAGATAAATGGAATAAATGTATGGAGCAGGGATGGATATGTTGAGGATATGCGATGAGTTTGCGGAACAGAAAACAGAAATTCTTGTAGTTCCTTGGGTTTTATGGGCTCGCGAGCTACCATCGTATTTTGCAATAAAGCACACAATGCGGTTGAGTTAGATTGAATGAACGGGTGAACAGGGTGATGTGGCTTTTGGTTTTCAAAACATTTTAGTTTATATCACAAATCACATACATTCGCACTTTAAGCCAAAAATACTAATAAATAAGGATCAATATATTTTTAAGTCTTAAAGTCTGTTCCTGAGCAGTTCATGTTTTATTTTTGATCTTCAGATCATTGACTATGCAAAAAGTCTAGGTTGAAAAATATAGTTGACCAGCAGCGTGACATAGGTACAGTCTAAATCTTTCTGTCAAAAGCTGGACACAATTTTCTTCTTCTAAAACATATTTCGCATCACCCTGTGAAAATTGAGCACGGCAACTTGGAAGGAACTTTATGTCCAGTAAATCAAAGGAAGAAACGACATTAGACGCGGCACGCGGACTGTGTTAGTAGGGACTGTTCTCATTTGCAAGCATGGCCTGTACGGCTCGTTTTTATGGCCAAATGCGAAATTAGTTGAACTTTATTGAGCAGTTGTTTGGGAATCAAGTTCCTGCAGAAGGATGTACGCTAGGACATGGAATGAAGCAAATGGGGTGGAAATGAGAATGAAATGGGAACATTCTAGATGGAATACGTTGTTGATTACTAATGGAATGGTATTAGTTAAGTGATGGCCGTGGAGGCTATTAAAGGATTTTTATGGATCTACCTACCTGACATATTTTCATCATTAATGTTTCTGTCAATTGCTATGCTTTGGAGGCAATTTCGATCGAATATGGAATGAAGCATATTGAGATGTTGTATATATACATTGTTTAAGGGTTGCGATCCGCATCTTTAGAATATCCAAACGGTCTCGATCATACTATTGGGTAGTTTTCACTTAAATACGTGCGTGAGTTTTTGTCTAGGTCGTTACTAAACCTACGGTCATAAAAAATACTAATAAAACTGTCGAAGTCAAAAGGTTATCTTTATTGAAAAATATTGATCATATGTAGCCGATGGAAGCTGCCGCAAGTACGTTATAATATTTCTGCGAAGACTCACAAAAATCATATGAGGAACATCAACTTACGTAAGGTGCCTACTTAATGTCGATCAGATAATTATTAGAATGGATCGGTACAGTCATTCGTGGTTCGGTCATATTAAACGCATGTAACCAACTCTAATTCAAAACGTGCGATATTTTGTCACAGACTACAAATTATCAGGGCTAGCCCCCGTACGGGAATGAAGGAGTGATGTTGGACTCAATCCAACAATCAAACCTTTCGCTAAGGGTCTACCAAGCCTAATGGCAAATTTCACGTTTTTGCCATTTGCCAAATGGCAAGCCTATAGCTTGGTAGACCCTTAGCGAAAGGTTATGTGAATATGTTTATTACAGCAGCTCCTACTGCCGATTTAATTCGCCGCAGCTCAAATCCGCTGATATTATGTTTATGACTGAGGTTACCCACAGCTCCCTGCAAAATTCCACAAAATTTCTCTTCTCTTAAGGTAGATTGATTAGATAGAGATAGAGATATTTTATTTCGTACATACAATTTACACTGGTAGTTGGTAACCGCACATTTTACAATACAATAATTTGATAATGGTAATTATCTTTCTATTGGAATATGGTTTTATTTATTAATAACAATTTAGATAACAAAAAAAAATCCAGTTTTGAGGAAAATACGAGAAAAACCCCAATTCAAAAAAAAAAAAAAGAAAAAGGTAAAAAAAAAAAATAATAATAATTATGGTTGACTAGATTGAGCTAAAAATAAATAAATAAATAAATAAATAAATAAATAACTAAATAAATAAATAAATAAGTAAACAAATAATTAAATAATTAAATAAATAAATAAATAAATAGGTAAATAAATAAATAACAAATAACAAGTAACAAATAATTAGTAATATGTAATTAATAAATAAATAATACAAAAAAATTAAACACTGAAAATAAAGATCAAACAGTGTACATTGTACACTAATAAATAGGAATCATATATAACAAAAATAAATATTAAACAGTAAAAAAAAAAAAATATATATATTATACATATATAGGACCAAGTACAAATAAATATTAAGTATTTAATTGGTTAACGAGTGGATTGTCGGCAAAACTACATCTTTTTAGGAATGTGCCTTTTAGCTTCCGAATCCTATAAGAAATCAATTCAACATTCGCCTTTTTATGGAGCTCTAGAGTTGAATGCCTCCATGGTAAATTGAGCATCATTTTTAGTATTTTATTTTGCGTAACTTGCAACTTTTTAATATGACATGCAGCAGAGTCACCCCATACTTGGCAACCGTACAAAAGGATTGCCTGAAAGATCATTTTGTAAATGATAATTTTATTTTCTATTGAAAGTAAGGAATTTCGGTTGATAAGGGGGTACAACATCTTAGTTGCGATTCCAGTTTTTTTAATTGTTCTATTTATATGGTCCCTAAATGTAAGTTTAGTGTCTAAATGAACACCCAAATATCTAACAGAAGGCTCCCAATTTATGTAGCTCCCATTTATCTGGAACTGGCTGGTGGGAAGAAAACAAGCTTTTCTTTTTCTTGTGAAAAAGATAGCTTGAGTTTTTACTTCATTTAGCTTCCATCTCCTGCAAAAATTGTCTACTAAATTCATCTAATCTTTTAAATTCCTCTCGATATTGAGAGCGAATTGATGGGATGAATATATGGCAGTGTCATCAGCAAAGATAGCCACTTCACATGAAGGTATATTGGAAAGATCGGACGTATAGATATTATAAAGGACCGGTCCGAGGACTGAACCTTGTGGTACCCCTGCATTGAAGTCAACTAAACTAGAAACGCTACTATTAACATGGACATTAAAATAAAGATTTAACAAGAAAGTTAAAATTTATCATTTTGTAAATAAGGCCCTTGTGCCAAACAGAGTCAAAGGCTTTTTCGATATCTAGTAATATCATGCCAGTGGATTTACCTTGAGAACGATTTGCTTTTACAAAGTTGCAGATTCTTAGTACCTGATGGGAAGTATTGTGAAAACGCCTGAAACGAAATTGTTCGTTAAGGTAAATTCCATGTTCGTTGATAAATTTTAAAATTTGTTCCTTAATAACCCTTTCATATATTTTACTTAAATTACTTAATAAGCTTATCGGTCTATAGATATCTGGGCTCTCTGGTGGCTTTCCAGCTTTAAGTATTGGAACCACTTTAGCCTTTTTCCAAGCAACGGGAAAATACTGCAATTTAATACAGGCGTTTATTATAAAAGTAATAAATTTGATGCCTATTTTAGGTAATTGTTTTATATAAATATTTCTTATATTTTCTATACCTCCCACTTTCCTAATGCGCAGACTATTAACAATGAATTGTATGTCATCTTCATTTACAAACATATCAGGTGAACAATTTGCGTTTGTTGAGACTAAAGCTTGAACAGTGTTTCTCACCAAGATTGATTACTTTTCTTAAAGTAGTAGTCTTTCCATTTTGAAATAAATGCATATACAAAGTGGCAAAAGTTTATACCCGGACCGGCCGGACCCGATGTTCTTTGGCATTTGCCATCAATCTTGACAGAACTCTGGGGATAGGTCATCGCATTCTTGACGGATATTCTCTTTAAGGGCTTTCAATAGTTTGAGGCTTATTGGCATAGACTTGTGACTTCAAAAAACCCTTCGTTTTGTGCCATACTCTGCGAGCGGCTTAAAGTCGTAGTATTTGCCCAGTTGGTGTCGAACGAGCGAGAAATTCGGCGACGAAATTCACGCTGCGGAAACTCCACCTACAAATAAATTTAAAAAAAAAAAATCGAAGCAATATTATTCCGCGTTCTTTAGGAGTACAGCGGTTTATGCCTTGTTGACGTGTATTTTGTATTTCACATAATATTGTCAATTGTCATTTGCCACCATTTGCAAATATCATAGCTTCCTCCGATATGGTGATGAGTTTTTTGCCACCTTCTATAACAATTCGAATATCGTACCGTTGATTGCAATCAAATTGTCTGTCATCCAGAAATATACATACAAAACAAATATCCATCCCTCAAATTGCCATCAGCTTAGCAGATAAGTGGAACTTGTCCAATATGGCCAGAAGACTCTAAACCATGTCCGGCAGTGTAATTACACATAAACCGCGACCACATTTCTATTTAGTACAACTTTCCGACAATACTCCTGCTGGCAAAATATCCATATATGCAGATAACAGACTAAAAAACCATCTGTCTCGCTGGCATTGTCATTTGGATCGTTTATTACCCGCAGGATATAACAAGTTTTGCTCAACTACTAATTGTGGATTTTGTTGTCTTGCATTCAGCTAATAGCCATCAGCACAGATCCTCTCCTGTCACCATGGGTTGCTACCTTCCTTAGGCAGGCCTAATGACAACAGACCGCATAACACACAATTCACGGTAAAACAATTCGACCTAATTCATTTGCCCAGGTTTCGCACAAACATCGTCGTTGCTACTGCTAAACTAAAACGTTTCACGACACGACAATTTAGATATTCCCAGAGTTTATGCTTGTGTGAGTGTAGGCATAAATGGCAACTACTGACTGCAGGCCTGGTACGAGGATTCGCCACTTTCGCTGCTGTTTTTCGTGTTAATCTATGAGCAACATGCACGCACGCAAGCAATCGTCTATACTTTGCATGTAGGTATGGTTTGCAATATTTACAACAGACAATTATTATAGCCTGCAAGGACATTTTCAAATTGGTACAGTAGAAAATTTCAAAACTATGTATACCGTTGTCAGCAGTGAATGATTTAGAATTCGTCGACCTTACTGTATTTTTATTCGGGTATCTACTGTCCACTGATGTCGATTTCCTGCCGTGCAATATTCAAATATCATCAAATAGATCATCAATTCCTGTCAAGTCATTGCAATTGAATGCCAAGTGCTAGACAGAAAGGAGCACTGGTACTTCGCCTGCATAATAAATCCCATTAAATCTAACAAAGACATTATACACATGTCCTTTCGGCTTCGACTCTGTTCTCCATTTAATGGCTCAATACTTGGGAATGGATTCACTGTTGTTTATGAATTGAATCAAATTATACAAGGGTAAAGGAATTATATGCGGCAGCTCCATGTACATCCTTCTGAGGACATTCAGTTGTCATTCTCTTTCATAGAAATGTTTAGGGGTTTGTACAAAGTACAAGGGAAAAAAATGTGCATCATCGATTAAGGATACACGCTTCAATTTCATATTTAATTACAGAGCGAGGAAAAGTATCGTCTAGGACTAGGACACTAATGTCCCTATAGCAAAGTGAAAGTAGGTGGTTCCTCTCTTTTTTTCGAACGATAAGAACGGAATTAATTATCGTGCAGCGGATTGTTCACATCATACATACGGTCCTTAATTCAGATATGCTTATCGTACGATGTGAGCTGTTGTTGCTGATGTTGCATGTACGCCTGCCAATCCTTATGTCATAACCATCAGGCTTTCACACCTTCATTCACATCACCATAAATGTTTACCATCACATAATATTAATGAAAAATTTACAAGGTACCCTGCAATATCCTTGAAACTCAAAGTCTTTCTTCTACTCTGCGAGCAACGTCATCACGTTATATAATACGTCCGCTATTTTGCTGCAGATAAAAATATTAACTCGCCATCATCTGCATTCTCGATTGAATGTAAAATTGTATGCCAAAGTTAATATATCCTTCAGGATGTGTGTGTATATCCTGCATGAGGACATAAAAAATAAAAACTGCTTGAATGAGGATGTTCGAATTACCATTTTATAACCACCAAGCCGTGAAATTGAGTTAAGGCCATATTAAGAAGCTCTAAGACGATTATTGCCCGATAAAAGCAAAGAGAGACAGAGTAAAAGTGGTAAAAGTTTAGAGGACAAAAGAATAATGACGCAGCAGTTAACGTTTGAACTTAAGACGAAAGAAAGAGATATCTAAGTTTTTTTTTTGTGCTGCCAGATGTGTACAGAAAGGGAAAACTTTGGTCATATTATTATTTTAAAGGAGGAAGGTCCTGCGGTGCGGATGTGATTATTTGAAAGCTGAAATGAAATTATATGGAAGAAGCCTCTAAGAGTTATACCCAATTCACAATGGCGCTTTGCGGCGTGCGTGCGTTGACAGGCGTTTCAGAGACTTTACGATGCTTTATGTCAACGCGCGCAAGCCGCACTTTTCCAAAACTAAATGGCGATTCAGAGCGTTGACGCTTTGAGAGATTAGAGTAGGAGAGATTGAAAGTTCTGTTTGGTTTATGTTGCCTACGTACGTTATGTACGAATTCAGAGCAGAATGCAACTACTCCTTTTTGCTTATAATTGTTATTTTAATGCACGAATTAAGAGGAAATTTGTTCAAAATAGTAAAAAAAATGCATAAATAAATAACAATAAAATGTATTTTCACTTTTATTGTCATGGAATATTTTTGTAGAAGAATTGCCTTTGAATTCAATGTACATAGGTACATGCCTTTACATGAAAGGCCTTCAGGCGAGACAGGTAGATTTTTAGTTTAGTTGAGAAAATATGGGTAAATTACGTCGAAAATCCCTTCCCTTAAAATTGTGAATTGATTACTTTGTGGAATACTTCTTGTAAAACGATTTAAGTGAGCAATATTACCAAATGGACAGCATTTATCTGAGCTGTGGAGAGAAGTTCAGTCACTTAAATAGAGAAGTGCAATTTTGTTAAAAACTTGGTTTGGCTATTTAAAAAAAACCCTATTAATAAATTCTCAAATATGGATACCGACGATTTACTTGATTTTTCAATTTATATTTATATTTTATTTCATCATTTATATTGTATACATCTGGTGGTATGCTGGACATTCGGACGATTGCGATCGCAGGTACTGCTTATTCTCGTCGCTCGCTGGGTTTTTACCACATCCGGTCAGCCATCGCCAGTAATTACAATGCATATTGAAAGGATTTTATGACCTAATTAGGGTCATTTTTTTGCTATATTTCCGCGAAGATCTTCGCGGTCTTGTCCAGATATTTTTGTATGTTCCTATGTACGGACTTCAAACCCTACCAGCCGATTGAGTTCAAATTTACAGGGAATCTTCGATATCTATTGGCCAGAGAATTCCCGTGAAGTTGGGTCAAAGTCGGACTAAGGTGCGCATATTCATGTGCATTGTCCCGATGGACAATAAAAAATATATCTAAGCAATGCAATTCATAAACCAAGTAATAAAATAATACCTATCATTTGCACATAGCAGGAAATTAGATTTACCCTCAACTAGAAAAAGAAACTATAAATATTCTAAACAAAAATGTTTATCTCGTTAATAAATTGTATGAAGAATAGAGTAGTTTCAGACAAAATTGAAATATCAAAAGCGTGTACATAACATTTGAGCATATATTTTTTTTATCAACAATCTAAAGAAATCACTAGTAGCATTACAACAAAAATAATATTCGTCATTTCCACACAGTAAAATAATTAATTTGTATTGAAAATACCTCATAGGCTTCTAAAAACGAGTAAGTACGTATATACCTAAGTGAATCCATGCAACTCCAACAATGAACGGCATATGCTCTAACACTTTAAATATTATCAAATCGAACAAACCAAACCGAAAGAAAACGTCAAAGCCGTCCAACGCCACTGAAAGTAGAAAGTTGCTTTACTTGGGCGGCGCGTTGAACTTTACGATATTTACGATCACAACGCGACCCGAAGCCTGAAGCCGCATTCTGGCTTGCACCATATGAAAGCATTGGTTCTACTCTATCTGTCAACGCACGCACGCCGCAAAGCGCCATTGTGGCTTGGCCATAAGGCAGACCGTATGCAACTATTGGGCAGTGGAAGACAGGATTCATCGAGTGAAATCTTTTACTTTATAGAGCCTTAGGGCGCAAATCAAGTGATTGAAAGATGACGTATAGTTTTTTTTTTAGCAACGCAACTAGAAACACAACTCGCGCATTATGCCTCATTATAGGTATGCATGTATAATCTTTGAGCCCGATCGAAAATGAATGCAACTAAGCGGTCATTGCCACCGCCAAGTCATCCATGGTTATTTCATACCCATACAGTTGACGCAATATGCCCCAAACTACGCCTCAAAATACGTTTCAAAATACTCTTCAAAATACGCCCAAAATATGCTTAATATACTCGTCAAAATACCTGCCATAAAACGCGTTAAAAATACACCCCAAAATTCGTGTCAAAAATCATGTCAAAATACGGACTCCATAGAAAGCATAATCTATTTTCGTGATTTTTTCGAGATATAGTCTTTCGAGATTTTTGTACATTCGAAAATGTGGCATTCGAGATTAGAAAAAAAACTTTTCGAGATTTTTGTCATTCAAAGATTACCTACGTCATGATCCCGAATTGGACACCAAGATCGAGCGATTTGTCCCGAAAAGATTTTTTTTTGTGGGGTTTCCTGAAGTTGCAGGTCTATACCAAACCAATTGCCAATAAGCCACAATCGACCGATTCTCTTAACCAATGTCACCGCTCATATTCAGCCTGATTTCTCCGGCCTCTCCGGCAGAGACATGGAAAATTCATACAATAATACATACAATGAAAATTAATTCAACTATTTCTCGTTGTTGTTTCTTGGCGTTGTTTATTTCATTCACTAAAGGTTGGAGTCCCTCTAAATTATAGCCACACAGTAATGTTGCCAGACCAAAATGTGAACCACAATTAACAACACAAAAAATCAATTAGCATTTTTTCAAATTCGAATAAGTTACTACTCCGACTTTCGAGATGTTTTGTTTCGCTATATAGCACAGAAATATAAATGGAAATATTAGCAGTAGAATATGGTTAATTATAATGCATATGTGAACATAACATTTGAACATAGTTGCCCCAAAAAAAATATTCAATGCTAAATGTATGCAGATTTGTATCCATATGGTAACACCCCGACACAACAAGCGAAATGTCAAACTCAAATATGAGCAAGTGCAATGGAGAAATAATCGCATTGTGACGTCACATTGTACCGTGTGGCTGCAAGATGGCTGGTGGCAATACGAAATTTGTCATAATTGGTATTGGATTTTATATGTGTGTTGCCACAACTCAATCAATGATCCAGTTTGTTTTATTTTCATGATCTGATCCGGATCAGATCACGCTGATAATAAAAAACGGCTAATACTACACAGTATGGGCAACCAAAGACATGTGATGATCGACCCCGAATTTTCAATTAAATAAATCTCTGTCTGAAAAATATACAAAAATAAGTAAAAACCGAAAGCGGCCTTTACATCCTACCCCGTCAATTTACACAGTCTCTGAAAGCCACATCGAAGCCACCCTTTCGATTCTGCCACACAAATGGCTTATGATAATCTTCAAGCCCTTATATCCAATGCTCTCTCATTTTCCTCTGACAACATTTACATAATATTACATCTCATTAAAGATTCCTTCCAGTCAATCGGATATGTCAATCGCATCAATATTTTCCAACGAAATGCCAAAGTTGACAAAATCACATTTATTAAATTATTTCGATCGCAATCGAATGCACCGCACACACACATGCACTGCATAATGTCTCAACCCTCAAGCTGTAGGCACTCCCTGATTCTTCCCCTTTCGAAGCTCATTCAACAGTAATTGATATCCATGAGCATAAGGTTCTCAGTTTCCCGACGCGTCGCAAATAATTGAAGTTATTGAACTGAAAATTCTGTCGCAGGAAATCGCTGATTTAACAGACTCAACGCCATTGTACTTGAGCAAATTTGCCTTCACCCGCCGAACTCATCCTGATGCTTTTGGGGATAAATTTAATTACCCAAGGAGCGCAGATTGTTTTGTGAAGCTTTAAATTTTACTGGGCGCTTTCGAACGTAATTAATGTCTCAACAGTTTAAAATTTTGCGAAAACTACCGGATATCCTGTTTTCCGGACGTAAAAACACGTATAAGTATATGTAGTGGAAGAGCTATAAAAAAAAGGACCCAACGGATCCGTATGTATGGGTTGAATGAATGACATTTTTATGACATTTTAAATGCCCTAGTGGAAAGAAGGCAAAAACAGCACACCATCCAGGGTATGCTGGTGTGGTGGTGTGGTGCTTTTCAAAGGACAATGGTTAAACAAAGCTAAACTCTGAACGACATGCTCATCCGTCGTCGTCGTTGTCGAAAACAACGCGAGTGATGCCATTCTTTTTCATCATTTCTGTTCCCTAAGAGTCCTTAATGGTTTTGGTTTGTTTTTCCGTTCCTCTGTGTCTGTGTTGGCCCGCTCTCGTAGTGGTTTTTACGATCACTTAAACATTTTTATTGGTCCTGACAAAATGCAAACATATATATTTCGACTGCCTTTATTTCTGCTTCCTTTTTTTATTTGTGTGTTGGGGGAATGTGGGATTTTGGGATGCTGTGGCTTTGGTGGCTCTGAAAGTCTCATGCATGTACATGTACAACGTCTGTCATATTCAATGAAATCAAGTTATAAACCAAAAACAGAATTCCCATCTCCTGTCAATATAACTTTTTACTGCCTTCCAAAGGAAAGGAGAAGTAGAAAAAATGAATGGGGCCCCCAAAATATAGTATATAAGTCGGTATGAGGAACTTATGGATGGGAACCTTCGGGTTTACGTGACGTGCACGTGGGTGACCATGACCAACAGTTATATGGCAACTGTCTCCTATCTGTCGATGTTTGTGACAGGACTCTCATATGAGTTTTGGTCTCTTTTCGAAGGGAAATGACGTCTTCATTGTTCTGTGTTCACCCTAGAGATATAGCCTATCCCCGAGGATGGGGTTAATGTATGGCTGGACGTGGCCATCATATTCCACGGTCCGCTTGGAATTCATTCCTTATGAGAATTTTATACTCTGATATAGTTGCACGTGTACATAGCGAAGTGAGGATTATGAACATTAAAGTTTGATTGCCCTCTTTTGATTGCAGTGGTCAGTAGTAAGAAAATTAAATTCTCGATGAGATAGCATCATTCTGTCTAATTACTCAATTTTATTTACAGATTACTCCAATGGTGCACTCTTACAGATTAAACTCTCCGGAAGATTGAAATATTAATTTCTGTACCTCTTACTCACAAATAAATTCATTTGTAGCTACATAAATATTCATTGTTAGGGAGAAGGATATATGTCTTGAGCTTCTCGTTTTCATAGTCTAAAATTTATTCGTATCAATCGCCCACAAGTTGCTATAATAAAACGAAGCAATGAAGGAGCCAGCATATTATGCAGATGTCCATTTTATTATTATCCTTTCTTAAAATAAATACATTTATGTATAAAAAGAACGATGGCTATCCATTGTGAAATTGATATTCCAATATGTTAGGAAACGGCTTAGTGAAGGCTAAGGATTCAATGATAATGATATGATTCCCTCAAAAATTACAAACAGTGTTGCTTGCAATAGGGAAAAGACCTTCAAAATCGTACTGCGCGGTAGGACAAACTTAACTTAAATTGTCCTTAAACGAAACATGAAAACAAACACCACATACTGTCCAAACATCAATCGTAGAGACTAGAGAGCCCACCCTAACGACTGACAATTTTAAAGAAATGATACTTTGTCTGCGAAGTGCGAATCTCTTAACCTCAAACCTGCGCGGAAGTCCACGGACAGAAAATGGTACCTACGAGAAATAATTATCTTACTCTTCGTTCTTCTCCAACTCGTACCATCAAATAGTAAATTATAAATTAATTCTCACATCTTCAAACTATAGTCTCCGAAAACCTCTAATACCTTTTTCAATATTAAATGTTCTAATCTAAAATGTTGAGGGAACATTATAACTTAATTAGCTATTATTCTTGCTTTTTTTATGCTCGACGGCAATTTAGACCAATGTCAAATTAGTCATCAAAATGGATTGCTCTGAACTCGTCCATCGAATTAAAATTTTAGTTACAATTACAAGTTATTGCAAATAGTATAATTACAAATGCACCAATTAGGGTTGTCATTAAAATCATGTACTTAAACTGAAGTATTTAAAATGATATAATTAAATGTATTTAATTCACTTATTCTTTTTCCATTTATTTAGTTTGTAAAACAAAAAATTGTAAACCTAGAAAGCTAGGCGATAGAAATGAAATACCAAGACCAAGACGTGACTCCTAGATTTTAGGAACCTTTTTTTTTTAACGCAATGCATATGCGTTCCATTATGTAGGCTTTGTTGTTCTGAAGGAAATTGAGAGATCGATTGCGTTTTTTTTATCAAACTTCAAGGTCCTTAGTGGAAAATATGCATGAATCCCAAACCCTACAGCTAAGCGCATTTTTGAAGGATCTCTAGGACCTATTGGTAAGAATCAAGCTTTCGATTGCAGTACTGAAGCGGCGGAATGCAACTGGCAATTTCGTTTGCCAAAAAAAAGGTAAAACTGTAAAGGGTACAATAACGAAAACGGGTTCTGATGAAGGCCAGATCAGAAGGAAATAATTCTTGCACCGTTTTAAGAAACCTAGACATTTCGCTGGGTTTTTGGCGACTTCGTGTATTATAATATTTGCATCATGAAAACACGTAAGGAGAGCCTTTCAGTTCAGATGCAACTATGCCCTTCATCGCATTAAATTGAACTATATTTGCTAAACTCCCTAAAAAAATACGGTCAAGGTCGGACTTTAATGAGCTTCATGCCGTTTAAGTTGCATGACCGAAGACCATGGGCATGACGTATGAGTCCTGGAATAAATATTAAAAGCTAAGGGTGTTGTCTTCAGCGAAAAAATGAATTGGATTGAAAGTTGCAACTTGCAAGTGAGTTGGAGAAAAAACGAAACCTTGGACCAGCATTTATATGGAGAATTTCAGACTTGAAATTCCATCCAAAATAAGTTGAATTGAGAGGTCTGAAAGGTGGTTTCTTATACACTGAATAAGAGACGCTTTTAACATATCAAGCGCAACACTATGCTTGTTTCATCGAGAGATTGGTTCCACTTTGCGGTGAAGTAACTCCATTAAATCAAAAATCAGAATGTGGATCTCTTCCAACGAAAACCGTACCTACTGCTGGTCATTGAGGAGCTTCCGTGATTCAAGAAATTTCATAAGCTGACGATTTATAAGCGTTTCCGTAACCTTAGGAGGAATGGACATAAGTGCTACAGGTCTTAAATTATTGGTAGGAGAAGAAGATTCGCCTTTTTGTGGGGACGCGCTGAACAAACGCAGTGCTCCGCCTTCTCGGCAGATGGAAAAGCTTAAAACTAAATAAATAAATATGTGGCGCAACAGGCGGTAGACACCCTAGGCCTAGCTTCTCGCAACCATTCGTTTTGTGTGAGTTTCTACTTTTGGGACGAATGGAAAGGGACCTACAATTTTTTGCCGAGTCCGAACGGCTGAATTGAGAAGCTTTTTCAGGACAGTCATACTCTCGGATGTTTGTCAGACGTTCGCGAGAGGTGGCGCAGTAGAAAAAACCTTAAGATGTAATTTGTGTTTTTCGGGGGATCGAACCTGGGATCCCTCGCACAGTAGTCCAGCACACTAACCACTGCGCTACTGCTCCCAAAGCTTACGCAGTGGTTTTCTGGCAACTCCACAACCTTATTAAACACCATTAAAGACGTTTGCATTATCTAGATACAAGAAGAAGAAAAACACAGTGCGATTTTTTTCCTGGTGAAAGGTATTCCATAAGTGGCTCAGTGGTTAGTGACATGGATTCCTGTGCGATTTGATCGCAGCAGAGATTACATCTTCATCTCGCGAACGTCTGATAAACATTCGGGATTTTAAATGTCATGGAAAAGCTTCTCAATTTAACTGTTCAGTCTCGGGATAAAATTGTAGCTCCCTTCCATTTGCAACTCACCTGTCAGTAGTTGTCCAATATAACAATATATTGCAAAGGTTTTTAGTTACAATGCCCGAACAATCAATGTCCTACGTGAAATTGCTGTCATTGTACCAAAACTTTGTTCTCACATGTTTAAAAATTTAAGAGGCCTTAAGAGTAACATAATTCTTACTTACTTACTGGTGAAGTGGACCTGGGCCTCAACCAGCCAGCGTCTCCAGCTAGCACGGTCTTTGGCCAGCTGTCTCCAGTTTCGCACGCTAAGTTGGTTAAAGTCCCTTTCCACTTGCGTGCACCACCTGAATCGCGGTCTTCCTCTACTGCGCCGTCCCTCTACATAACCCAGCCACCGCAGTCGTTGGACCTTCACTCTTCTGGCTAGGTCGATGTCGCTGTACAGCCCCTACAGTCGTTGTATCTCCTCCTCCATTCACCGTCTATGCAGACGGGGCCGAAAATTACTCGAAGAATTTTCCTCTCGAAGCAACCAAGAGTAACCTCATCCGCTTTTGATAGAGTACATGCCTCTGCACCATAAAGTAGGACTGGGATGATCAAGGTCTTATAAAGGGTCACTTTGGTTGTTCGAGAGAGGGA